>JACBWW010000060.1:1394086-1491925 GCA_020086605.1 Lanius collurio | reverse complement strand
CGCTGGACATCGGATTGGCGAGGAGCGGGGCGGCGGGGAGCGGGGCGGCGAGGAGCGGGGCGGCGGGGAGCGGGGCGGCGAGGAGCGGGGCGGCGAGGAGCGGGGCGGCTGGGTCTTCTCGTGTCCTTGGCTCGGGTCTGAGCTGCTGCGGGCCCCAGTCCCAGGCAGTGGGGACAGCTCGGGGGTTTGGGCGCATTGGGGGTAGGAAGGCCTTGGAGTGACATCATCGAGCTCTGGCGCTCCTGAAGGGAACACCGTGGCATTTGCTGCCTTCCACGGTCTTACGCCGACACGGTTCCACTGGTTCCCGTGGTTGTTTCCGTCTCCGATGCTTTACCACTGGGAAGTAGAGTGAACCACTGCACTTAGTGCTCTGTAACGGGGTTAGAATGTCTCTTTATAAATGCATAGGATTCTTTTCCCTGTAAATACTTGACAGGAGTTTGTAGTGAGGTGGGAGCTGGTTTCTTCTACCCTGCCTGCAGTAAAATGCAGGGAAACGGCCTCAAGCTGAAACATGGCAGATTCAGATTAGATATTAGAAGAAACAAAATTCACTGTTCACGTGGTCAGGCATTGGAATAAGTTTCCCAGTCACCATCCCTGGTAGAATTTATGCAACGCTTGGATTTGGCAGTGGGTGATGTGTTTTAGTGGTTTCAGGGACTACAGTGGCAGTGCTGGGTTGGCATTTGCACCTGATGATCTTAAGTTCTTTAACAGCGTTGATTCTATGAACGTAACTATCTTGTCGCATCTCCTTAAGTTCCCTGTAAATGGACCGTGTTTGTGATCTTGGATCTATCCAGAAGCCTTTGCCAGACACTTTGTTTGTTGTTTGTTGCCACCAGTTTACTTTCAGTGCTCTGGGTCATGTCATAGATGCTGTGCGTGCTGTGGCAGTGTGTGAATGTTGTGGAATCCTAGAGCATTTGGGGCTAGAAGGGGCCTCACAAAAAAAGTCCCACCTCAAATTGGTTTTCACCATAATTATTTCATCACAGCTACAATTTATTGGGTTGAATGTAGTGCACAATAAATGACCTTGTAACATTGTAGAAGAACAAAGTTTGACTGGTGTAATTTCTGATGATGATATAACCTTGTTGGATGATGTTGTTTCAATAGGGTAGGCTAAGTATTTAATGAATATTAAATTATATAGAGATAAATCTGTATAAAGATCTGCTGAATTTTGTATTTAGGTCTTAGTTATAATTTAAAACACTGGATTTAATTGGCTCAGCTTTTAATGAACAGGGACTGCAGGTATAAAAACGTATTTTGTATTGGCCATTAATATATTATATTTCTCTTCGATGTGACTGTATGAATGTAAGTGTGAATATGTCATTTTAACTATGGCACCAGTGTCTGTTCATTGATCCAAGTCTTAAAAAATGCACTTTACAGTTATATATTTGATAAAATCTGCCTTTTAACTGTTCTCGTACTTAAAAATTGAAAAATGTTGTTCCACTAAAGTACTTTCTCTAGTGTAAATTCTGGCTTATGAAAGGAACTGTATTTTTTTTCCCATTTAGTCTTTTTCTTCTTTTTTTTTTTTTCTTTTTCCACAGGAGTTGGAATATTTAATCAAAAGGTGTTTAGATGCTCCTCTCATTTGTAGGAGTCTGTGAGTGCTGTGGTCTACTATTGAAAGCTACATTTGGAAAATTGCAAGCAAACATTTTTTCCTTCAGTGTAGGTCTTAATTTAAATTAATTGAGTGCTTGCTGGTGTTGCCTGATGGGGTTGAAATATCAGGTCCAGTTTTCTTTGCTGGGTGCCAATGTCTGCAAATAATCTGTGTGTGTGATTCCATGATGTAAGCAAAGGCATAGTCTACTTCTATGCTGTTTGGAAGCTGTATTTTCCAGTTCCAAAGCAACAGGAGAATGAAACATTCATCAATTTATTTTGTACCAGGAGGCTCAGAAATCAAGTTACAAATGTAGACATCTGCCAAGCTGGGGCTGTCAGGACTCATCCATGCAGTTGCAATGCCAGTTAGGCCATGACTTTAAACTCTACACAGGTGTCTTAATACTTTGTAAGACCATCGTGTTTTAGACTGTTCAGCAGAGGTGTTAAAGGCTTTTCACTTTTTATAGTTGGAATGATTCCTGTAATGGCAGAGCCTGCTCTTCAAAAAGCAAATGTTCTAGAGGGTGGGAACTTCTCTGGTTCCTACATGTGTTATTTATGGAAATACAGGGCAAACTTGACTTCTAAAATCTTAGAATAGTAATAATGGAATATAACCTTTTCTTCCCCTGTGTAGTAAGTAATTTCTCTGAACTAGTTTTACTTATAATTTAATAATATATTCCATATATATTGGTGTTCGCTACAACAGATATTCTGTATTGCCTCTTCAGTGATAGTGATAAATTTGCATTTTCTATAAATGCCCTTGTTCCAGCCATGAGAGTTCTGTATCAATAACCTGAATTGCCTAATGACCACTAGTTATGTAATCTCTGCTTAGAGAGCCTCAGTGGTAAAAGAAGCAAGACTGTCAGGTAAAATGTTGTTCACTGACTAAAGCATAACTTTGGTTTTAAATAAATCACCTTTTTTCAAGGGGAGTCATTCACAGCTGAGTCCTTCCACTGTTCCCAGTTTATGGCTCTTCTTTGACTCTGCAGAAAGATACTGTGGTCAAGAAAGAAGTGGCCTTCAAGTGTGAAAGGCGCTGTGAGGGTGAGCAGCTGGGTGGTAGTCTTGAGCACCCTGAATATTCTTCATGCCACTTTATGCATCTTTTCTTCATCTCTGCTTTGTTGTAAACAATAGCAGGTGCATGAAAACTCTTAATTCAGGGAAGCCTTGGTCATGAGAAAAGAAAAAAAAGTAAAAATCTGAATTTTGAAGGATTCTCTTGGCATAGATTTTTTTTCAAAAATAGCTGTATGAATGTCTGATTCTTAAAAATCATAGGATTTGAACTGCCTCGGATTGCTGATTTGCACAATGGCTATAAATATTCCGTGAAAGTAGTCTTTCAGAGGAAGCATTCACTTTAAGATGTTGCACAGCAAACTCACTTTTTTTTGGCCATCCTATATAATATTTTCTACTGGTTAGTAAACAATTTTGAATTGCATTTATGTTCCAGGAGAAGACTACCTTACTTTTGCACTGCAGCTTTAGCATGGACATACACATATGGAGAAAAATTTGCATATGGAGAAAAATTTTTATGTGGAAAAGTCTTGCTTAACAGCAAAAGCAAGAATGCATCAGCTATTAGATAGCGTTTCAAAGAGGTTGTATTGATTTAGCTTCTAGAATTCACAAAAACCATTGCAGTTTTGAATTTGCAGGAGATAAGAGTATTTGTTCTATTCTTCTACAAATCTTGGTGGCCACTGCTGATAGAACACCTTTTCCATTTCTTACTTGAAAATTCACAGCAATGTTACTATGTTTGTGTGCTACCATTGAAAGATACTGTTATGCCCTGTATTGCCATCTGTAGAATATGCAAGTGCAGTTATGTTAAAATCTTGTTTTTACAAGACTTGCTGCTTCACAGAGTAAGCAGCAGGCATTAAATTTCTGAAGGTGAAATTCTAAATGGGATTTTACCAGCTGTTTTTCAGTCATGCAGCTGTATCCCTACTGCAGTCCTGGTGTATACAGCAGTTGGCTTCAGCTCGAGGCCCTCATCTTGTAAAGGAGAACAAGTGGTTTCAAAGTCCTGTGTAAAGCTGGGCATTTGAATTATTTGTAATATGTAGATAGGTGGTAAAGGGAAGAAAATATGGAAAACTCTGACCTTTTACTACAGATTAGGAGGAATAACCTTGGGCACAGTCAAAATAAGGAGACTGGAGTGATGTCTTTGCATAATACAGTCAACTTTGTCTATCTTTGTACTTCATGTTCTGTAAATCATTTAATGAAGAAAAGAAAAATGTTCTTTAGATAGAAGTACTTCTAAAAATTCATTGGGGTTTCTTTTTGTTACTCTGAGATAGCTGTTGGTGTTTTATAAGTACACTTAACGTGTAGATAAGAGTATTGTAACTTTATCTTAATTGCTTATTCTTAGTTTTTGTTCTTATACTAATCAGCAACTCTGTGTCCGGGTACGTAGTATAAAAGACGGTGACAACCAAAGTCCAAGTTATACTTTTTTCAGCCTTATACTGTTGGTTTTTGGACTTGCCGTTTTTTCCCCACTTATTTTAAGAAACCTGTCAATCATCTTTTAATTTAACCTTTCAATCTTACTTTAATGTAACTGCTAAAACTATTCTTGTGGACTACATAATGTGTTCTCTGCTAGGTTTTATTTAGGCTTTCTTGTAAAGTGTGCTGTGTTACTCAAACAAAGGTAGGAATGCCATGCTTACTGGGGAATTGGGAAGTGAACATAGTGCTCAAGACGTGAGACACCTCTCATCAAAGATCTTCCTCTGTGGCAGAAACACAGCCGGACTGCAGTTTATTAGACAGTGTTGTTGCTGCGTGGCTGTGCCATTTCAGTCTCATTTTTGACCAGGAGGTTGCTTGCCAGCCTGTGTTTTGCAGAAAAACTGACATACATAGTCATCTTCTCTTTGGTCCCCATGCTTCCCAGCATTAGAGAGACTGACAGAAATGTCTCTGATCAGCAGAATACAGACCTCTCTCTCTAGTGTCTTGAACTTGGATTTCAAATTTCAAGCTGCAAAGCTGAAGCGTGATAGGGACATGGATGTATGTGGAATCAGTGTTGAAGGCCTTATGAAATGGTTTCAATTCCACAAACTGTTCTGTAACTGCAGACACTTTATTTAATCTCTGCAGCAGTTCCTCATCTCTTAACAGGTGAGTAGTGCTTCTCTTAGTTTTGAGTCAACTCGATCACTGTGTGCTAATTTCTTCATCACAGATCAGGTGGTGGGTTCCAGGGTTTGTTTACTGGAGGTACTCAAAACCCCCTGTGGTGTGGGCTTTGCCATTGAGCATCTTCTCCCTCAAACACATACCACTCTTTATTTCTTATACTCTAAATTTTTTAAAGTTGTAGATTTCTGACTAAAATCTAAACTCTGTGTCCTCTAATTTAGAGCATGCAAGTAGAGGATGTAAAATGTTGGTGGAAACCAACACCTAGTCATTTGTTTCTGAAATGAGTGGTTTTGAATTTAAACTGATCTTAGTGTAAAGTGAAGACTTAAAATATGGGGTAGACTGGATCTAGACAGAGTCTGAATTGAACCCTGTATTTGGGGATGGAGGGAAAACGTGTTCTAGTGTTTTAATATGGGGTAGTTTGTAATGTTGTAGATTTTTCTGGAGTGCATTAGTCAACATACAAGTAGAGTGTAACCACATCTAGGCGAAAAGGTAGAGCTGGCAAAAAGTCATGCTGTGCACATAGCATGTTTTTTTGACTCATCGTATCGTCTCCTGTATTCCTGTGACTCGTGTTCTTGGCAGATTGCAGGTAGATAAATGCAGTGGATTTTTTTTAATTTCTTGTGACTGGTTTTCTCTATTAACGTATTGCTTGTGATTGATTATTAACCTTCAGGAACTGAGAAAAATGCCTATATATGGTACATATACATGTGTATATATCCATCCACATATATATATATAGCTATGTATATATCTCCATCTTTTAATTAATTGCCTAAAGTGTAGAAAAGTATCATAAGGATATTTCCTCCACAAAGTCAAATTTAAGTTTAGAGATATCATTGGGGTTTTAGGTTTGATTTTTTTCTTTTTTTCATGTGGCTTAAATCTTGCTAGGTTATTTTCATTTGTACACTGAAATGTTTGTAGGTAGTTCTGTTTTTAACAAATACAGCAACAACTTTATGGGAATGAGCACTGTAAGTTTCTGCTGGAGAGGGGCAGATAGGGTGCAGAAAGACATTCAGTGGCTAAGAGAAATTGTTCCTGATGGGTTCTGTTATAATGTGCAGCCTTTGCTTGAGTAAAGAAATGAGTTTCTGTTGGTGAATTTTTAAGTAGTCTCTTGAATTGAAAGTATTTTAGCTCAGCTAGTGGACCTTCTGCCCTGTATAAAAAGAATTGCCTCAATTTGCATCATTTTTCCTCCTGTTGTCTTAAGGTAATTTCTTATCCTTACGGATAGGAAGCTCTAGGAGTAATTGAAGAGACATACTGGCACCTGATTAGTCTGTCCTTCTAATAAGAACATTATTCTAGAGAAATATTAATGTAAGTTACCCCTGAGAGAGTGAATTCTGAGGATCATTGCTTAGTAGAGAAGCTAGATGAAGGGACAGTGATTTCTCTCTTACATTGGGTGGAAATGGTAAGACTTAGTTTGAGGTGGTCAGAATAAACATTTGATTTTAAAATGCATGGTTTATTTGTACCCAAAGAATATATACTTCCTAGCAATTTAGTAATGTAAATACTGCATATATGTTATGCATGCAGCTTGTAATACTTTCCTTCATTAGAAACACACTTCACTTAGCTAGGGAACTGGTGGAATTGGTTTGATTAATCTGTATGCAGAGCTTTGCATAATCCTTAATAAAGGTAGACTGTTCAAATACGTACGGCTCTTAATCCTGATCTCAGTGACATAGAACATAAACAAAAGTGAGGTCTTACTTTTTGAGGTACCTCAAGCAGTTGATCCACCCAAGTGTAGAAGCACCAGAAATTCCTAGGAGGGAGAAGGCAAAGAGAGTCTTGAGTACCAAAGAAACTTTGTGGTATCTGACCCCCTCCAAAGCTGTTCAAAGTATAGAAAAGTAACAAGTACTTTTGATATGTGGCACTTTTTAATGAAAAATTGGTAACATATTGAAAGTATTCATAAATACTTAAAAGATAATTTTTACTGTCTCAATCTCCCTCAGTCACATTGAATTATGGATAATAATGTATATCCAAAACATTTCATCTGCCTATGTTTTTTAATAAAAGAAATATTGACACAATTTCTGTTTTACTGAAAAAAAAAGGAGAAAGCATTGAAGGAAGAATTTCCTTAGTGCATTATTTAAGATGAAAGATAATACTGCTGGTAGGGAAGGGGTAGGTTGATGAAGAGTTGTAGGTTAACAGCTCATTGCATAAATGTCGATAGCAGGGACTTGACTTGTGTGACCATGGGATTCTCCCTTGAGATGCAAGAACTATTAGGATGGAACAGTATCCACCCGACCAACTGGGACAAGAGCATCTTTGCCAATAGTCTGGCCCAACTGGTATTTAGACTGGCACTTAGGGAGGAAAGAGATGATGACCCTCAAATCAGGAGGAAATAGTGGTGAACTGAGCTGGTAAGCTAAGGATGAGGGTGATGTGGAGAAGAATCCTTGAAAACTACTAATCAGAGAAGACAGAAACCCACACATGTAGGTAAACATGTAAAAGAGGAAGTACCTGTACAGGGATGATGAGGTCAGCATTATGAGGGGGAGGATCTTAGACCTCTTCAGGGAGATTAGCTGTGGTGACCTGGGAATGCTTTTCCCTTTTCATGAAGTTTGTAAGTGATTGTAGCAAGTTTCAGGGTTGGGTTTTTTTAAAAACTGCCAAAGTATTCTGTCCCCTCTCTCCCCCCCTTGCCCCATTTCTCCCCATTGTATTATGCCTGTTATACAGAGTTACTCTTTTTTTTTTTTTTTTTAGAGATACTTCACCACTTTTCTAAAATCCATACTGACCTAATATTAACTTAATTCTCTGCAGGGTGTGATAGGTGTACAGTTGGTGGTTACCATGGTGATGGCTAGTGTCATACAGAAGATCATACCTCACTATTCTCTTGCTCGTTGGCTTCTCTGTAGTGGCAGGTAAGTGTCTGAATATGTTAATGCAATTATGCATTAGAGTAGTAACTGTAAAACATACTGATTTAATTTGACTTTTTTTAAGTAATTGACCTTTATTGAATTTATTACCGTAGCATTGTTACACCTGACTTGTGGGCTCAAGGTAGAAAAACAGTGTTGCTGTAGAAGAACATACTTGTTTGTTTTATTAATTATATCAGTCGTAAAGTTAATTGTTGCTCGGCTCTTATATTAAAGGTACAAGGTGCATCCTTTAATATTTAAAAGCTAAATTGAATACAAGATACTGAAGAAAGAAAACATTCTTTTTCCTCTGCATTGGCACTGTGCTGTTCATAATCCACCTCCTGGTTAGCCTTGCATATGAAGAATGCTTAGGTATTTATTAAAAATTCTATTATTTTTTAATACTTCATAGGACAGGATTAGTATAAATTTCAGTACATTACTTCCTTGTAACAATAGATCAAACAGACATAAGGAGTTGCAAGGGGAGCATTCCCTGTGTGGCAGTATCCATAATAACAATGATAAACAGTAGCTGTTTTGAATATAAATCAGTATGTTAAATATTAAAAGGAATCATAGACACTGTATTTATTCATTTGGTAAGAAGAATACTTTTTATGATTAGCAGATAGTGTGCTGTCTTTTGTAATTGTTAAAATTTTGAGAATATCAAATCCTTATTCCCTGATTTCTGAAGAAGTATTCTTAAATAATAATGTACTCTGTAGGAGTATTAACAAGTCTTTCCATTGACTTTTTTTCCTTCTACATCTTATAATTATGAGATGTTCCGTTTTAATAGTCCCCATTTCATCACTGTACAAGTTACTAATGAGAAGTGACTACAAATGTTGTTTAGATGTGTGTTGGGTATAACAGAAAACAGTAATTGTCAGATGGATAACACAAACAGGAATCATACTCTTAATTGTTGTGTGAAGTTTCACTGTTAACCATATTGGCAAGGTGTTGATCACCTTTCTTGTGCTTTAAAAAGAACATTACACAGATGAATATGAAACTGCCTACCATTTATTTTTAAGGTGTGTCACTATGAGAGTCTTTTTATCAGCAATTATCTAAATGGCATATTGTATCTTTTATGTCTAAGATTGATTTAAACTTTTATTTGAAAATTTAAATATCCAATTGCTTTTCTAAAATAATTTGTCAATATTATGCCTGTGTTCTTCAATCATGTGAAATTTTCACAGACCATATCCTTGTTTTGAGGCATGCTATGTGCCAATGATGGGGAGAAGTTTGCAGTTCAAATATTTTTCAGATCCATTTCTCCGTTTATCTTTGTGCATCTGCAGATTGATAAAAACCTAAAGCAGGATTTCAGCGCTTGTCTTGAGTAATTCTGCTCTTACTGAAGTCAGTGAGAGTCTTATTACTGTCTTCCACATTAGTAGCCTGGAAAAACTCATTGTTGCTTTTCAGTGTTCTTTTATTTATCTGGTAACTGTTTTAGTGCATTGTTATTTCAGGCACTCTGAGTAATTCCCGTAATACAGAAATTGTATAAGGAGTCAAGAAATAATCCTGTGTTTCAAAAATAAAAGCAAGTCAGAAGCTTGACTGCAACAAGAATCTGAATTATAATGGCAGAAAAAAAACCCAGTTATTTTCTTAGTTTACCTGATAAACTGTCTTTTATGTTTAACCTATTTCTCCTTAGTGCTGTCTTTTTGCCAGCAGTGTTTTCTTTGACAGACCTGTGTGGGTGGGGTGGTAGAGGATTTTATACATGTAAGTGTACAAGTACAGGCACAGTCCTAAGCAGTCTAGCTGTCTAAGGAAAAATACCACCTGCTTCTCCTTTCCTTTGTCAGTAGACTTTGACTAGTCTTTGGTATCCGACCGTGGTTTTTAAGTGATCAGGTTTGAATTTCTTGCTTCCAAAGGATTGGTAGGCAAGATAGGTCTGAAATGTGTGTAGATAGTCCTTGCTAAATGGGAGAGAGGAAAACATGTTATCAGGCACAACAGAAACATTTAAGCAACCAGTTTGTTTCAAGATGCCTGTATGTGTTTATGGGAAGTCCATTAAAAGGAAACAAAGACTTTACAAAATCTAAGAGAATTGTTAGGATAGACAGATTTAAGGTAACTACTTAATGGAATAAATGGCTATCACTGACTCTTGAAAAGCTATTTACATAAATTTGTTAAGAAACTTTGTCAATCAGTGCTATTTTTAGAGCTTGAATAGAACTAATTGTATTTATTGCTAGAATTAGCAACCTGAATATCTGCATAGGCCTTGCATTATTTTTAACTAACAAAATATTCTCTACCAAAAGTTGCTTTTATGTCACTCAGCTATTTCAGTTACTATGTTTTCAGGCCCTGTCAGGAAGACAGGAAAAAATGGATGTTCTGTTGTGCATTTGTTAATGACCTTCATTCAAATTAACTGGGGCATGTCTGTGTGTGTGTTCCTATTCGGACTGACTTGGATATGTCAAAAACACAGGGTAATCAGTTGTTGGATTTCAGTTTTAAACATATGTAAGCAAAAACAGATATAAACTACTTTTTATTAGTTCTATCTTTATGAAAATGTTAGTTCAAATATCTTGGGTTTGAGATTTTAAATGGAAGATGTGTGGGGTTTATCAGCTGAAAAATACCAAAACTCTTTATTCTATTACTTGTAATTAAGTATCACTTGCAGCATTGTTTTCTGATATAATTAAGAGCAAATTGTGGTTTGCTTTGTGTTAGTATGCTACATAAAACAAGAATTTTGTCTCTTCTGCTGCATTAGGTACTACTTTTCTGTCCGTGCAGGAAAGATTTTGAAAAATTTCTTTACTGCATAGGTGACTTTCATCATTAGCATCCCAATTTCAGATCAGGGTGATGTGGTGAATGACAAAACAGGAGAATATATCTCTTCTTTTTCCCTGTTGCTTTGGGTCATGTGAAAGATAGAAGTTAACATTGCCAGAGTAGTTTGACTTCTTGGATGAAAAGCTTGTTTCTCTGGTTTATTTGTGTCTCAGTCTAAAAGTCTCTTTTGCAGCAAAGTTTGCAAATCACAGATTCTTCAACTGGACCACACATGATAAAAATAAACTAATGAAGTAATTTTCACACTTACTTATACAAAATTAGGTTCCTTTTTTTCCCTTCTAAAACTGTGCAATATTTTCTGTTTTCAGTTTTGGAACTGGCAGTGAATTCCTTCAGCAGAAATTTTCAGTATGCAATGATTTGATGTTCTGTTGGCTGATACTAGCATTCTTTTCTCTTGGAGAGTTCCCAGGGAAGCCTTTGCAAAACAGAACTGGGAATCAAGTGTTATCAAATGGCTTGAGATTGTTGGGATTTTGATGCCTTCCAAATTTGCTTTTGCTGACTTTTTGAAATTGGATCTGACATCATCTCTAATTCACCAACATGGATTTGAATGGTCCGACTTGGTGAAGTTTTCTAAATGTGAGATGGTGGTTGTGGATTTCTTTATCATCGCTTTGTTGACCCCTGTGTCACCATGGGTGACAATTAGTGGCCTTCTACATCCATACACGTGTCTCAAGTCTGTTCCTGTTAGTACTTGGTCTCCTTTACCTCAGCATTTCAGAGTGGAGATCAGAGCGACATCCTTTCTGCATCTGGGCAGTAACTTTCTCATGTTGGATGTGGGAAAGGCCTTGTTTCAGCTACTTAAGGTTTTTGCCATACTTAGAGATTCAGGTAAAATATACCATTTTAGACATTTACTCATCTCTGTTTGTCCTCTTCAGAATTTCCATGCCATTTCTTGCCCTTTAAATGAATGGTGCATTGATCTTCACTGAAAGTGGAAAAACTTGTAGGTCAACTAGGTGTAAATTAGTGATTTTTTTATTAGCACGTTTTCTAGTAGAAGTTGAAGATATAACTGAGGAGGTGTTTAAGGAAAGGAATGTTGATGTTATGATTTGCTCTGCTTAAGAAAAAAGACTGGTAATGATTATTAGATAATAGCTATTTCAGATTCTGGAAAATTGCTGGGTTTGGGAGTGATATAATTATGTTTTATAAAGTTGTTTAGAATATGGTTCTGATGACTAATTGTAATGGTATAATTTTACTAGTGAACTTTTCCATCTTGTACAACTGTGTTTGCTCTATTTGCTGATTTAACAGTTGGTGTTTTAAGACGTGAAGGGCTTTTATGTGAATGAAAAAGTGGCAGAGCTTTCTAACTGTGTATTAAAGTGCCTCATTTACTGAAGGGAACTGAACTTTAGCTGTTGTTCAGTTCAGCCAGGGTTGGTACTGGCACACGAAGGTGCCTTGCTTAGGAGTGACAAATGACAGATGTTTCAGTAAACATACAAATCTCTGTTGTGATACAGTTTATTGAAAGTCATGCTTTAAATTGCTAATGATGGTATTGTTTTACTTGAGATTTTCTTTTTCTTTAGCTTACGGTGGTATCAACATCCCACTGAAGAAGAACTGCGGATTCTTGCAGGGAAGCAAAGAGGGAAGAGTAAAAAAGAGAGGTAAATACTTGGTTTATGCTTGTTTCTGCCCCTCCCCCCCTTTTTTTTTCTTTTCAGCATGGTGTAGTTCATGTGATAGCTTTGCCAGCCTACTTTTGTCATAGTGTGAGTTAAAAACTGCTGGTTGCATATGACTGCCCTGCTTGCATTAACTGTTGCAGTTTTTTAGCAAAACATGTACTTTCATTTTAACAGAGTTGGACATTCCCAAACTGTGCAGAACTGGTTAATTTCTGCCCACAAAATGGTTTGTGAAACACTAATTTGATAGCAAGAGGTTTTTTTAGTGCATGTATGCATTTAGATGAAAACTGAGGAAAGAAATCATAGGATTGCAGCTCTTCATCTTGAAGCAAGAAAAGAAAGTTTTGATTATATTAGTTCAATATAGGATTACAATGAGCTGCCACTCTTAACAGAGCTGTGAAAAAGGTAAATGAGCTCCTAGGATGTATTATGTGAAATGTTTCTATTGGAGAGAGGGAAATAATAACCATCTTGGACAAGACAACAATGTCAAACTTTATCTGGATTACTCTGCACGCTTCTGATCACTTGTGTTCAAGAAAAATTAATTTTGTATGTGACTAGGTAAACAGAGCTGCTACGATCATCCAAGAAACAAAGTCTATCTTACTCAAGGGGGCTAAAAGAGCTGGGCTTGTTAAATCTATCAAAAACATTTGAGAAGATGGAATCTATTAGCTAAAACTGGAAATAGATTTCTGGTGTTCAGACATGAAGTTCTGAACAGCCTTACCAGAAGTATAGCTGTGTCAACATCAGAGACATCTTGATGTGGTAGAGCTGGCCATGTTGATGAAGTATTTCTAAACTGGCCATGTTTAAAATAAAACAACCCCCTCTGGTTTTCTTTTTGGCAACACAGGTTTGCTTGAGCTCCTTTTTTTCTATCCCAGTATCAACTTTCTTACAAGTATTAAGATTTGAATTAATCTACACACTGCTCATATAATCTGTTAATTGTAACGTGATTTTTCCTCCTGTTTTATAGTTCTTAAGCAGCATTAAAGTAAGCCTGGGGGTTGCCCAGCCGGTGCTGGCTGGGGTCTGAGGCTCAGATCCAAGAAGTCGTGGCCGACCCAGAGAGGTGATCCCGTGAGGAACCATCTCCCAGGGGGTCGTGGCTTCTCTCAGCCATCGGCCGGGGGTGCCTGCAGAGATGCCTGGCTCAGCAGGCCATCAGCTCTTAGTGATTCAGTGAG
This sequence comes from Lanius collurio, assembly GCA_020086605.1. Lineage (NCBI taxonomy): Eukaryota > Metazoa > Chordata > Aves > Passeriformes > Laniidae > Lanius > Lanius collurio. Next base: position 1,478,398 of record JACBWW010000060.1, on the reverse strand, counting down.
TGATTTCAGCTCTGCTCTGCAAGGCAAACCCCCAGGGCCAGGCCCGGATAGAGAGAGGAGAGGTCCTTCTGGTGGTTCTGCAGAAGCAGCTTTATTCTTCCATCTTCCGCAAAGGGGTGACCAGAGACGGATCCTCTGACTTGGGGTAGAGGGATCTCTTTTATGGGAGTACAGAAGTGGGTGTGAAAGGGTGAGAAACCAATGGGTATTAGGGTATTTTACATATAGTTTCCTAGAGGATCATGGGTCTGTGTTCTCTCGCTGTAACCAAAAAGATTCTGGCTTTCCCAAAGAGGGGCCTGGAGGGGGATTGTGTAAGCTCCTTATCTCCAGGCCTTCCTGACATGAAGGGCTTGTCAGACCCCACATCTGGAGATCGTGCAGTTTCCTTTATCTAAACAAGGGCTTCCTGCCATGACAGGGGCCTGTTGGACCCTACATCTCCCCTGTTTATATGTAGTAAAAAGACATCCCCAGCAGCCCTTTTGAAACACCGTAGAAGACAGGAGAGCATAAGTAACACAATAAGAATAACAATGAATATCCACCACACACCTTAATCAAAGAAGCAATCCATCCTGTTATTCCCCATCGTCTGATAAGTTCATTGACCCAGTCTAGGCTCTTGTCTACTTTTATGCCCTTCACCGGTCCTTCTAGCTTCTGGATGTTCGCATGGATGGATGTAGAGTGCGAAGAAAGGTTAAAGCAGCACATCCCTTTGAAGTCTTGGCAGCCATGTCCGTGGGCAAGCAGTAGGTAGTCTATTGCTGCTCGATTTTGGAGGGTTGCCTGTCTGGTGGTCTCCCCGTCTTTCAAAAGATCACTCAAGGCAGCAGATGTTGCATTAGCCTGCTTGCTGAGCCAACACCCTGGGTGGTTTATATCACCAAGAGCTTTCAGCGCAGCTAACCAAGGAGTGAATATGGAAGCCGCAACTTGCCCTGCTTTATTCCAGTTGTAAATGTGACTGTCACAGCTTTCATCAAATTCAGCAAAGGATCTCTTTTGGCGTGTTGTTACGTTTCTTTGTCTCCAGTTGTGTAGTAATGTGATATTAGGGGTAAGGGTAGAAAGCTTGCCAAGGCTACAGGGACCCCCTTGGAAAAGTGTGGGGATCCCAGCCCATACTCAGTTACCACAGATAAGAAACATCCCCCGCGGCAACTTCTTGGGGTGGAGAGTGGACACGGAGAGACTGTGACTGGTGTAATTGCACCAATCTTGACTATTATAAGCTTTGTTAATCGGTAATATGTCTTTTCTGTATGTGTTTTTTATATGGTCAATTCCTGGCCAATTTTGGCTTTGCTGTTTAAAGTAAAATTTGACACAATATGTTGCTTTGGAGGACCCCAGCAGGCTCAATTCTTGGGGTTCATCTCGAGCGTTTGGCAGAACCTTGGTCCACTCGTCCCAAGGGTCTACCGGGTTGGGCCTCTTACCTGTGGTGTGGAGGAGCTCTGTGTTGGTGATGGGCCAGTCATCTGCTACTAAGGGGATTCCTACCAGACACGTGGAAAGTGGGTTGTCTACGCTACCCATGGACAGGCATAGGTTATCTTGTTTGAGTGTCTTTGCTAGAGCCACCCAAACATTATGGCTAGGCTGTGGGACAACCCAGCTGAAGGCATGTGTCATGGTGAAGAGCGTCCAGGCAGTGATGAGGACAGCGTCAGCGTGGATGAATTTCATCTTTGGAGAGGGATGAGGCTTCTGAGAGGGAATATAAGCGTGATTTGTTAGCTTTATGATGAGAGGGGAGGTTTTCATGGTTTAGAGAGGTTTGGTAGGGATTGAGGGAGGGGAACGTTTTAGGGTAATAAGGGTGGTAACATATATACTGGGGATTAACTATTTGGTCAGTGTCTGGCCTATGGCTTGGCTCTTGCTGCAGAATCTTGTTCAGCTTTCTGCTTTGTCTGCTGTCGTGTCATGGGACGATCTTCTCTCTGGTTTGTGGTCATTGGGTGACATCTCCGTCTCCAAGCAAAACTGGTCTGGTTCTGGGGAGGTCCTGTGTTTTACTCAGGAGAATTCTTGTTGGTGTTTGTGGGAGCAGCATTTGCAGGGCCTAGGTATGGCTTTATATTTTTTCCTGGGAACCATTTCAGTCCCGATGGTAGTTGGACACAGGCATAGTCTCTCCCCCAAGTAATCGATCGAAAAGGCCCAGAGATCTGATGTATTTCTGGGTCCTTCACCAGCACTGGTGGTTTCTCTGTGAGCTTGGCTTGGGTCAAATTTGAGAAGTAGCAGAGTACTGGGGGATCAGGCTCTGATGATGTACCATTTAGGAAGTTGATGACGTAGAGAGCTTTGCAGAGTCTTTCAACGGGAGACAAAATTTCTGTGTCTCTCCGTTGCTGATTGAGAACTCTTTTGATGGTTTGGTGAGTCCTTTCTACAATGGACTGCCCTGTAGGATTGACTGGTATGCCTGTCTTGTGTTTTACTCCCCATTGGTTGAAGAAATCTTTTCCATACAGGACGTGTAGGCGGGCCCATTGTCTGTTTTGATTTCTTCAGGAACTCCCAGGGTGGCAAAGGCTAGGAGAAAGTGTTTGATGGTGTGGCTGGCAGTTTCTCCTGCGTGGGCCGATGCAAACACTGCTCCAGAGAAAGTGTCCACTGACACGTGCACATACTTAGATTTCCCAAAAGATGGGAAGTGGGTTACATCAGTCTGCCACAATTGGCAGCTGTTCAATCCACGGGGGTTAACCCCGGTGCCCATAGATGGTATTTGGTAGTTTTGGCAGTTCAAGCACGTTGCAATGATAGATTTCACTTGATCTTTCGAGAGCTTTAACATTCTGACGTGGGCAGGCAAGTTTTGGTGAAAAAATGCATGTGACAATTTCGCCTGGGCGAAGATGTCGGGAATGTTTGCAGTCTCTGCTGGCATGGCCAGTGCATCTGCTCTCCTGTTCCCTTCTGCAATGGGGCCTGGGAGGTCAGTGTGTGACCTCACATGCATAACACGGTAAGGTAACTTTCTGTGTGAAATTAAATTAATTAATGTAGAAAGCAATTGGTATAATTTTGGATTGGAAACTTCTTTGAGAAAAGCATGTTCAGCCCTCATAGCTGTACCCACTATGTAAGCTGAGTCTGTAACGAGATTGAAAGGTTTATCTTTGAATTTCTCAAAGGCTCTGATGGCAACTGCTAGTTCGGCAATCTGTGGAGATCCCTCCACCACTTGGACATCAGATTCCCATTTCTGAGTCTTTGGGTCTAGCCATATTATGACAGACTTCTGAGATGAACCAGACCCATCAGTAAAGATAGTCAGAGCTTTGAGAGGTGTCTGACTTTGGACTGATTTTTGGGGTCAGATTAAAGGCTGCATCACGGTTGAAGAATCTGTGTTTTGGCATGTGGATGGAAATTTGGCCTGTATAGCTATCTAGGGCAAACTGGAGGCTCTCATTGGTCTGGAGCAAATGCTTCAGATCTCCAGTGGTCAATGGCAAGTGTATGCATGTGAACTCACACCCTGCAAGAGAGCGGGGGCAAGTTCTGCCCTTTTTTATTAGATGTGCCATCATTTCTTGGGGGGTGGTAATTGTCTTTCTAGGTTGATTGCTTGTAAAGACCATTCCAATATTAGCAAAGGGTCTCTTAAGTTGAGGGTCTCACTGGAAGATCAGTCCATGGTAACGGGGGCCCTTACCAAGGACAGCAAACTGGAGAGGCAGGCTGGGCTTGATGCTATGGGCTTGGCGTGAAGACAAGGCTTCCTGGACTTTGGTGAGGGTATCTTGGGATTCTGGTGTGAGAGCGCGTGGAGAGTCCAAGTCTCTGTTGCCACAGAGAAGGTTAAAGGGGGGTGTGAGGTCTTCTGTTGTGACCCCAAGTAGGGGGCGTATCCAATTGATGGACCCACACAAACTGTATAAGTCCCTTAGAGTCTTTGTATTGTCTCTGATGGCGAGTTGCTGGGGAACGATGGTTCTCTCACAGATTTGGAGGCCAAGATAAGTCCATGGGCTGGAAAGCTGTATTTTATTTTCACAAATCTCAAACCCTGCCTTTTCTATGGTTTCAATTGTCTTTTTGACAGTTCTGTCCAATTAAGTTTTTTCTGGTGCACAGATGAGGATGTCATCCATATAGTGGTGGATGATTGCTTCTGGGAACAGCTTCCTGATGGGGGACAGGATGTGGGCGACATACCACTGGCAGATAGTCAGGCTGTTTTTCATTCCTTGTGAGAGGATGAGCTAATGGTATCTTCTGAGTGGGGCTTCATCATTGATAGAAGGAATGGAGAAAGCAAACCGTGGAGCATCTTGGGGATGGAGCGGAATGCTGAAGAAACAGTCTTTTATGTCTATGATGGCAAGCAACCAGTCTCGAGGCAGCATCGATGGTGAAGGTAGGCCGGGCTGGAGTTGGCCTATGTCTTCTATGACTTTGTTGATTTTGTGGAGATCTTGGAGCAGTCGCCATCTATTTGTGCCAGGCTTCTTCAGCGCAAAGACAGGAGAGTTCCAAGGGCTGGTAGACTCAGTGATGTGGCCTTTGGCAAGTTGCTCTTCTACCAAGACTTCTAATGATTGCAGTTTTTCTTTTGAGAGGGGCCACTGTTTTGTCTGTACTGGAGTGTCACTCTTCCAGGTGAGTGGAGGAGTGGATGGTAGCGCACGTTTCTCAGTGGCCCCAATCAGAAATTTTGGCTGGGGATGGTGAGGGTTGCTCCCCACTGGGATAGAAGGTCTCTGCCCCATAGGGTGATGGGGGCATTTACCACGAATGGTCAGGTGGTAGCTATCTTGCCCTTGGGTCCTTCGATGACAATGTTTTGTTTGCTCCTCATGGATATTGTTGCTCCACCGATGCTGGAGATCATACCTGCCACTGGCTCCAGTTCCCAATTCTCAGGCCACCAGAGTGGATGATGATGGTCATATCTGCCCTGGTGTCCAGCATCCTTGGATGGTAGATCCTTTCTCCCTTACAGAACAAACTGCATTCGATGGTTGGTTTGTTTGAGCCCACTATCTCAGTCCACATTGCTGTCGGATTGAGTAGAACCTGTTCTAGGCAGTTCTGTGGAAGCAAAAGGGCTTGTGCAATTGGTGTTCCCTGTGGGAGAAAAAGGGGAGAGTCTGTGCAATAAAGCTGGACAAGAATCTCTTGTCCAGAGTACACTGTTTGTATTTCTGGTAATACCAAAATTTCTTCTGGACCATGGAAGGTGTCACCTAGGTTGAGAATGTCCCATGGGCCGTTCTGTGGTCCATACTTTCCTGCAGGGATACAATAAAAGCGGTCATCAACAAGGTTAAATGACAGTGTCGTTACCAGCTGGTGTCTGGTCCCCATCGGTAGTGCTCCGTGGGTTGGGTCCTTCTCATGTGTTCTGGGATTGCTTGGAATGGTGTGCTGCAGTGTCTCCCGTCTTTCGCAGGTGGGGCGGAGCGATGTGGCCTTTGATTTGCTGTCTGAGCACTGCTGTAGTGCGGGGAATCCTTACAACAATATATAAGACAGCGATGAAGTTGGAAGGAAAGATGAAGTGGTATTTTTGTGGATGTTCAGAGGTGATTTTATTCCTCCAGCCGCATGGCTGGAGTTCCCAAACAGACTTTCCTGGGACCCTGCACTCCCCCCCAGGCACCCAAACCATCCAATCAGGAACAGGTATGGGGCACACATGACATGGGAGCAGGGACAGGGACAGACTCGTACCCTGCAGGGTCCCTCCCTCCAGGATTTCAGGGGAGAGACACCTCCACAGAGCACAGGCCCCTACCGTGCTCATTCGGGGGTTTTTGAATGCTGTTGGGGCTGCTGCGGTCTCCTCTGCCTTTGGTAGGTGATGCGATGGTCTTGGGCAGGTGGCCTTTCTGGGCAGTCCTTCATGAAGTGTCCAGGTTCACCGCAGTAGAAGCAACGGGCATTCTCTTTTGAGACTGCCACTGCAAATGCACCTGAAACACCTTCTGCAATGCCTTTAGCAACTGCTTGGGTCATTGTGTTCTCAGGGGATGTGTAGCGTGTGCAGGTTTCTACCATTTATTCAATTGTAGGTTCTCTGTCTATGGATAAACCCCTTAGGATAGCCTTACATTGCTCATTAGCATTCACTATAGCAAGTTTACTTAAAAGTTCTTTTTGTCCATCTGGACTCTCTATGTGTTTCTCTAAGCTCATTTTTAAACGATCAGTGAACTTAATAAGACTTCTGTCAACTGACTGTTTGATGTTAGCAAAGTGTTGTGTAGGAACAGTTATCAGGAGAAAGAAACAGCGATGTTCTGGCTGCAATAGTTACGTCTTGTAATGCTGTTTCAGGTAAGGTGGTAGCCTGGTCTAACGGCTTTTGGAGGTCACCTTCTCCAGCTAATTGTTCAATTGTCCAATCTGTCTGATTTGCATCTTTAGCGTAGGCGTCAGACAACGTTTTTAAATGTCTTTTCTATTGCCTATCCCATAACATGTATTCTGCTGAAGTAAGAATGCAACCCATCATGTTTTTTATACCATGTGGTACGAATGCGTAGGAGGAGAAGATGATGTCCTATAAGTTTCTAAAATAATGTGATCCTCTCCCATGTTCTTTTGCTGCCTTGCAAAGTTCTTCAATTTCTTTGTATGGAATAGGTTCCCACATCTTGGTAGTTGATGGTCCACCCCTCCTCCCTTTCCCTACAATGACTGGGAATGCTGAGATCTTCTGGGCTAGCTCCCAGTCTCCTGCCTGATTAGCTTCCCCGCGCGTCTGTGCCCAGCAATTACCTATATCTGAGTCAGAATCATAACTGCTGCTGGTATCCTGTGAATATAAGGAGCTAGCTGTAGCAGGGTGGGGCTGGGCTGCAGGGGCCATAGCACAGGCTTTTTTAAACTCTGGCCTTGCCTTAGCCAAGGCAGGAGTGGCAGAGGGTCGGGGGTGTTGTGAGGGATGGTGGGGGGTTGCATCTCGGCAGCAGGGGGGGGACGGTGGGGCTGTGCAGCAGCTACACGCGTTGGGGGGGGTGGGGAAGCAGCCATTGCCGCTCCTGGGGTCGGCACAGGCTGTGGGAGGCTGCAGGGAGGGGGTCTGGGCATGAGGATTTATAGCAGGAGTGAAAGAAGTGAGGATTGCACAAGAAGTTGCGGGGGGGAGTGGGCAGAGGGGTAGGAACGGGGCAATTGGTAGTGGAGGAAGCAGGGGCTGTGCAAAAACACGTTGGGTGGGGAGAAGGGAGGGGCTTTGCCTCTGCTGTGTGGGCTGCAGGCTGCCAGGGTGTGGCAGAAGGTCCGTGGTAGTCTGGGTGGTGTCCACCAGCGGCGGTGGGCACAGGCAGTGGCAGCAGATGCTGCCTGACACACGGCGTGTGCTGTGTGCTAACTTGTGCCTGTTGCAGGACACACGGGAGCAGTGCTGTGCTCCACGGTGCTTGTGCGGGCGGTGCAAGCTGGGGCAGAGGCAGCGGGATGGCTTGGGGGAATGTCTTGGGCAGTGCGGTGCAGGGAGGCAGCGATTTGGGGCAGGGGAAGGGTCAGTGCGGTTCCGTGGGTGGGAGGGGGGTGTGGCAGCGGCAGGCTGGGTGTACGAGCCGTACTGGTTGGTGCTCGCCGCGGCTTGACAAGAGAAGGGAATTCTCGCTGCGAGGGAGGGATTGTGCAATTCCTGCAGCCAGGGCGGGATGGGCAGGGGGGTTTTCTGAGCTATCCGTCCCGGGAGGAAGGGGTAGGGGGGAGGTGGGTCCTGTGCCTGCTCTGTGTAGTGTGGTGGGGAAAGAAGCAGGGGGATTCGGGGCTGGGGGAGGTGGAAAGACTGGTCTTGCTGGTTTCTGCTCGGGGGAGGAGAAATTTGCATTTGAATCAGCGCTAGCAGTAAGTTGCAAAGCCCCAGGGGGCTTGGATGTGATCTTGGGAGAGGGTGTAGGGGTGGCTGTCCCCCCAGCTTGGCCAGAGCCAAGGGAACAGCCTGGCTCTGCATGGGGACTGGTCTCTGTGCCTGGCAGGGAATGGGAATGGGGGGGGAAGGTAGATTTGCTGCGTGCCTTTGTTTTTCTACTGATTTTAATATTATATGAAATAAAAGTATAAAGCAAGAGACAGATGAGTCCCCTTGAGCACAGAAGCAAGAGAGCTTTTTCCCCACAGTGTCCCAAAAAGATTTAGAAAGAATATTTTCTGTGGTTACATAAGGAAAATGTTGAAGTATCCAGTGAGTGAAAGATTTAAGATTTTTCTTAGATAGTGGTCCAGAGAAGAGTTTAAGATTGGAATTTAGGAAGAGATTTAGAAGAAGAGGATATATTTCTCTCTCTAGTGGGGGAAAGGCGAGGTTTTGCAGGCCTGTTTCTCATTTTAGAATTCCTTTTGCACCACTTAGCAGGAAAAGAGAAAAAAAAAAAAAACAAAACAAAACCCAGACTTTTAGAAAACAGAGGTGCGCAGAAGAGAGAGGAGCCTTGAGTCTCGTTAACTTACCTATCTTCTGGCATTGCTGGCTCCCTTGAAGTCCTGCTAAGTGGGCGGCCTGGTCAGTTCTATCCTCAGGAGGTTCTTCCTCGTAGGTGGGAGGCGAGGGTCTCGAACTGTCTTCTCAGGAGAGTCGCTGCTACAACGCAGGGCTGCTCTGCAGAGAAGCTGAAGCTGCCAACAGCAGATTCTGTCCTGAAGTGGTTCACGATGCTGCTCAAACCATGGACCAGAGTCCAGTGGACTGTCCGAGCAGCAGGTAAAGTAATAAGGCTGGGGGATGCCTGGCCGGTGCCGGCTGGGGTCTGGGGCTCAGACCCAAGAAGCTGTGGCCGACCCGGAGAGGTGATCCCGTGAGGAACCGTCTCCCAGGGGGTTGTGGCTTCTCTCAGCCCTCGGCCAGGGGTGCCTGCAGAGATGCCTGGCTCAGCAGCCATCAGCTCTAAGTGATTCAGGGAGTGATTTCAGCTCTGCTCTGCAAGGCAAACCCCCAGGGCCAGGCCCGGATAGAGAGAGGAGAGGTCCTTCTGGGTGGTTCCACATGTGGAGGTGCCTTGCCCTGAAATCCCCGGGGCAGGGACTGTGCAGGGTATGGGTCTGCCTCTGTCCCTGTCCCCATGTCACGTGTGCCCCATACCTGTTCCTGATTGGGTGGTGTGTGTTCCTGGGGGCCCCAGAAGAGAGCAGGGTCCCATGACTGAGTGGGCCTCGGAACTCTAGCCATGCGGCTGGAGGAATGAAATCATCTCTGAACATCTACAGAAATATTGCTTCATCTTTCCTTCCAAGTTCATCGCTGTCTTATATATGGTTGTAAGGATTCCCCGCACTGCAACATCTGCAGAAGCAGCTTTATTCTTCCATCTTCTGCAAAGGGGTGACCAGAGACGGATCCCCCGCCGACTCGGGGTAGAGGGGTCTCTTTTATGGGGGTACAGAGGTGGGTGTGAAAGGGCGAGAAACCAATGGGTATTAGGGTATTTTATATATAGTTTCTTAGAGGATCATGGGTCTGTGTTCTCTCACCATAACCAGAACGATTCTGGCTTTCCCAAAGAGGGGCCTGGAGGGGGATTGTGTAACCTTATCTCCAGGCCTTCCTGCCATGACAAGGGCTTGTCAGACCCCACATCTGGAGATTGTGCAGTTTCCTTTATCTAAACGAGGGCTTCCTGCCAGGACAGGGGCCTGTCAGACCCTACACAGCATGGTTAGCAATCTTACTCGCCTCATTTATGTTAGAAAAGACTTTGATCACATGTCAATTAGAATGTGGCTCTAAGGGCCACATCCAGTCATGTCTTGAAGTCCTCCAGGGATGGTGACTCTATCACACCACCCAGGAAGGGCAGCCCATTCCAATTCCATGAAAAAATTAATCTTGAGGTCCATCCTGACCCTCCCCTGGCACAATTTGAAGCTATGTCCTCTTGTTCTGTCACTAGTTAACCTTGAGAAGAGACTGTCCCCCTCCTGGCTACAGCCTTCCTTCAGGTAGATGTAGAGAAAAGAAGGTTCCCCATGAGCCTCCTTTTCTCCAGGCTGAGCCTCCCCAACTTCTTCTGCCTTTCCTTATCATACTTAAACTCCAGACCCTTCCCCAGTCCCATGGCCCTTCTCTGGACTTAATCAAGCACCTCAATATCTCTCTGGTTGAGGGGGCCCAAAACTAAACACAGGACTTGAGGTGTGACCTCAGCAGTGCTGAGTACAGGGTACAGTCACTGCCCTGGTCCTGCTGTCCACACTATGTCTGACACAAGCCAGGATGTCCTTGGTTCTTCTTGGGCCCCTAAGCCCGTGCTGGGTCATGTTCAGCCCCTGTTAACCAGCACCCCCAGCTCCTCTTCTGCTGGGCAGTTTTCAAGTGACTCTGCCGCAGCATGTAGCACTGCATGGGGTTTTGTGACTCAAGTTGGTCTTTCTTGTTGAACCTCATGCTATTGGTGTCAGCCCCTCGATCAATCCAGCCTGTCCAGATCCCTCTGCAGAGCCTTCTGCCCTCCAGGAGATCAATACTCACATCCAATTTAGTGTTTGCAAATTTATTGAGGGTGCTCTCCCTCCCCTTATCCACATGATCTGTAAAGACCTTGAATAGGACGAGGCCCGATACTGAGCATTGTGGAACACTATTAGTGACCAGCTGCCAACTGGATGCAGCATCATTCACAACCATTCTCTGGGTTAAGTTGTTCCTTGTAAAGTAGTGATTTTTTTGCAGCATTCCTTAAAATTAAGAATCTCTTTTTATCTTAACAGTTTCCTGTGACAAAAAATTGTGAATAAGATTACAATTTATAATTATTCATTTAACTAGTGATATTTATTTGTAAATAAAATAATTTTAATTATGTAATTTTAAGTCCACCAGTAGGAGTCTTAAACTGAAAAACATAATGGCACTGCCAAATAATAATTGTATTTTAACAATTGTACTCTTACTGCCTTTCCTCAGCCTTGCCAGTCTTTTGCAATAGTAGTAGGTGATTGTACCAGGATGAACGTTAATCACAGGGCAGTATAAAACTTCAAGGAAACTAAAGCGGTAAAGCAGAGGCTTAGATGACATTCACTTTGCTTTGTTTGTTTAACAGCTGAATGAATAATAAATCATTATTTTTTAATGCATGAACATACCTCTGTGTCCTTGAAAGAAGATAGTCTTGCTTGAGAAGAACTATAGTTAAGTGAGAATTGTTCCTGTTGAGTTGGTTTAGATTTATTGATTTAGGTTGTGCAACATGGAATGTACATCTTGTGTCATCTCAGCAAGAAGATGTGAAACAGTGTGGAAGAAATAAAGATGCATCTGTTTGATACTCTCCACGTCTTTCCAAGATAAAGAATCCGCTTTGTCAAGCCCATAGTCTTACAAAGTGTAATACTTGCTCCTTAAATACACTCTCAGTCTGGACTAATTTAAATGATTAAAGGAGATACAAGGAGCTTGCTTGAAAATTAGCCATAGAAACAGCTGCAGTGTGAAGTTTTAGTTTTATTTTATTCTGTGCATATTACACTTCAGTATCTTATTCTGTAGGGTTTAATAGCGCATGAATATTAGGCAGGTTTTCTCCTTCAGAATAGTTTGTATTACATGAAATTGTTAGGCTAATGAAACGGTCTGTAGCTTCTGTGAATTTCTTTGCGTTAAAGCATTCAGTGATCCTGGGTATGTTTTGTCTGTGCTTCTTGGGGCTCCTGGGATAACTGAAGTGTAGGAACACCAAGTTTTGTTGATCTGAAATGTCTTCAGTGGTCAAAATGCTCATCTCACTCAAGATGATAGTACTCCTGGATACAGGCAATAGGAGAGTAATCAGGAGTACAGCTGGGGGCAGGGAAGTACACAGGAGCTTGCAGGTAGTCTAGTCCTTGGGCAGTGTTTGGCACTTCTTGTGTAGATTTGCACAACTGAATTTTCTGAGTGATGCTTTAGATTCCTATCTTCAGTTTGTCCGTTCAAATTCTTGTGTTTCAGGTTATATTAAGCATTAATACAATCTGAAAAATTTTATTAATGATTTCTGCTTGTATTTTTATCTCACTTATGAGTTAAAATGAAACCATTCCTGAAAACTAAGTTCATGATTGATTGGATTTCTTTTTAATGCTTATACCCAAATAATTTGTTTTTCTATGGAAAATCCACCTCTCCTTTTCCAGTTTCAGAGGTGGTATTCTAAAATGTGGCAGTTTATTGTTTCCTTCTAGCCTTTTAGAGGTTTTAAGTTTTAGGTTTGATTTTTTAATCTAACAAAACATCATCTGATCTTTTTTAATGATTTTTTTAAAGAACGTCCTGGATTTTTTAATTTGAAGTCTACTAGTATGATTTAATTTCAGGGAAGCAAAGACTATGATATTGGTATAGTTTGAGAGCTCCAGATGAAAAATGCCTCTTGTTGTAAATACATGCCTTTTTAGATTAGGAAGATACCTTAAATTGCCTTTGTTTGATGGCTAGTAGGCTGGACCTTTCAAGGATCTAGGTTAGTCCAGCTCATGTGATGTACTTGCTTGTTGTGACAAGAAGGACTAATGCAAGATTTTTTTTCTTTTTTTGACCTTGGGAACACCTTGTAGCTCTGAATAGAAAAAAATCAGTGGCCTGAAATAAATACTATCCCCTGGAACTTGACTCAATGCATGCTCAGATTAAAGCATCTGGAAGCCATTTAAACCCATACCACACAGTAGGATATCAGAGTCTGTCAAGTTATAGGTGGAAGCCATTGACATACCTGTTTTTTTTCCAGGACTTGTACTTCAAGTACTACTTTTAGCTAGAGACATAAGAATATTTGTATTTGGGAAAAAAAATGCAGTCTGCATTTTTCTTAAATTTGAAATGTCGTTATGTGTTGAAAAAGTCTTATTTTGTCATATCTGTGCTTGTACTACCTATTTATTTATTTATTTATTTATTTATTTATTTATTTATTTTACAGAAAATATAATGGTCATATTGAAAATAAACCCTTAACCATTCCAAAAGATATTGACCTTCATCTGGAAACAAAATCTGTAACAGAAAGGGACACTATTGGTAAGAGAATGCAAACAGTAATATATTATTTCTAATATATCCTGAGTCTATCAAGTGTTTATTTGTGATTAATGCTGAAATATCTTTTTTGTAGACAGTGAATGAATAGAAGCAAAACTGGTCGTAAATGAGAAAGCAGGTAGTGGGCCTTATGTCTCCTTTTGTGTTCCATGAGTGACATTTTAATAGCAGTGTTGTGGAAGGGGATAAGTAGGTGAAATCCAGCATAAAGCGCAACTATTATATCAGGCTCTCATAGCAATATGAGACAACACTAAAAGAATCACATCATAGTCTATTCAAAATAGAGTTTTTAGCTTTGTACAAGAAAATGACAAGCCATATACTTTCTGATCATCTAAAATAGGAAATGTGCTGCAGCATTGGAACCTAAGACCTTTCAACCACACATCTGAAGCATTTAGATAAAATGCTTAAAAATGGCAAGTGACAGTACAGAAATATGCATCATTAAGTGTTTTGGAAGGTACTGAATTTTTTTAAACGATAAATTCTGATTATTTAATCATAATCAGTCATCCTATTACAGAAAATTCATACATGAGTATGTATGTGATAAGTATTTTCTTTCTAGCTACGTTTTTATAATTATGTATTCTCTGGATAAGTATAGAAAAAAAGGATGCATATTCTTATGCAGGAGATTTCCCTGCTGAAGTTGTGGGTAACAGTGTTTGTGTAACAGAAATTATGTTTTTGAAGCTGGCACATAAATAGAGCATTCACAAGTTTCAACTTGTGTTACTTTCTTGAAACTGTAGCATTTAATTGTCAACCTGAGTGATGCAGGATAGGGTTTACTGTGTTTGAAAAGTAATATACACTGGGTTTTGGTGCATCTAACTAGATGGTTTCCCAATTTAATATCTTTGCCAGCAGGTAGCTTGTAGTCAAGTCAAACATTCAGTAATATTTTCTCACTTTCAAATTGTGTAAATGTAGGGAAGGTGTTTGGGAAGGACAATTTGTGTTCTTTGAAGTTTCCAACACCTATGGAAACTCTCTCCCTGACATCCAGCATGTGTGCAACACAGTATGATCCCTGCAATTTTTACAGTGAAGTTTACACAATGATTATTGCTTTATAGGATATATTAACAAAATCTTGAAGATCAAACCATCAGTATTTTAGATGGTGGGTTTTTAAAAAAGGAGTGTTTATTTGTAATATAATAAATTATAGCCAATGAGTTTTTAATCTTTAACAAAAGGTCAAAAAACCCCTCATACCTGGAATTGCAGCTGGACTCAACTGGAAAACTGTTTACTCTCTGTGTTGTGAAAACTAAATTAAGTATGCTTTTTGGATTTAGGATTTTATAAAAGCTGAGGTGATACAAGAGTAATACCTCACAGCCTTATAAATTTGATTAGTAATCAAGTATTGGATGACAGAAGGGAAGAATGAAGTTCACATTGTTGAATGATTTCTTCACAGTTGTGTTTTACGTGGTTGATCTGGATCTACCTAAACTTAATACACGTAATACACAGCTGAAAACTTCTTTTAATTGCTACTCCATTCTATATACATCAGTAACTGCCTTAGAACATGCCTTTAACATTCACAAACTTTTTATTTTTCAGCATTGCATTACTTTCCAGAATATCAGTGGTTGGTGGATTTCACTGTTGCAGCTACAGTTGTATATGTGGTGACAGAAGCCTATTACAGCATTATGAAGCCTTCACAAGAAATGAATATCAGCATAGTGTGGTGTCTGCTTGTCTTGGCTTTTGCAGTGTATCCTTTTCTGTTTTCTTAAACCCTTCTACCTGTTCTAAAATAGTTTATATCATTCTGCAATTCTTATAAATCTGTGTGCCATTGATGGACAGGTTACAGAAATATTTAGCATTTGGAAAAAGGATCCTGTAAGCTTGTGCCATTGTTGGATAATGTATATGCTGTACATGCTCTTGGTAAATGCTGGTGTCATTAGCTTTTTAACATCAATACCTGACCATGTAAGAGAAAAAAATACATGTATGCAAATACAGCTAGTACTCATCTGTAGTATGTAGTGGTTCTAAACTAACTTGATTTTGCTCAGTTTGGCAGTCAGAAATACTTACGTGTACAGAAAGTACAGCTTTTGGAGAAGTTTGGAAATTTATTGCACGTTTTTTGTTTTCAGTATGATGTGTATACTAGTTTATTGCAAAAATACATGCATGAATTCATAATTTTAAAATAAATTCAGGGCATTCTTACAGAAAATAAGTTATGTAGACAATTGTAAGAACAGCTCTGTGAAGAGCTAAACTCACCTCTGAAACTGAAGGAAATGGAAGTGGAGTATTTAGGAAACGGGCAGTATCAAACCATAAAATGTTTGTTTTGTTATGGAGGAGGCAGTTTTGGGGTTTTTTTTACGGAGAAGGCAGTATCAGACATAGATGCTTGCATGGTAATTAACGGTTTTCCTCAGACCAATCCAGACAAACATTAGGGAGGAAAGTTGCATTTTAAAGATATGATAGGGGGAAAAGCAGTGGAATTGAAGAAAGGCTTGTAAGAGTGCAGATTATGGAAGGGTGAACTGGAAAGTGATTTGCTACAGGTCCTCTGCTCCTTCAGCAGCTGAGAACAAATGAAGTGATAAATTACAGTTGATAAACTTCATGAATATTCAAAATTGTTTCCCCTGTATAAATGCTAGTTCTTTGTTAGAGATTCTTAATGTGTTCTGGTTTGTTCAGTTGGTTTGTAATACTAGCAGTAGCTGGTGGTGTTATGTAAAACCTTGAACTCTAATGTTTGGTTACATTGGACTAGGAATTCTGAATATGCTTAATGCTTGTCTGTCTTTGATAGTTATTAAAATGTGTGCTGCCTTTATGGTATGGACAGGAGTTCTTTAATAAGTAGACTGAAGTATAAATAATAGAATTTTTTCCAAATTTTTGCTTGCAATGTATAAAAAACTTAATAGAAGAGAGAGACAACTCACATTTGGAGAAAAGTCTGTCAGTAGCTTGTTGCCAGATCTGGTGTTTCTCCTTTGACATGTCAGTAAACAGATCCATGGTCCAAAAGGTGGTTTTTGTAGTCTACTGTGACAAGAAAATCAGTGTGGCAAGAAAATAAGGCTGTTGTGCACCTTTTATTTGTATTATAGCTATAGTATAGGTAATATATAGTTGTTACTGCACACCTTTGGGGTTTTTTGTGTGTGCAGTTAGGA
Organism: Lanius collurio; assembly: GCA_020086605.1. Lineage (NCBI taxonomy): Eukaryota > Metazoa > Chordata > Aves > Passeriformes > Laniidae > Lanius > Lanius collurio. Next base: position 1,462,210 of record JACBWW010000060.1, on the reverse strand, counting down.
ATTTTAGTTTAATCTTTGCAGAAGGAAGGAGAAAGACGCAGCTACTGCTTCAAAAATCAGAAGTGATAGCCAACGCCTTTCACTCTCGTTTTGAGGATGAGGGGGAGTTTAATAGAACTAATGGAAAAACAAGCTTGTAATACTAAAGCCACAATGTACTCTTAGATTTATTGGTGACAATGCCCTGTTTGCTTCATCTCTTCTATCTCAGGAGTAGTCAATTTAAATAACACTTACAGTAATTGCAGTTCTAGGTGAAATAGAATTGTGAATAGAATTGTAGGAAAATCCACTGCAGTAACATTTTCTTACCATGGTTTTGAACACTGTCCTGTCATTGCTTTCATTTAGTCATCAGTTCAGGGCAAAACTTTTAAAAAAGAGTTAAGTTGCCTGTCAGTGCAAGATTTTTGTCTCAGTAGTGTGAATGTGCAAGTAGCTGTCAAAGTCTGTGCTTAGTACCTGTTTGAGGAGTTAGTGGCCATGTAGAAGGATGCAGGAACACGGAGCACAGTTTAAACTTTATATTAGCCTTAACATCTCCATAAATGGTTAACTTATTCCAGGCGTTACAGCTTTTTGGGTGAAGGAGGTAAAATACAGAGGTATTGATAACAATTCTCGTGGTCACTGGAACCTAGTCAGATGAAATTTCAGAAGTTCATGTGTTGTGACATCAGGCCTTTGGGATGCAGAGAGTACTTTAAAACTTACTCAACTAATGACTAATTCATACTGTCAAGACCAGAAATGATTCTTTGATAATGGATGATTCAGAAAAATTTGGTTGCCTCCATATTTTCAGCAAAAAGCAATCAACATGATATGTCAAAGTTAAATATAGAACAACTTTGAGTTTTGCTGACAAGTGTTTCTTCTGTTTCGTGCCTGTGTGTTAAGAAGTGATAAGTTGCACTAAGGATACGAAGCAAGTTTGCAGATGGTAGAAAACTGGGAGGAGCTGTTGACTGACTCCCTTGAAGGCAGGGTGGCCCTGCAGAGAAACCTGACAAATTAGAGATCTGGGCAATCATCAACCATACAAAGTTCAACAAGGGAAAGTGCTGGATTCTGTACCTGGGATGGGGCAGCCCTGGATGTATGGGCAGACTAGGGAACAGGAATCTGGAAAGCAGTGGCATGGAAAAGAACCTGGGGCTGCTGGTTGACAGAAAGTACAATGTGAGTCAGCAGTGCCCTGGTAACCAGGAGGAGCCAGCATTGCCGGCCAGGCAAGGGAGGGTATTGTCCTGCACTAAGGAAGACATTCAGGTGTTAGAGAGCATCTAAAGGAGGCCACAAGGATGCTGAGGGTTCTGGAGGGGAAGCCGTATGAGGAGTGACTGAGGTGGGTTGGTCTGGTCAGCCTGGAGGAAACTGAGGGGAGACCCCATCACCGTCTGCAACTTCCTCCTAAGGGGAAGAGGAGGGGCAGACAGAGATATCTTATCTTCTCTGTGGTGCCCAGGGATGGGACTCGAGTAAATGGCCTGAAGTTGTGTCAGGGGAGGTTTCGGCTGGATATCAGGAAAAGGTTCTTCACCCAGAGGGTAGCTGGGCACTGGAACAGGCCCCAGGGGAAGTGCTCACAGCACCAAGCCTGACAAGGTTCAAGAAGCATTTGAACAGTGGTGCTAGGCACATGGTGTGATTCTTGGGGCTGGTGCTGTGCAGGGCCAGGAGGTGGATGATCCTATGGATCCTGTCCAACTCAGAGTGTTCTGTGTTTCTGTGAATTCACAGTTTTTGTGTGTTTTTGTAGGATCCAGAAGATGGATCTTTTTCACTTCAACCATATGAACTATAAAATTAAAGAATTCCATAATCGCAGCAGTTTAAAAAAAAAATGATTTTTGTAAAAAGGTTATAAATTCTATATTATTATACCATAAATTCTACAATGCCTGCAACTCTATACAATATAGAAGGTATACAATTTTATTATGCCTCTTGTAGCAAGAAAAACCTGAATGGAAGGGGGGCTAGCGTGGGGAATCTATTAACGTAGCACTGAATACTCCGAAATTATCCCTTCAGTAGATGCTGAGTATTAGGTCATGCAATGGAAGGAAGTGATATGAAGCTAGCCATAATGGTTCAATTTTCTCCAACCCAAAAATAGAAGCAGCGGTGATTGTTTAACTAACAGAGGGTTTCAGTCATGTAGTTTGCATAATCATTAAGTATTTATTGAGTTCTGAATCTGCACTATAATTGGAATTTATTGTTAGTATGCTTTCTTTTTCCTCACTGAATTTTCCAAATCCTTCAGGCACAATCCATAGTTGAAGTAATGAAGTATCTAGGGGGTTATAAATCTGATTATAGGTTGGGACTGTTGATCACAAACTGTTATTAAGTCCTCCGTATAACTTCAGGGTGTTTTCCATTTATAATTAATGTTCCTAGCTGTAAAAAAGGCCCTAGTTTAATCATCTGTTTTTAGAGAAACAAGACTTTCCAGAACACAGTCTGTATAATCTATTACGTACCTCTTCTTGTGATGAGGTAAGTCTTCCTTTTAATGTATCATTTTCCATAGATTGTGAAGGGATCTGAAGGTGATTACTATGAGATTGGAATTACTAGATGCTGTCCTTAGACCACATTGTACATATTAGAATCTCTCTGCATATACATGAAATTCAGCAGTATATGTGTTAAATGTGTGCTGCTCACTGAAGTGGGCATATGATATTATGTTATCAGTTATGCTATTGCATAATCATAGTTTCTTGAGAGACTGATAGTTGTTCAAATGTTTTACTGAACAGATGCCCCAAAAAAATGTTTTCATGTACTCTACATACTAAAATTCTTTCAGTGTTAGAAATGAGCAAATACAACTATGTTGTTGCATAGTGGGTGAAAAAAGGGTTGCAGATTACACTTAAAATCTTGTTTTTCCTTTTTCTCTTTGTTTTTTAAAATCACGTAATGCCTGGAGTGATCTCCAAATACTTCATTTAAATTTGGACTTTATGTTGCTCACCATTTAAATTATGAACTGCAGTTCATAGTAATAAGAGTTGATAGGGTATCATGAAAACTTAATCCTAATCTGTTTCACTTTAGAATTAATTTAGAAATGTGTAGAAAAAGAATATTCAATAAACATTTTTAAAACATCCTGATAACAGAGTAGGTGGTGTCTTAAATGTTTGTTTTATGGCAGTGGGACTAGATAAAAGGATTTGATATATCATACCAGATCTTAGATGGGTTTTAAGGCTGACTCTGTTTTTCCAAGGTGAACGTGGGCTAGATTTTTCCTTCCTAGATAGGCCTCAATGTGCTGTTGTCTTAAGTCTCTTTGATAGCTAAAAGTCTCAAATGTGTGCATAGTTGAAGTACTTGAGGACATGGCTTAAGTGCTGAATTTGTTGATGTTAAGTTCATGGCTGAGCTTGATGTTAAAGGTCTTTTTTAAACAAAATTATTCTATCTGAAAAGAGAGAAATATAAATTCCATCTTTTCATGTGTCTTCTTTCTTATTGTAAGTAAGCCCAGATCAAAACTTTACTCCTGGCTACCCATTATGTGATTATTATGCTTTAATGTGTTCTGTAATTTAAACTGAAATTGGCTGAACACATACTACCTTCAAAAGAAATAAATGTGTATGATAGAACAGCCCTAGTGTAGATAAGTGAAATACATGTTTATAATTCTTAGTTGTAGTTATTTTACAAACTAATTTTCCTTGACGTTTTTCATGTGTAGTAAGGTACTGTTTTCATTGACTACTCATTATTTCAAAGTTGAGGATGGAGGTGAAAGATCAGTCTGTGTCACCTTTGGTTTTTTCTTCTTTGTGAAAGCAATGGCAATACTCATTGTGACAGAAAACTATCTAGAATTTGGATTGGAATCAGGTAACTCCTTTCTTCAGTGTTTGAAATGGCTGTAGTGATTGCATGATCTGAAAAAAAATTATTTCCAGCATTTTTGAGAAAATCTGTACTTAAATGAATGATGTAAGTCATATACGTCTAAGCAAATTTGCTTTGGAATTAGGATTCTAAATAATATCCTGTATATTTTCCTGGCTTTCTCTTAAGTAGTATAGTCTTTGCCTAGGTTGTTTTGTTAATGCTATTTACCATCCACTTAGAGATTTAGCCTTTCTTGACTTTCATAGTAAAGTGTAGCTCCCTTACCAGAAAAGAAATTTAAAAGTTAGCTTTTTTCATCTTCCTGAAGGGTCCAAATATTACAAATGTTGTTAATCAAGTGTTATTGTATTGTGGCTAACTAATTAGCGCATGAAAGAGCTCTGCTAGACATATGAAAAATTGTTTAAAAGATTACTTGTTGATCAGCAGCTTATTTCACAAAAGGGATTCTTAATTTGTACTGTCATAAAATAAATATATGTGTCTCTCTGCAGGATTCTCAAATTTCTCAGAAAGTGCTATGCAGTTTCTTGAAAAACAAGGTTTGGAATCCCAGTAAGTGTCTGGAAATACACTTGTGTCTTTATATCTGAATTTATAACTGAACCATTTGGATTTTCTTAGCAAGCATTTGTCTTGCATGTGTTGCTTTTGTACAGGGTTATAATCCCTACAATAGTTTAAAGAGATTAATGAAAGGAATCTGAAAGTACCCACAAGTAACTGATGTTGCATTGGTGTTTTCATTTTAATATGGAGATATTTTCTGACAGTTTGATTGTAGTTCATAAAATATAGTTCAAAAGTGTAAACACTTTTTTCACAGTATTTCTCTTCAGCAAGGCTTGTTTAAAATAGATAAGTATTTTTTTGTCATTCATATGGTGTGCAAGAGGATGAGTGTGCAAAAGCTACAAGATGAAATTTGTGTTAAAGTTGGCATTAAGAGTAAATTGTGTTGTTCAGTCTTGTTTTCAGATTGTAACTGCATTCCTATCATGCAAAAACATCTGCTTGCTACAGGACATCTAAGTTTTTTATGGACTGCTGAAGGAGCATGCCCATAGCTTGTGTTGTTACATAAATACACAAATACTGTCATAGTCAGCCTTTGTATATTGCAAAATGGATTTCTGTTACAGTTCCTTACACGTGTGCTGAAATTTCAGGCGTATTTCATCACTGGAAGCATAACATTGAATTTCTTGCTTGATAGGTCTTAAGTATCATGCAGAAGCCATGGCATATTTTTATTTTTGAGGAACAGAAGTTTCCTCAAACTAGATTAGTATAGTTTATGAATAAACTCATGGTAAACTGGTAACTGAATCCCATGTGTTCCTTAGCCTTTCTTTAACCTGCTTTCCTAAGCTATTGCAAGTTCATGAACTTCTGTATTCATTTTCATTGATAAGTGTTTGTTTAGTTTTAAACTATTGCAGTGCTTTGCCTGGTTTTTTGCAGCAGCTGAGTTAATGGTGGTGGTTCTTGATAGTTTAAGTGACATAGATTAAGAAAGAACCTGAAACTCATTTTGGATCACTAGATTTGGTTTTTTTCCTCTTTAATCTGTTAGTTATATTTCACTGTCACTGTAATGTTTTATTTGTTCATTTGAGGGGTTTGGTTTGGTTTTTTCTTTGTGTGATCCAGTGTTTGTTACTTATGTAATTAATTCTGTGATTTGGTTGATCTTGGATATTTTTCCTGTAATTTTTTTATATACAATACTAATCACTTGGAAGAGACATGTTAATGGCTGCACATATATTCAGATAAATTCGTGAAAAGCTGCAGTAATGCGCTTTGATAGAGCTTTTTAATGGATAATAGTAGAATAAAATACCCGTTCTATATTTGACCAGGTAAACTTACGTGCCTCTTAAAAACACAATCCTTAAATTAATTCTATTTTATCTATTTCTGTTACATAATTTGTTGTTAATTACAATATAAAATTGTTCTTTTTTTCTTCTTCTCTACTAACAAATTAACATCTCACAGGCAGTAAATTAGGTTTTCTGTTTTTCTAGGAAATAGGTGACTTGGTTGGGTTTTGAAAGTATCCTTAAAAATTTTAATTTCTGATTGGTTTGAAGTAATGTTAGTATTCCAGAGGAGGCCTATAGAATACTGTTGGCTTTTTTTATCAAATGTTAGATACTGTTGGGTTCAAAGTAGTCTCTGGTACTCCCCACTCCCCCAACATCCTCCCCAAGAAAATGCTTATTTCCTTTCTTTTCTTTTAGGGGTCCTGTGTCTAAACTAACCTTCAAATTGTTCCTGGCTGTTCTGTGTTCACTTATTGGTGCTTTTTTGACATTCCCTGGCTTGCGACTGGCTCAAATGCATCTGGATGCTCTGAATTTAGCAACAGAAAAAATAACACAGTAAGAGAAAATATATGCAAATAGGTATATGCTACTCAGTCTTAAATCTTTTATGTCTAAAAATAAACAAAGCAAACTATTCCAACAAGAAGGTAGCGACTTAAGACTTCCGTTGCTGCCTGCTTTTCGTATCTTGAGCAGATTTGCAACTTGCCACTTTCTGCTCAACCTGTGCTATGCCAGTCTGTTACATTCTTTGCCTTGTAATTTAGAGTCCCAATTAAAGGAGCTTTCCTTTCCTCCTGCAAGAGCTCCATCATGAATGTCTCTGTGTCCAGCTCCTTCCCCATCATGTCTTTCCAGAAGTTAGGATAACCTTCAGGAAGTGCAAGTACAACCACAGACTGTTTTTTTCCACTCACACTTCCAGCTGGGCATATTCCTCTAATAAAATTAGCATACAGTAAAATGCAAAAATTACCCAGAATATTTAATAAGGGTTGTATGTTAATACCAATTTAAAAGAATATTTTCATTTTCAGCCAGCTTTTCATTTGGTAGTAAAATGTTCTGTCCAGTTTAACTATTTCTCTTGAGCATTCTCTGGTTGAGGGTGAAATTCCAAGTGGTTTTCAAGAGATCTTGACTGTTGATGTTTAAAACATGGTAAGGACAGATTCTGCACCGTAGGGCTGCGTGGGTACTCAGTCTGGTAAATTTCCTAAGACAACTATTATGTTTTCCAATAGAAAAATAATATTTGTTCAAACTGCATTTTTTTTCTTTCCCTTCAGGAATGTTCAGCTTAAAAATTAATCTGTTTGGAGTGAGTCTGTCAGTCTTGGTAAATTTATAAGCAAGTACACTTGCACCCAGTGTAGTTGTCCATGTATAGCAGCTAGCTATTGGCTTGTTTTATCTGCTGTTACATTTCTGTCTGTGTGTAGATAGTGACTGAGTCACCTCCTAATCTGTTCTTTTCAGATAAATAAACTACTTAGTTCTTAATTATTATGGTTCTCAATATTTTAAAATTCCTTGTGTCTTTTTTGTAATAAGTATTCCAGCATCTTCCTTGATCAGTGGACATGACAGCCTAGGCAGAAATACAAACTCTGAAACAAAAATCCATTAAGAACTAAAGGGGAATTAATGCCCACTAAAGTGTGATTATGAAAATTAAAACTTCTCTAGCTTCTTTAGAGGATATTGGAACTGGTTGTTCAAGATAACTTTGTGCAATACCACCAAGTTATTTTCAGAAGTCTACCAATACTTTGACTATTCAACTGGAACAATGTGAAAATTACATTTAATGGATTAAAAGGTATCATTATAATTAGGTAAAGCCATTATAAAGAATAATTGTCAAGTGATTCTAATAAACCTGAAGAACATGTCTTTGATGATGCACATTGATTTGTCAGTGAGTAGATAATTTACTGACTACAGTTCTTTGACTAAGTGGCTAAAGGGGGGTTGTAAATGAGGATGATGTGTCACTGATACAAAACTTTCTAAGTTGGGTGCTAAAACAATGTCTGTCTCTGCAGTTAAATACATACTCTACTTTCAAAAAAAATCAACCAAAACCACTACAAAGAAAAAGCCAAACAAACAAAACACAAAAACAACAAAAAACAAAGAAAAAACCTTAATCAAACCAGAAGTCCCCAAGTCCCCTAAGCTGCCCAGAGAAAGCACCAATATCCCTTAAAATACAACAAAAGAACCAAAACTAAACAACCCAAAAAAGCCCAACACAAAATCTATTCCTTAATGGAATGGAACATTTAACTTGCAGGGAACACTGTCCAAAAAAAAGCCCAGAACTTTAAAGGTTAATGATTAAGTACCACTTTGCTAATATGTTCAAAATTACTACTGTGATTCTTTTATGTGTATAGAAAGTAAGTTCACTTTTGGGCAAGCAGAATAAAAATCATCTGATGTCCATTTTGATTTTGAGTACTGGTTTGATTTCTTTTCTTTGGCAGTAGCACCTTCCTTGCATATATTTGGAGTCTTCTTTACAAATTTGTACATTTTTTTGTACACATTCCCTCCTTTGCCAGAGCCTGCTTCAAGAGTATTTCAGCCTTTCTGCCTGTTCCAAAAAAAAAAAGATTCTGACCACCCTTTGGCACATTCCAGTCCATTAAATCAGTGAGATCTCTTAAATAAGTAGAAGCTCAGGTGAAAGGCTTTCACAATCTAATTAAGTGCTTTGGACTGTTCCTTGATGCTGTTGCATTCCCTAGCAATACTTAGTAGCTAGCAGGGCTTATTTCTTCATCTGAAACCAAAGATTAAAATTTGTGTGTGATGACAACTTCTGTAACATGCAAAGATTTTAATGATTTTTGAAAGCTTGATGGTTGCAATCAGGAAGGTCTTGTGTTCTTTAGAACAACTTTTGATTACATCATTTTTTCTGTAGTGTAGAAGTAGTGTAGTGTTTTCTATAGTATAGTGAGCCTGATTGTTTTAGTGAGGAAATACTGCACTAACAAAACAACCCAACCCTTCAACTGTTCTCATTTCATTTTAGTATGAAAAATGATTGGGAAAATGTCTTTAGAAGTAGAGAAGAAAATGTAGAAATTTAGAAATAAGGAAGGATGTTAATTTCAGGGATAACTCCAAAAACTATATCCCCTTTTTAAATTCCACTGTTTTGTAGTCAAAGATTGCTGAAGAGAACTATGTTTATTTTATTGTGCAGTTTCATACAGTGCTTTTAAAAGGGAAAAGCTGTGCTGGCTTTTGGGATTTTTGGTCTGAGTATCTTTGACTGAATACAAGTACCAAGTTTAATTTAGTTAGGGTTTCTAAATAAAATTCTTAATTAAACTGTGAAATCTGTCCTGACAGCTCTTTCTTCTGTTCTTTTTTAAAGCCAAAATCCAGTGTGATTTCACAATATGCAATATTACTGTTTTGTTGAAATATAAGTGATATCTATAAAATAGGGAAATAATTTTCTTATTTATCTTTCTCCCAACTATTTTAAAGTTAAGATTTCTCCTTTTGAATCTGTATACACTTTCAACAGTATGGTCATTGTTTTTATTTACTAACTCCCTCTTTTTTTTCTTCTTTCAGAACTTTGCTGCATATAAACTTCTTGGCACCTTTATTTATGGTTCTGCTCTGGGTAAAACCAATCACTAAGGACTACATTATGAACCCACCTTTGGGCAAAGAGAGCATTCCTTTGTAAGATTTCCTTTAAAAATTCTTTCTGGAGTATTGAGAACAAAATAATGTGTTAAGAGTTGTTTGAAAGTCGTAGAACCATGAAAGACTTTATTAGAATCTGCTGTCAGAGGTATTGTGGAAGGTGCAGCTGAGTTCTAAAGGGCTTGTGTGTTATTTGAAAAGAATGGGAAATGGTTGCAGAATACTGAGCGTTAAGGTGGTGGTTCCCAAAAAGCTGCTGTCTTCTGACATCTCTGTGGCAGAGATGGGTTGTTCTTTGTAGGGGTGGAATACTACCTCACTAAGGCTGCTGGAAACTTATATCCTGCATATTGGTGTAGGAGAGGAGTAGTTTCACTGAAAACAGTTTAGATATGTTGGCATGAGAACTAACTAGGAGGCTTATCTTAAGATCTACATGCTGATGAAGTGGTATTAAATTGATAGGTAAAATATTTAAAATATAAAAAGGGAAAATGAGTTTCCAGGAAGAGTGGTACCTGAAATACTGTATAAGAAGCATAGTTGATTGTCATTGTCACAGTTAGTGTTGCTAATTCAAAATAGACTGAAAAAGATATTATGGGCTGATACATTTATTGCTTTCTAGAGGTGAGATGAGTTTCTAAAGTGATCCTGTGACCACTGAGCTATAACATAAAACACAACAAATATACATATTTTGTATATCTTTTGTTCCTTTTAAGTTTTTCTTAAAATGAGGCTTGAGCTATAACTGGGTTTCTCAGGCAACTGTATTACCCATTTCTGGTAATTGAATAGCTTTGTCCCCTGCTTAATTTCTGTGGTGAGCTTGCCTTTTTATATTTTGGAATATCTTAAACCATTCACAAACAGGCAAAATATTCCTCGACTGTGCAGCCCCCCTTAAGTCAGTGCTAGTTGACAGCTACTCACCAGAAGCAGAAGTAGAGAAGAGAAATATAGCTCAAACCTCCTTTATGGTGTTAAGTCATTTATTCCCTCTGTCCCAAGAGACAGAGCACCGACCTGGGCAAGAATCAGCTGGGGTAGGAGGGCGAGGCTTTGTGTCCAGTTGGTTTTGTCACAGAGAGGGGCAAAGGGGATACCAGGGGCGGAGCTGGGATAAACAACCAACTAGATCAGAGCCTGGGCTGCTTGAACATTAGACAGACCCAGAGTCACATGGCAGGAACCCGGCAGGGGGGGCCCAGGGGGACCACAGCAACACCCATTTACAGTGTAGTACTATTTACTGTCTAGTCCTGTGTGTCTCAAAACCTGTAATTATCTGAGCAGCTTTGGGCTTTAGTGTTCTTCCTTCATTACTCAGAATTCAAGCATTTAAGAACTGCTCTTGTTTACAGAGAAATGAGTACTCATTTGGATCTATTGCTGCAGGGCTACTGAGAAGTAGTAGGAGAGAGAAAAAGAAGGCAAAAGTAAATACTACTTGCATGTGAACTTCATAACTGTCGTTTGTGTGCTAACTAGTTTTGACAATTTGCATCAAGATTACTTTACAGATGATACAAATAACTGTAGCAGTAGGTAGTCTATGGAAAACAGCATTACCCTTTGTTTATTATCCACAGAATGTCAGAAGATACATTTGATACCGTCAGATTGTGGATTATAATCCTGTTGTGCGCTTTGCGGTTGGCTATGATGCGTCATCATTTACAGGCTTATCTGAATTTAGCCCAGAAAAGTGTGGATCAGATGAGAAAGGAAGCTGGTAGAATAAGTATGGTTGATTTACAGAAAATGGTAAGTATAGTGGCACTGATGTTATATATTTGTATTACTTCAACTCTGCAAAATACTTTTTTCCAGTTATCTTCTGTGGCAGCAGAGCTCAAATCTGAATGAAGCTTTCTAGACTATATCTCCTATAAAAATAGCACCATTACTGAGAAATTCTGCAAACCAAAATATGGAGATATGTATCATCTATGTTATGCGGATGATTTGTCCTTATTTATTTTGAAGTTGTTAAAGATCCCTTCTAATGAGTGGTGATTTCTAACTACAACATGGGAAAGAATAAATTGAATTTAGATAGAAGGGTGAAATACTGTTACCAACTATGATTTTTAAATTGAGGGAGAATTTATGATAAGGTGGTTATATTTTGGAATAAAATGACAGATGTTTAATTCTGTCAAACCACTTTCAAGTGCACCTAGTTAAAAAACTGCCCATCTTACTGTGGACATGGTGACACTTCTTAGGGTTCTTTTTTTTAAAGAAAAGTAGTAAAGCATACCTTGAACAAATGGAGGAAGTAGAATGGTTGTTGTGTGTTGCCTGCAAAATAAGCATAAATTTCTAGTATTGCATGATAGTGCTGTCTAATGATCCTGCTGAGTTGGGGTGTATTGCAGGAGGAATATTGAACTATGCTGTAAGAAAAAGACTCATCTTCCAGGATTGTCATTATTACTTACAGTTACACTAGGTATCTGAAGGTCATAAGAGAACTGTGCAGTAGTTGTTTACAAAGTGGCTAGGAATTTGCTTCAGAAAAAAAGTTAGGAAAAACATTTAGTAGCAGCTGGTTAGAGTGGAGCTGTATTGATTGCTGTAAATGCGCTATTTTAATGCTGGGAGTTTTATTCCTATCTATAAAACAGTAATGTCTTTTCTGTGTGGCATTTCTTAAATCCATTTCTCCAGTATCTTCATATAGTTTCTTTGAGAAGGCTGTAGTCACTAGGTATTGTATTGTTTTACTAATCATACCTGCTTTCCCTTTTTTAGGAACTCCTGCCAGTGAATTCTTTAATGTCTGTCATTCTACAGACCATTAGTGATTATAGTGATCATTACTTTTTAATTTATTTTTGTCATATTCCATCAGGTTTTTTACAATATTTTTGTCTCATGCTTTTTCTTCTGTCAGCGTCCACTACTTTTTTTTCTCATGTTAGTTTTTTGGTGCTTGCTTATTAAGAAGCCCTTTGAGGCTTGAGAAATATGCCTACAACTGTCCTGTCTGCGTTCATCATTTTTGCCACCCTGCATTCCATTCTTTTTTAAAACTCAGGTAGTTTTATTTCACTGCTTGCTGTTGATTTTGTGACTTTTTTCCTTCTTTATTTGATTTAATCTTTTAGGTCAATAGTTTATATAAAATATGTAATGTTACAATCTTGAGAAAAATGGAACAGATGGAGAGCAGAGAGAGGGATATATCTGAATAGATTTCAATGAACCATAGTGTATAACTGAAATAAAGATCATATAAATGCTGTTATTGATCTAATGAAAACTCAACTTGTCATTGTTTTTAAAATACAGGCATTATCCCAGTGGGAAATCTTAAAAATATCTTGCTTCAGAAAAAGGACTGTAATATCAACCAAACTCTCATTTATTTTTGTGAGGCCTTGGACTGTGACTACTACTTGATTTTTTAAATAGGATTTAGTTTGTAAATAACTGGGAACTTGAAAAATTAAACACATACATTTATTCTTGTTTCTGTTGTATTAAAATAGGAATCATTGAATGATGGGATGAAGTTTGTGGAAGCAAAATTGATTCTCTTTTTTGTAACAGAATTGATGCTTTTAATTATTATTATTATTTTCTTTCAGCACTTCCTCTCAGATTTGTGAATGTCCTGAAACTAGAATTCATTATGGGGACTTCTTCATTAGTTCTTTTGAAGACGATATGTCACATGCCAAGAGTTACTAGAAAATTCTTAAAACAGCTTTAATGCATAAGTACTGGTGTTTCTTAATAATATTTTTTAATAAACTACTTAGTTCTTTTAGACATGTTCATAAAGGTCTGCTTTGATCAACCAGGACTCATGAACTTAATGCTTTCATTTTTCCAGGTGGCTCGGGTATTCTATTATCTCTGTGTAATTGCACTGCAGTATGTCGCACCATTGGTAATGCTCCTTCACACAACTCTGCTCTTGAAAACACTAGGTAAGCAAAACTGGATCAACAAAAGTTTATTCTGTTCTACACAGGACTTTATTTTCACCTGACTGAAGAGAATTAGAATTCATGGGTACTTGAAATACAAAAACATCCTTTAGTTTCCTGTGCTTTAAAATGTTCATGTGTGGCTTCTAAGCTGTTTTTTCTGTTGCTGCTTTTGATATTTTCCAATTACCTGCTAATTTATTTCTGAGAAATTGTGTAATGCACCCAATTAAGTTGTTTACTTCTGTTGAAATATTTATCTTTTTAGGGGAATTTTAGAAGTGAACTGTATAAGCATGATGGATTTAACTTCATTAGCGTCTCATAAAGGATTTTTTTTTCATCTTTTTGTCTTTAGTAGGCTTTTAGAATGGGACTTGTGAGATACAGTGTTCATATAGTTACTGGGAGATCTGAAGTCGCTCTGGTTTGGGGTTTTTTTCTGTCTTTCTTGTGAGAGATGTCTTTCATATCCTGCCATGCAGCTGTGTCATTCTCTTGGCAAAAAGGCAATGGATAGAGATAGGCTTTAGTAGGTTGTGATTCATCCTGCCCTGGAGCAGACATCTCCATCTGGTGAGATGAATGATACCCAGGATGTACAGGGGTCTCAAGGCAGCTATATCATATGTAGATGTTAGGATGTCAAAATACAAGATGAATGCCACCCCAGTAGCTTACTGCTATGACCAGGAAGTCATGCAGATGAATATAGTTTGTATTTCTTAAGTTATAAAAACTTAACATTTTTGTGTATGTATTAAAAATATATTGAAGACAATCTGTAAAGTGACTGAATTAACAGAACTTGAATTTAATTCTTAAAAAATCTGTTACTTGTTTCTTTTTAACAGGTAATTATTCTTGGGGGATCTATCCAGAATTGAATTCTGACACTCCAGTAGAAAACAGTCTGCTTCCCAATTCTGTTTATTCTGAGTCTCCACCTGCTGATGGAAAGATGAAAGTAACTGTAGTCCAAATAACAATGGCTCTGGGAAGCCTAAAGAGCATTTTCACTCCGCTCCTGTTCCGGGGACTCCTGTCTTTCCTCACGTGGTGGATTGCTGCTTGCCTTTTTTCTACAAGCCTTTTTGGGCTCTTCTATCACCAGTACCTGACTGTGGCGTAACAACTCAATTGGCAAAGCAAGTGTGAGGTCTAATTCTAGATACAAACCCAGGTACCCAAGAGGAGATGAAGAGAAAAGAAAACAACATACGTGAGGAGAAAACATATCATAATTATTTTTAAACACTTCCTTGGTGTTCTCAGGGTGAATAATCTTAAAATGTTTGAAATTGCAACTGGGTTTGTTATTTTTGTTACCCAAATGGTAGGTAACTAATTGAATTATAGTATTGGGACTGACTGACATTATTGTAAGTGGTGGTAAGCAAGCTGAAAAGATGTGACCTCTGAGTATCTTGGTTTCCATAAACAGCAAGCCAAACTGAAAAATTTGTTTTAAGCATCAACAGTCATTGACTGAACTGCATTCAAAGAGTACTGGACATAGTGATTGTGGCTGCCTATCAATTAAGTCTTGAAACTGAGCCATACAGTGAAAGGAGAGAGAGGGGATTTAAAAAACAAAAAATTCTGTTGGATAGCTATTGATCACTTTTCTCCTTGGAAAATGAAAAATTCCAACAGGAAATAAGAGATACTGTATATTACAGTAAGGAAAGTTGTATAAAATATAAATTTAACAGGAGTAGATGTATGTACCTGACAGGTATTGCTGCCTACATATTTCGCAGGAGTGCTTGTGCCGTAAGAAGAGTTATAACAAATATATTATTTCAGTCCCTGCAGTCATTTTGAAGTAATGGCCATCTGTATTGGTGCTAGTACTGATCCACAGATTCCATCTGGATCTTTTAAAGTTCTTCTTTTGAGGGAGTAGATAAATTCCATTGAATTCACAAAAGAATAGAAAATAATTAATGACACCAGTCAAACATTTCAAAACAAAACAGTTTAATCCTGCTGATTGACAGTGTATGTATATGTCTAATGTACATGTAAATATATATTATATATTAAATATATAATATATATGAAGGTATGAAATATGGAATCTTTATTTTAAATTACTGAATGTATCTTACAGGGCTGTGGGAGAGGGATGTATGTGTATCTAGTAATTTCAAGATCCCTTCTGAAATGAAACTTAAAATTTTTCTTTTCTTTTTTTGGAGTTCAGTTGAAAGGGCTGTTTGGTTTTTGTGCCTCTTTAGAGGTACTTAGCTGTACTAAAGAACTTACACTGTCTTGAAAGAAAATATCTACTTAAACTGTTAATCTTAAAATTTCTGCTCTGTCAAATCATCTTTTGCTACTTTAATCTGTGCTAACTTGATCATATAATGATAATTAATATATCTTGGCTTCAGAAATAGATTTTCTGTGTAATAAAACAGCTATATAGTAAGAAAAAGAGCAAAGTATTAGCTTTACAAATTTTGCTTAACTGAAGAGGTAGATTCCAATCAAAAAATTGTTTTTCAGACGTTTTGTGTATTTACAAAACAGAAATGGGGATTTATAGGCAGTAGCTTTTTTAAACAGTTAATATTACACTTTGCGAATGTCAGTGGATTTTTAAACTAATACTAGCTGGTTTTTTGTTACTGTTCTTTTTCTCTTGAATTTGTGTAAAGCTTTGGCATATAATAAGCATTTATAAATGGAAAAGCTTAACTAAATATTTAATATGTAGCAAACCTACCATATGGGAAAACAAACTCAATGAAGAAAATCAAGATTTTAAGCTGGTGATAAACTTATCTTACTATGTTGAAAGCCTTTTAAGTTATTTATTAGTTTATTAAGTTGCATTTATTGATATTGGGGAAAGATTTGTGTACACCAGACTAGTACCTACTGCGTACATTTGGGATGTCTGAGAACACCTTGCATGATACTACTGGTTTCATGGCAGTCTTTCAAGTGTGACTGGGGCTGCAAGCTTTGATGTTTTCACTTTTTGTAACTAACAGGGACAAAGGCTTAACTGTGAATTGGGCTAAAGGTTAATATTTGACCCCACAGTTTTCAAATCACAAAGCATTCCTAGGAGACATTTTTCAGATGAGTAATTGAATGACAAAATATGACAGGTTCAACAATACTGAACTCATTTTTGTGTTAGTTCTAGATACGTTATTACTCTAAGATACATCATTACTTATAGAATTAATAAGGCCAGCTTTTAGATTAGGGTTAGGTGTTCAGTGCTAATCTTTTTTTCAGTAAAATGAAACAATGCAAAACAGTTTGATTCTGATAGTGAACTTGCCTGATGAAGCTCACTATATAGGAGATGTAATTTGTTGTTGCAATCTGAAGGAATAAATTTTGGATACTTGAGAATACTTCAAAATAACCTTAAACAACAGTTTCTGTTGACTTAGTTATTCTGAAAGCCCATAAGCAAAAGTGGACTGTAGTTATATAATAATGCATTCACCAAAGGTCATAACTGGATCATGTAGCTGAACTTCACAAAGCTTTTGCTAAAGAGGTAGTGCTGCCTTACTATTCAGACATCACACTGATCACAGTGAAAAATAGGCATCTGATGTTACAAACATGAAAATCAGTGCTTGTAGCCATTGTGCTGTTACACTGTTCTACATGCCATTGTTCTGCAGAACTAGACGGTTGACCTTTTGGTCAGCAGCCTGATCTGAGTGGGAGATGGTCTTTCTTGGATCCATTTAATCCTGACATGAGTCCAGAAGGCTTATGAAAAACTAAAATACGACAATAAAAGCCTTTGAAACGTGAAGTGACAGTGAAACCAGGGGGACCATATTGCTAAGGTTGTGAGCAGTGCTCCCTACAAGTATCTGATACGCTCAAAAAAGTCTTTTAAAGTAAAGTAGCATCCTTCATAGTCCTGACTTCCATGTATGTTATGTAAGGTTCAGTGGAGTATCTACATACTTTAGTAATTTCCTTTGAAACAGCAGCTGGTAAAATGCTTTTTGTGTTTGTTTGTTTCATGGAAACCTTTATCAACACCTGGCAATGGGAAAGCATCTTGCAGAAATGGAAGAGCAAGTAAAACATGACTGAAAGGTTGGTGGGCGTTATTCAGGATTTGTAAACATTTTGTCTTGCTTTTAGTCCACTACTTAATCAAAAAATTTTAGAATGGTTTAGGTTAGAATGGATCTGGAGTGGATCACTTTCCATGAGACCAGGTTGCTCCAAGCCCTGTCAAACTTGGCCTTGAACACTTCCAGAGACGGGCAGCCACAGCTTCTCTAGGTAACCTTATCCAGTGCCTCACCACCTGCACAGGCAAGAGTCTCCACTTAAACACCTAATCTAAATCTCCCCTCTTTTAGTGTAAAACTGTTCCCCCTTGTCCTATCACTCTCTGCCTGTGCAAAAAGTCATTGTCCCTGTTTTTATAAGTCCCCTTTAAGTACTGGAAGGCTGCAGTGAGGTCTCCCTTAGTTTCTGAGAGATTGTAGAAAGAAAGGTTCCTTTGGCAAAGAACCCATCTTTGTTTCTTTCTTTTCAAATTCAGATCTCCCTTCCTCTCTTAGTGATGTGACTTCTTTCTTTGACTTCTGTTGCCGATCTACAGTGCTTTCCCTATGTTCCCTACTCAGAACTGACTAGGCTAAATTAGTCCAAGATTGTATTTTGACTTCTGTTTAGTTTAAATTTACCTGTTTCTGAAGGATAAGTTCCTTTAAATAGTTCAAATAACTCTGAGCTCCAACTGAGACATGAAAAAATTTGTTAACAGTTGTTTAAAATCCACACTTACATTATGTATAACCCTTGAGACAAAGGGTTAAGATGGCGATAAACCTAAGTCTTCCAGCAAGTTCAGGGAGGTCCAAACATAACACTTGGGCTATTTCTGAGCTTAGAGAAGTTGATTAAGAAAAGGGGAATAGATTATAGAAAGCCTGTTCTTACGCTCCATAGGTGATATTCTCAGGCCATGCTTGTCCTTTTTTGATTCCTTCTAAGGCTATAGGTTATGCCAGTTTTTGAGGTTTTGTTAGCTGTGTAGTTCTTTCCTCTTCCAGAATTCACTTGCATAAGAATCAACAGATTGAACAGTAACATTAATACAAGATAACATCCTTGTACAGAAGATACTTAAAAAAATTAATTTCTGTTGCAGTTGTTCTTCTCATTTGGGTCACAAGTACTGCAAGGTGTCTAAACAGGGATACATTCTTCCCTGGATTGTAAAGTCAAATTTGTCTAAGAACAAAAATGCTACCAAGACATCAATGCAACAATTAGGCAGCATAACCTCAGTCTGTGCAGTGGTTAACAAGTACAGAAATTTCAGCTAACTTTAAAGGAAGAATTCAAAGTGCTGTACTTCGTTACAGTTACTACAGCTAAGTGTTAATAGGGATATTGGATATTGCATAGAAAATTGAACACATCTGATTTTAAAGCTGTTGGAAGGTAAAAGGCCTTATGTCTCTTTATTCTCAAATATCTATGCTTTACACAGAGATAATTTTGATCCGTTTTTAAATACTACACTTCAAGCTTTTTCACACAACACAGTTTGCACATTTATTTTTCAACACAGCCCTTTCCCACCCAGACTTAACCCCACAGTTAATTTTGTCACTATAAAGTTACTATATAGTTTTAATTAAGGTTTAAGAATTAAGTGCCCAGAGAAAATGGAGATACTGAACAACGAGGCCAAACAAAATTGTGTCTTCTCTTTGAGAAGTCTGTTACAGCTGAGCAAAATCTTAATGGAGGAAGACAACAGCAGGTTACTTGTATCCTAAATCAAATATTAAATGTGAATCTTTATGAGTAAGACTGTTATTTTTAGCATCTGCAGCCTAAATGCCAAATGGTAAATCAAGAGCAGTATTTTGACCTCACTAATACCTACTCTAAAAAGCATCTAGGCAACAAGCTTAGAAGCCAAATGTCTTTTCTCACTAAGCAAGCTGATGCAGATTGGTCTGTCTGTGCCTCAGAGTAATTTTTGTGCGACTCCTTCTTTAGGAAGGCCTGCCATGCTTTGTGACCTGTGCAGCACATACCGTGAAGTGGATGGCATGTCTCATTTGCACTCCTTAGTACTAGACTGAAAGGTCTTCCTCCTCTAGGTGAGATCATGAAAACAACATGTCATTTCCAGGCTGCTTTTACTGTCATCTGCATATGCTGCACTTAACTTTTTCCAGTCTCTCACTGTGGATTTTAAGAAGAGTAATATTGCACTGGGTCTTGTTTTGCATGCCAGTGTATATGTATTTTTATACCTTTGATTTCAATGGCATTTTTAATGGAAATTATTTTTAATCCTAATACCATGGATCATATTTTCATTTTTTAGATTAACAACAGTGCCTGCAACTAGAAGTCAAAAACTTCTACAAATTTTTTTTTTAATAACTTGATGTCCAGACTGAAGTATTAACAGGTATGTAGTTTTATATCAAAGTGCAAACTCCACCTGTAAATACCAAATTTTTCCATGTGATTACACGTTAGTCAAGAACCTTTAAAATTTGTACTTGCAGCATTTTTTCTCAACAACCTGCGATCCATATGACTCTGCTATCTGTAAAATACACATTTCAGAAGAGCTTTGAATAGCTTTTTACAAACTTGTTACCTATAGGTTATTACTGTTTTATTGTGCTGCAACATATTTTTTTTAAAACTTGGCTTAAAATTCTTGCGCTTAAAGTTAACCTTATTCTCCCTCTTCCTCTGTTCATAGTAGCTCTGCCCCCCATACATATTCTGAGCTTCGAGAGTGTATATTCACAGTATTTTTATTTATATTTCATAACTACAGTTCATACCTATGTCATGATGAGCCAGTAGATTTTATTTTTTCTGTCTTTGGTCATTCCTTTGTTCCATTGTTAACAATATGTAAGGTTTTCTAGGAGGAATACACAGAGAAAAATATCTGTAATAGAAGTTACAGAAAGCTGTCTAATATTTCTTCCCATTTATGTGAGCAAATATTAATGCAAAGATGCTTATTAAATAATTTCAGCCTAAAATTTCTCATAAGATAGGCTTGTTACAAATTGCACAGGGAACATCTCCCAAGTTGTAAATATTTTACTTTAAATGTCTTACTTGTCTCTTTGTTGCTGGGAACACACAAATTCAGTGTTGTTGGGGGGGTTTTTTGTTTGTTTTTTGTCTTTAATTGAAAAGCATGTAATACTTTCTACTCTAGAGCACACCTAAGACAAAAAGACCTGCCTCCCTTCATTTCGGTATTTGCCAAATGGGAATGACTCTGATGTTGTATATCTAAATTTTAGCTTCCTCTTATTGCTACAATACTGTTAAAATATGATTTTTATACTTACAGCTTTACAAGTACTAAGTGTCATGGGGATGGTGTCAAGTGGTATTTGTGTTATAATGATCTGATATTGCATTATCTGCTGTTTAAAAACAAATTGCTTCCTATGCTTTTAGAGCTTCATCAGGATCTGTGATCAGACGAGCATAGCACATGTTGAAAAAGCTCCAATTTAGGGTAGATTTTTTTGGTTGTTTTAGTGGCATGGATAATATTTGGGTACAACTATTACAACTAATAAACAACCTCCACTAATATTGCATTATTTTTATACACTGTAAAGTGCCTAATTATGGGTGATTCTGGTAGCCCTTGGAATGGGGTTTGCTATGAAATAATTTTTTTTGTACAATTTTTGGTCCGTGTGTGGTTTTGTGTTATTACATATTGGAGACAAGTAAGATTTTGAAGAATTCTTTTCCGTTCCTCTTACTTAAATGGTAATCTAACCACTTTGCCCATCTGACTGGTAATTGAACACCCTGAATTTAAATGTTTAAAAAAACCCACCCCTCTGCTACCTGCCACATCTGCATTGTTTTCTTTATGACTGACGGCAAGGATTTACAGTATTTGGAAAGGGTTTACTTAGAAGGTTTTGTAGTGACACCTGGGTGTTAATTATACCCTAGTTGTCCAGGCACATGGGTGACTTCAGCCAGGTAAGTTGTTCTGCTTGGGCTCAGAAAGCTACACTGAAGTTCACTGAATGTTTATGGATTTGGAGCACAAAGAGTACCAAATGTGATATGGCTGACTGATGCCAAGCTCCAGAAAGTTATATCTTGTAGGATTTTGTAGAATTCTGTTATGGTATTCAACAGAGAAACCACCCTTACTTTAAAACTGCTTCTCCAGCTTAAGGAATGCAAGAGCTGAAGGTAGAACCTGCCTGGTTCAGCATGGAAATTAGAAAAGTGCGGAAACAGCAAGCCCCTGCTCCTGAATTAATTAATTATACGCTGTACATGTGAAGCACTTGTAAGTTGAGATAGTGTTGCTGATTCAAATCTACCAAAGGAAGCCGCCTTCTGAGGAAGGCTTGTCACAGCATGTTGAGCTTTTAGCTCTAAAAAGTGGCTGTAGAAATCTGTACTGTATATAGTACACTATTTGGAAAAACCTGGTACAGTAAGCTTGCTAAATATTTCCTTACACTATTTGTAAGAATTTACATTACTTTTTTTACTGTACAGCATTTAAGAAGCTGGCTTTGCCCTGCTCAGGCAGCATTTTGTATTAATGTGAAAGTAATAAGAATTGGTTTGTTGCCTAAATGCCTAAATTTCTTTAACAGTAAATTTCACAAAATTGAAGCAAGGTTATCCTTTCTTATTACCTGTACATCTTTTGAAATGTTATAGTTTAACTCTGCTTTTATAATGCACACCTTATTAAAATGAAATTTATATCTATTAGTTGCTCATTAGCTTGCACACGGCAAATCCAAGAGAAACTGTGGTATCTGCTGTTTATCAAGTAGCCCCATCAACTTGCTTGACTTTGTAAAGCTTTAATCCATGTTGGACATATAATGTCTACTGCAGTGATGTTCCTGTAGTATTTTAGCATCCCTACATGTACTCTGCATGCCTTACACTTGTGCACTGTAAAGGATAGACCGTTCTACAGTACTTCAGGTTTAAAAAAAACCTTCCATTATTTTATATAGTATTTCCCATATCCAAAATAGGACAATTTCTAAAGCCAAAGATCAATAAATGTTTATTGTCTACCAGTGTGATTTTTTTTCTCCTACTTTGTGTGATATATGCTACTTCTTATCAACTTGAAAAATCTCCGAAGAGCATGTAATAACCAGGCTTCTTATCAGTTTTTATGCTAGTCTAAGTTGTTTACTTCTTTTAGAAATAATTGAGTAGATAACTTACTCCCTCCTTCTTTGTGGTGTAGCAAAAAAATAAAGGTAGTGTCTTACTCACGTGAACCTCAGTTTAACCACAAAGAACCATTTAGAGATTTCATATGAATGTTTTCATTTTTGTGTGTTTCACTATTTAAATTTTTGTACCATTTCTGGAGAAAGATTGGCTGTACAAAATAGTAAGTGGAGGAAATTTTAAGTTTCCCAGTACACTCAAAGGATTTGTCACCCTTTCTTGACTGTCACTCTTCCTGATATGAAATCCCTTAGAAAGGGGTTGTGTTTGCTTCTTAGGAAAAGAAATGTGTTTAAAAGCATTACATGGTCTCTCCTATTTGTTTCATCGTAGCATGACTAAGAAAGAGTATACTTAATAACATCTTGTAACCATCTGGAATTTGATTTTTCGAATATCAGATTTGGTTACACTTGCATTTTTTTTTCAGATGTGCAGCAAATGCAGGTGATTGATGCCAAAATTGCTCCTGTTGTTCCACAGCTGTAAAAAACAAAAATCCTTGAGAAAACATCTTTCTTTAACCTAAACCCGAAGTGGTACCAAAGAGCCATTCAGCAATAGCCATCAATTGTGTTGCAGAGGCAAAGTGTGCCATGGGGCTAAGAGGAGCCAGTCTTGGCACTTTGGGTAAGGATTTGAAAGTCTAGAAGGCATTTGAGTTGTGGGATCCCCTCCTGAAAGTCTAACAAAGATGAGTTTGAAGTGATGGTTAAGAGGAAAGAAATTATGGTGGGAGATCTGCTTACGTGTCAGAAGGCAGCTTAGCCTTCTGCTTTCTTCATGCCATCTGAAGCTTCAGCCTGCTTTTAGTATCCACAATCCCTGGGACTTTGCAGTAGAATAGTTTAGCCCAAAATACAGAGAAAGCCTTGGCAGTGTTCTGCTGGAATGAAAGCAAGCCTTGGATTTCAAGGGTTGTATGAAGTCTTGCTTTTGAATTCACCAGCTCCACACTGTGTAACTCAAAGGACTTAAAAGGTCTTCAGTTGACCTGTGCTGTCATGTGCGAACATGCATGATTCAGTGCCATTCCATAGCAGATAATGTGCAGTGGGAGAGGAAAGCCTGGATGTAGCCTCCAGCCAAGAGGGCAAGCATCTGGTACATCTTCTGTGCTGTCTGGTCTAGGTAGGGCTGAGAAAATGTTGAAGATATTGCTGGTTTGATTTGAATTTTATGACAAATTTCCAAAGAAGGTGGACCGTGAAATGCGGAGACTGGAAAATCACTCTTGGAGAAATATTCATGTTCCTTCTCCTTCCATATTAAAAAAGAGAAAGTAATTTTTTTTATCCTTTGAAGTTGAAATTAGTGTTTTGCTTTCCAGGGGGTGCAGCACTGATGAGTATGAGGGAAGGGTCAGCTTTTCAGTTCATAAAATGGGAGCCACTCTGTGATATGTCTCTCTTTAAAGCAGACAGGAAAATAATCTTTCTCTCTGAATTATAAGCTTTACAAGTTACTTCCAGTGGTTCTGGATAACCAGGCCCTGTCACGTTCCTCTCACCTGTCAAAATGCAAAATAGCTTTTCAGCAAGTATAAAATCTGTATGATTTCCTGAAACTATCATGTCTATAGATATATAATGTGTTAAACTTGGTGCATTGTCAGAAACTAAAAGAATCCAGACTCTTAGTTGGAGTTAGCTTGGTCTTCAGGCATCAGCAATGTCCATTTGCTTCCTATTCATTTGGGTTATATTATGGATAGGACAAACCTCCCAAGTTTTGGTCATATTATCTCTTTTCTTCTTTGAGTGAACACATATTTTGGTATCAGCCTGACAAGAAAAGTAAAATATAAAAATCTTCAGATTTTTCTTTTCCAGATTGTTATTTACTCTTTCATCATGGAGTGGGATTAAGCTGTTGCTGTCATTTCACAGAGAGCATGAGCTCACAGAACTGGGAAAGGAGACAGGGGGAGGGACATCAGCTGAGTTGTATGTGAAGGAATTTGGGCTGCCATTTACAAAATGAAAGACACACAAAGCAGTTGTTCTGGACAGGGATTTTTTTTCCACAAGAAAGTACAATGTACTTACCTACCTGTCTTTTGAATGCACACTGTTAGACTCCATCTGGGATATGGGGGATGAGTGCTGCGTTAAAAAGCAAAAGGGGCAAGCTGGAGATGATTCTGTGTGGTGCAGAATAAGCAGGACTAATGCCATAAAACTGCAGGGTGAGGTGGTATGTGTTGTTTTTCTTGTGAAAACCTGGGAAAAGTGTAGGGCACATGGGGACCACAACTAAACCACTCTTTAATCAGTTTTTATTCTTAGAATTGGAACTTTGGATCTTTTGGATTGGCACAGCTGTGGCTGGTTTGCCACATGAAAGACACAAATTAATTTCTTTAACACAGGCTATGCATAGTCATCTTTCTATATAGCATTGGTGTTAATGCTTTCAAAGAGTTTTTATGGTAAATACTTTAAAATTTTGCTGACATCTATTGAAAAGGTAATATAAATTTGAAAATAAATATAAAGGCAATAAAAATGTTTTTTCTGTCTAAAAAGTAGACTTTCTGTGAACATTCATTTTCTAAATGCTGCTGAATTGAACTCCACTGAGCACAGTTTTTAGCTGAGGAGTGGTGGTCTCAGTGCAGCAACCTCCAAAGGTGTCAGCTGTGTCCTCCAATGGACAGAGTCGGACAGCCAGCCCAGGCACATGCTTACCATTTCTCTTTGCATCCCACACCCTTGTCATCCTCCCCCATGAAGAGGGACACCAGGCACAAATGCTCCTACATGAATCTGTAATTAAGAGATTTACAGAACTATTACTCACCCTGTGTATACTCCTTCAGAAAAGTATTGTATTCCTGGTCTTTTCATGCCACCCCTGATGATAACCTCCCAAGTGCTAATTAGGCAGTCTTATTATTGCAGATCACAATTAACTTCACTTGTTTTCCTACAACTTGCAGCTCTGGTTCTTACTAGATATTTGATAATTCTCGGCTCCTTTTAGGAAGGAGGCAAGACAATTGTTTCCCTTTTTTTGTATGTTTATGTGTCTTCCTTTTTATCAAATGTAGTACTTAGCACTTTGATGTGTTTCTTTTTTAAAAAATACTAATTTTAGACCATTTCTCCAGTGCATCAAAGTTACTTCAAATTAATTTTAACTTCAGTCCATTCGATTTCCTTGTTTTCTACAGAAACATGCTAGGATCTTACAGTCATAGAATAGTTTGGGTGAAAACAGACCTTTAAGGGTCATCTAGTCCAGCCTCCAAGATCTTAAGGAAAATACTGAAATGTGTTGCTGTCACAGAATTGCATGCACACATGCATTATACGTGTGTTTACATATATGTCTTTTTATGTATAAACACGAACCCCATGGTAGCCAGTGACTTTCCTCAAGCACTCCTGATTACATCTACACATCTAAATTTTCTTGATATTCCCTAGTCTTTTTCTCTTGTGTCCTGGCCTGCCATTTTGAAAAAGATGAGTATTCCAGCAGCTTATTTGTTTGATTTCTCTCTTAAATGACAGCTATAAATTTTCCTTCTTATTGCCACTGTCTGTTAGACATTCTTGGCTTTCTTAGCTTTTTCCCTGCCTTCCTGTTGTAGATTTTTTTTTAATGCTTCCTCTTATTTGTGTGCTGTTGTTCGTCTGCTTTTGTTCTGAGTTTGGTAATGAAAGAAATCCAGCTTTCTTCTCTTTCTGATTCTTTTTCTCCTTCCACGTTACTATTTCTCTTTTCCACTGTTATTTATCACTTCTCCTCACTCCCACTAGAAAAGTCACTTTTCTTAGACATTTAGAAAGAGCTGTTGCAAGATTTAAAACATACTTGTCACCCCACAGTATGAATTTATTATTTTGGGAAATTATAAAGTGCACATTTGTTGCCTTTTGTAAAAACCTGCAATCTCTGGCACCTCCATAAGTTCCTGATGTTTGCATCTATACAAAACACAGTTATTCTAAACTCACAAAAGAAGGACTTCAGTTGTACAATTCGTGGTTACCTTCAGTCATGCTTTATCATTATTTTTACCAGATTTTGATTAACACAATGCTTTCAATCTGTGTTCTCTTAACTTGCTAATCAACACAAAGAACTTGTGGGTGTTTTCTCTCCATTGCAGAGCTGCTGTTCCAAGGAAGGCAGCATTTGCCAAGAAGGCAGTATCTGTGATGCACATTAAATAGCAATAAATGTGCCGAAAGTCAGGCGTTGATGCCTGCGATGCAGAGCTGTCCTAAATAGAGCAGCTCTTCAGTGGACAGGAAGAAGTACCCTGAAAGTTGGTTTATTTGCTTAAATGGATTTAGTAGAATTTCTACTTTTTAACAAGCAAATTAGGTTAACATCAGCCTGAAATAGTGAGGAGTAAGTTTTGAAGTGTGCAGGATATGCTGCTTAAATATATTGTATTTCTGCAATTTGCTTTCAGTCTCTACAATCCTTTTTTTACTTCTGTGTGTTTTGATTCAAGTACATAAAAGAGGATAGGGTTTATCTTTGGCACACTCTTTATTGGGAGTTGTATATTGTATCAGAAAAAATGACAAGTTATAACTGCCTCATAGACTTAATCAGCTTTTAAACTGTGTTTTAAACTCTTTTAAAGTTACTTGACTATATTTCATGGTTGTGATTTCTTTAACCTGTCTGCTACTGGGTGTAAAAATTAAATGTAAGGGTTGGAATCTGAATACTGAAAAACAGCCACTAGTCTTGCATGTGAAAAATGATCACTATGCCAATGACCTTTCCTTTAAGAAATTTTAAAATAATGAAATCACTTTAATATACTTCTAGGAGGTCATTCAGTTAAAAGGGTTTTAAAATTAAGTTTCCTGAACAATAATATTGCAATGAATCTGAACTAGCAATGTAAGTGGTTTGTTTAGTGGGTAAATGTTAGACCATTACATGGAGAGAGTTTCACAGGGTGAAGTGTTCAAGCCTGTCTGCCTCAGAGTGAGTTCTTAAAAGTGTCTGGACACCCTGGTCTTGTTTTGCTAAGACTTTTAAACTTGGATATGTATCTAATTTGTCTTCTATTGGTTAAGTAGAAGCCACATTGATAGTGGATTTAGATGTAGCAGTGTTTAGCCCACTGCAAATCACAATTGAATTGTCCTTTGTTTTCCCCCATGAAAAGTCACCCTTTAGGTGAGGGCTCACCATTGCCCCAAGGATGAGAAGCAATCCAGGAGGCAGCAGGTTCCCCTCCTCTGCCTTGGACAGAGAGGGGTATGAGATCCATCCCCATGTGAGAGTTACTTCAGTTCTATTTCATGTAGCACATGTGGTTCCTTTTTACAGGACTGGTTTTGAACTCTTGAGGAATATCACTTAGCTTACTTTTGCTAGCATTTTCTTTTTGTATGGAACTTTCTGCAAGATTCCTGTTCTGGTTTTCCTTCATCCTATGCTTTTTCTTACTCTTTGAGAGAATTGGCATGTTCTGACAGCAATTTTTTGGTTTTTTTAACCTATATCTCATTGATAAATACACATGTTTTACAGACTACATGTGTGGAAAGTTTTTAAGGGAATCTGGACACTGATGCTCACCTAGTCCCTGCTGAATCAAAAGGGATGGATTTTGATTAATTCAAAAAAGGCAAGAAACTTTAATTGAAGTTTTTGCAATTTAGTGATTGGTTTATTGTGTTGCTTGATTCAAAACATATTTTAGAACTCAGTGTGAAATATGTGGTTTTAAACTCACTTGTAAAAACCAAGAGTAAGCACATTTAAAAATTTATTAGACTTGCATGAAGCTGCTCCGTGGCAGTTTGAACTCTGAGGCATATGCCCGCACAGCTATCTCACTCGTTGCTATTTTGACCATTTAGTTTGTAGCTGTTTCACCTTGTTCATTTGTGCTTACCTAGTTTTTCTGATTAATTTAGTTGGCCATGGCAGAGAAGAGGAGGGAAGAAAGACAAAAAAGAAAAAAAAAAAGAAAAAATGGGAAAAAACAGAAGAAAAAAAAAAAAAGTTGTTGCTTCTAGTTCTGTCAGTGCACTCATTTTTCTCCATTGCAGCTTCCTCTGTTTTTTCACATCTTTTAAGTGTGGGGTTGCTTATACACCATACTGTGGCACTGCATGATAATCAGCTCAGCAGATGTGTCTCTTTAGACCTCAAGGCAGAGACAGGAGGGTTTTTGTAACAACAGGTGAGCATAAATACATTTTTTGGGAAGAGAAGTTTGTGCTTCATCAGGGAGCAGCATGAGAGGAAGTGGTGTTTTATTGAAAAAATCAAAATCCAAAAGACAGCTCTCTTCAAAGAGCTAAGTCATTTGTGAACTAAATAGCTGTGGTGAAGCCCATATTTTCTGATTATTTTGATTTTTTTTTTTTTACAAAGCAGAAGTTGAATTATCCCATTTCCATCCTTATTTAAATAAGAGTTAGGGAATTTTTTGTAATTGATTTCTTAATTGAAGTTGAATAAATTTTCCTGTTCTGTTGAATTATTCTGATATTTTCCTCCCATACACCAGTATTCTTTTGCTTTAGTAGCTAAACTGAGATAACCCTTATTCGCACAATGTCCTAGTCAAGAATGTCTGATGTAGAATTCAGTGCTGCTCTCTGCTGTGGTGTGAGTTATAGAAAAAAAAGTGTTAAGCTTAACATATTTGCTAATGTATTTTCAATACCCAGCTCAAAAGGCTTCAAGTGTACATCTTCTCCTGACCATAAAATGCTTTATAATACTAAAGGAAAATCTCTGAAGATTGTCCAGCCCCTTCACGATTTGGGGTTTTTTTGCTCATGAAGTGGATATTAACTAAAGAGTTTGTGATATCTTAGCCAATGTTGCATAAGATAAATGATTTTTTTTTTAATTCACAGAGATTTTTTAGTTTGATTACATAGGAATCCAGAAAAGTAATTTCCTTTTTTTTTTTTAACTTGGTGATCAGCAAAAATTAGAAGAAAAAAAAATACAGAACCATTTCATTTCACACTTGCAATTGAAGGAATTGAATTACTATAACTTTGACAATGTGCCTTTTATGAATTTGCAGTGATTAAAAGAGACTTTATGGAGCATGAATGTTTGGAGCACAAGTGTTTTCAGAGCAATTCAGAATTATTGAAGAGGTACAGGTTTTGTAAAGTGCTTC
Organism: Lanius collurio; assembly: GCA_020086605.1. Classification (NCBI taxonomy): domain Eukaryota; kingdom Metazoa; phylum Chordata; class Aves; order Passeriformes; family Laniidae; genus Lanius; species Lanius collurio. The sequence goes on along the minus strand of JACBWW010000060.1, from coordinate 1,432,472 downwards.
AATTTGTTTAGTGACTCCAGTGGTGTTGTAGTGAGTTTTGTAGGACCCTTAGCAGGGTCATATGAACAACCTATAAATGGTCTTGTAATTTTTCCTATCTATTTTTTTCCCATCTCTGCATGTTGGTGCTGTTGCTGTAAGTCTCCCTTGGCTTATATAAATATTTTTGTTGAGCAGCAGCAATCCCGCAGGCAGCCTCAGCCTGGCCAGGCAAACGGGAGGGGGATCAGTGCAGCTCTACCACCATTCCCTGGTTCTGGTGGTGACACTACTCATGTGAAAGGGGCATTGCCCCCTTACTGTGGAAAAAGAGGATGCATTTCACACTCATATATCTGAAGACTAAACAGCTTGAAAACTGAGATAAAAAAAAATTACTTTCTAGTTAAAAAAAAACAACAACAAAAAACCCCCACAACAACAACAACAAACACCTAAGTTGTCACTTTCTTACTAACTAGCTATCCTGGACATGAAATTTCTTTCCTAATCAAAGTGATCTTAGGAATTGTAGAAAAACTGTCTCATCAGGCGATGGTGTGGTTTAGTTGAGTGTAAATCATGGCTTTCCCTCAATTTTTCATCTCATTTTGAAAAGTGACAGGAGAAAAGTTCAATTTCCTTAACAGTTTCTGTTGTCCACCCTAGTCCAGCAGGAATGCCTCAAAGTTGTGGGCTTACAATATAAACATTCTGCCTTGAAATATCTAGCATTCACGTATCCTATCAATTTTGCATTTTCTAGTCAATATTACACAGAATAAAGTAAAATTTCCTAACAAATTTTTACCAAGTTTACTGCAAAAACTTGATTTTTTTTTTTTCAGCATTACACATTTGGAATTATATGTGCCTTTTATTTCATGGGTTGCTTTTAACTTTTGAAATCCAACATCTTCTCATCTGTGCTTCAAGTAGTACTTTTTCTTCTGAATTACTATAAACCCGAGATCATAACCAGAATCAAAGGGGCTAAGGTTGCAAGGAATCACTGGTGGGGTTATCTGGTCCTAGCTCCCTAACCTCATGTTTGCCTGTTTGGAGATGTTCTGGGGGTTTTTTTGTCAACGGTTGGTTGGCTGGAAGCAAGTGACAACAATTTGCTTCCGTCAAAGTTGATGGGAACATTTACCCAAGGGAAAAAGAAAAAAAGTATCAATAATATTCAGATAAAATTTGTATTAGTACTTGCTCAGGTCTACCTGTAATAATGAGTCCTTAGGCTTTCCTATTTAGAGCACTTTTATTAAGGACACATTTGTGAATTAACACAGATATGCCATACCCTGTGTAGCTGTAATTTTGAAATACTGTCAGTAACATCGGGTAGACTAGGGTTTTATCTGTTGCCATGGATACATCTGACCTTTTTAGGACTAGCTAAGGGGAGTGTTAAAGAGAAGAGTGTCAGAAAGCCAGACATACTTATGCACAGTCTTACATGCATATAATTTGAGAAGTTCTAGTCATGGAGTTACAAATTCCAAGAGGTTTGAGGCATTGCAGTTGGGTGGTGAAGAAGGCCTACTAAGAGGCCCACTCAAACTGCTCTCAGTCCCCTACATGAAGGGGTGAGAGATTTGGCAGTTGGAAGGCAACAAACGCTCATTTTCACTTTCACGTGCAAAGTTTACCCACCATTCAGTCAACAGGTGCCCACCCTGCGCCCTGGCTCCCCCTATAGCACCGGGAATTTGCATTCCCACCGAGGAAGCACAACGTGGTGTAACAAGAGTGCAAGTCCTGGTGAGGGAAGGAAGAAGTGATGTCAGGACAGGTAAGAATTCATATAATATGGCATCAAGGACAACAAAAAAAAGCTATGTACTGGAATTGGTGGCAGAGCAAAATGCAACAATATGAGACATACTGCTGGTGTTCTTCCCTCAGATTTATGCTATCTCTCTGCTGAGGATGGTGGGCAGATGCATTCATTGCAAAATCCAGTTCAGTCTATACCAGGTTCTCTCTTAAGAGCTTATTTCAACAAGTCAGAGTAACTAATCTTCTTTAGGGCCACTTTGGAGCTTCCAACAACATGATTGTACAGGTTATACAAATCACAAACTCAAGGTACCTTCTTCCAGCCTCAAGGGACCTTCTTCCATCACTTTTTCTCTCTTCTGTCAAAATTATTTTCTACTGTTTGTGTTCTTTGGGTTGACCAGGTCACTACACATCACCAGGGATATTCCTCACCCTTTCATAGCTGCAGCTTTTCATCATACTCTCCTTTCTGAGAATTTAGCAGTATCATTACCATTTGGATTACCTCTGCTCCAGGAATGTTTCCCCCAAACCTTGTTCCTCCCTTTACTGCCATTGCTAGTATCTTTTGGGCACTACAGCAGGTCATTCCTCTGCAGGTTATTAGTTCATCATTCTACTTGCTTTTGAGCATTGATCCCTTCCTATATACATGTATGTGTAGGGTTGTGTATATAACAAAACCGGAAAAATTACTCACCTCTTGATGTAGTGCTCTCTCCTCTTCACATCTACCACCCACCTCTTCCCTCTGAACTCAGAACTGCTGCCACCTATCTATCAGTTATTTCCACACTTCCCTGAAAAATTTCCCTTCTGAAAGCTGCTGAGCTGTGGCCTCAGCAGCAGGATTTGATTAATAGATGGTTCATTCTCCCAGTGAGCTATTCATCAGTGCTTATGCACCTCATGGTGGTGATGCCCAGAGGACGTGTATGTCTCCCTGCATGAGTATCATGCCCATCAACTTCTGAGATAAGATAATTTAACTCCCTTCATCTAGTTTTGAGAGATTCTGAGTGCACAGCTGAGGGTTGTGGCTGTAACAGACAGCTGCCCTGCTCTTCCTTTTTAGTTCTCTTTGCAGCTTAAACTTGTCTTTGCTGATTTGCCTGAGTGCTCTAGGTTGTTTTTTTTTAACAAAGAGTGACAAAAATAAATACAGGAAGAGGGAAATCAGGTGAGAAGTGGAGCTTTATGGCCTTTGTTGCTATCATAGATTGATTTGAGTTGGAAACGACCTTAAAGCTCAACTCATCCCACACACCTGCCATGGGCAGGGACGCCTTTAACTGGACCAGGTTGCTCCAAGCCCCATCCAATTGGATGGACTTGGACTTGGACTTTCAGGGATGGGGCATCCACATCTTCTCTGGCACTATGCCAGTGCCTCACCGCTCACAGCAAAGAACGAAGCTGTTCTGTAACAGTGCTAACAAAAGTGTTGTAGACACCTTGTGCTGCATCTAGAACACAAAATTGCATCGATGTTGACAGCCAGCTTCTTGTGCATTGCTTTGAGATTTACAGCTCACAGAAAGCCTTTGATACATCACTCTAAGCATAAATGACTATCTTTTCAGGACAAAGATCTCAGCAGTGTAAGAATAAGTAACCTACCAACAGCCCAATTTTCAAAGACAAAACTTAAATTTATAATAGTTTCCAAATAATTTTTCACATATTTTCATTTTCAATGATGTGTGAATTAACTCTGAGACGTCTGGGTGAGGGAGTAGATCTACATGGCCAACCTCAGTGGTCCAAAATGGAGGACTTATGTTGATCACTGGAATGTAAAATAACTGGCTGACTCTAAATTTTTATTTTCTTTCTAATTAGTCTTATGTCACCCCAAGAAGGAACCAAAAATACCAGTGGCCTGGAGTCAAAATTTCAGTTAGTTAAAGTTGCTGAGATCCTTTTTAGCCATTATATTTTATATGCTTTATACCACCAATGGTCCACATTCAACAAGTTCATATGCTGGAAAAAATAAGCCTTTGGCCATAATAGTGGTGTATATATAAATATATACCAAAAGCTGAAGGCAGTCCATTTGTTGCCAGTTTCTTTTGGAATTGACTGGAAAATGCAGTGGCAACATCTCCTTGTTTCCCTGCAAATGACTTAAATATATGCATTGATGAAGGCAGCAGAATTACTCATGTTTTGTGTTAAGCATAATTAAGTATGCTTAATTGAAATATATTTAATTAAGCTTAATTAAGTAAACAATTATTAAACTGAAAATGCTTTTGTATCTGGCTAATCAAAGTTGAGAGTCCAATAATTGAGCCTTATCTTTATGTGCCTTTAATCAGCTGCTTAATCAAATTATTTTAAACAAAGTCTGACTTATGAAAGCAAAAATGTTGGTTTTCTTAATTTTGAATTGCATCATTTCAGTACTCTGCTCATCCATAGGTTTTCAAAATAAACAATTCCTTATAGAATCTAAATGAGCTCTGCAAAGTGTGAAATAAAGACCATTCAAAATAGATGTTAAAAAAGAGGAGGAATGGAGCCCTCCATTTCTTGTGGCTGTAGGTGTAACCTACAGCTGGTTGAAGGGCTAACCCCTCAACAGGTTGTGATGTTACTTAGCTGACTTGAACATTTGACATTGTTAGTAAGTGGGTTTGGGGTTCTATTTTTTTTAGGCTGTGTCATGTTCATGGCACATTCTATGGGACTACAAAGGGGCAGCCATTAGCTCAAGACTTTTGGGGATACTATGTCAAGCAGAATTGTTGAGAGCTTCCATCAGCTCTGGTATGTGCATAAAGGATTTCAATGCCCTGCAATGTCAGTCCAGTATCTTTTCCGGAAATTTTTTCTGCATTTGCCAACTGACAATTCACCTGTAATAAATGGTTCTGAATATGTAAAAAAATATGGAATAATGAATATGGAAAAAATAGGATAATAATAATAATAAACACTCAGTATTTTAACAAGGAGATCCTACAATGTTTCTGTTTTATCCCATTTGACCTGTAAGGGGGAAAAACTTGGCTCTTCAGGAAGATGTGGATTTGCAAAATATAAAGGTCTGTTTTACATTGCTGTTGTTGATAATGATAATAATTATAATAATTATAGCAGCTCATGTGTGGAAAGCAGGAAACACATAAGAACTAAGTGACCTTGCTACAAAAGTTCCCACAGTTTCCAGTATGAAACACTCCAGTCCCAGTGACAAAATCAGAGTGGAGGTAAGGTGTCAGCAGTTACTCCGGAAGTAGAGTACATCCTTAGAGGTATTTTCCTTGTCCAATGCTTGTGCATTGCTTGCTGGAGGAGGCAGATGGGTGATCAGTGAAGCTTGGCTTCAGGGTGAGCCCTGAGTGACTTGTCTGGGGGCCTCCTGCGTGGCACCCCACCTCCAGCCTGTGCAGGGTGATGGCATGCTGCCTGGTGCTGGTCCTTCAGGGGTGGCTATCACTCCACTAGCACATGCTGCCAAGAATCCAACATGCTCCAGCATCTAGATCATCAGTGAAATAGCAGTTTTCTCCACTTGTATGTAAGCAAGATTAGAAAAACAGAGAACTGCTTACCTAGTAAAACGGTGGAATTTTACCAGTGCTTTGCGCTTTTTTGCAGATTTTTTTCAGCAAAGCAATTAAGCCTGTGTGGTATTGGACTGTATTTAATTAACCTGGTCCTTTTTCTCTCATTTCTGCCATTCTACATGCATTATTCTATACAAAAACTTCCCCTACAAGGCAAAACAAGTTCCTATGTTAGGTCACTAGTTCGCATTCCCTCCTATGCAATAGCATCGAAAGGAAAGCATGAGAATTGTGAGAAAGTAGGATAGGACTTGTGTGCACAGCTCTATGGCAAAGCCCCTCAACCTAAACCCTGCCAAGTTTTACTCGTTTTGGTACACAGACCATCTTCCTGTTTTTCAGAGATAGATGTATGTGACCTTTTTCTATTGCTAGAGCAAGAGTACAGAGAGGGATCCTCGAGGGAACCTCCCCACCCCTTTCTCAAATGACGGCAGCTGCATTGGGCAGGCACTCCCCTTCCCGAGGACATGCCAAAAGCTTCTCCGCAGAGTTTCTGAAGCGTTCCCACAGTTTTGAGGACCAGCAGAGCTCCGGGAAGGCAGTGTGTGTGTGTGTGTGTGTGAGAGATGGCTGTGCATGGTCTCTCCCGCGTGAGATGTTTTTATTGGCTGCAATATACTCTGCAATGATTCATTAAAATTCCATCAAACTATTATTATGTAAGAATAGATATTTTAAATAATTCCTTGTTTTTAATTAGGGTCATTTTTCAAAATAGCTTTAATTATCCTCATTTCTCAAAGCAAAGCAAGCTTTGCTGATCTATTTAGACCCGTAATAAAGGACAAGCCTAGTAGGCTGAGGAGAAAAAAACCTGCATTTTCGTGCTTTTTTCCCCTTTTTGTTCTTGCACTTATTTATTGATGATTGATTTTAACTCAGAAAACCTTCTGTTTTAAATAACATATGATAAAAAGGCTCAGAACTAATATTTTTAAAAACATTTTCCATGTATGACTTTTTAGAGTCATACAGCCTCATGCTGGCTACATATGTTTCCAGTGAAGGCAAAAAAAGCCTAGTTCTGGCCCACTCAGCACAGATTATTTTTTCCCCAGTTGTTGTGTCTAGGATATAAACCTGCTCTTCATTCTGTCTTGGCTTTGGACCACAGTTGGTTCCTAACTGGTCTGAATTTGAGCGTTGTTCATATGGGTTCTATCCCCTCTTGCCCCTTGCACAGCCTTTACTGCTGGCCATCATCCTGCCCTGTGTCCTGACATTGTTGCTGAATTATGGTCTTTTGATTTGAAAAAGTCCTTAAGCAAAACTATTGGCTTGAAAACTAGGGCAGATACTTGGTTTACAGGCATTATTATAGCTTATTATTACAGGCTATTATAGCTTATACGTGTTCAGTTATTTACTTCTCTGTTTTGTTATCCTAAATATTGTCAAAAAATCCTTCTTGAGAGATCTAGTTCAGCTACTTGATCTTTATTTAAAACTTTATAGCAGCTGCAACACTTTCTAGTTTTGGAAACAGAATGAAAACTGATTTTTACACTTTTATACATGTACAGATAAGCATATTTGTACTAAAAATATTTATGCAAAGTAAATAAATCTAAAAAATTACATAAATACTATTAAATTGTTTTTTGTAATTTTATTCACACTAAGTCCTTAAATAGACTAATATTAATAGTCTTATAAAAATAAGCAAAGTAGAAACTCTTTGCTTGATTCAGGAATAGGATGGCAAAACCCTCAGTTATTTATTTTCCTAGCAAACTAGTAAAAAAAAAATATTTTTTAAAAAGCATACTTAAAAAAACCAACATCAGAACCAAATCTACCACGTTCATTTTCCAAGAAAAAAAGATTTGTTAGTTCTATTTTATTTTCAGTAAAAGCTGTCTTGGTAGACAATTGGTTATTGAGAGCAGAGGGAAGATTTTGGGTTGCTTGGGAGGCTAGGCTTTACTGAAAACATATCCAGATGAAAAATTTCTAATGAGGGTTTTTTGGACAAATTAACATGAATTAGCCACTCTGATATCATGCTCTCAAATAATAACAATGCAAGGGGTTTTAGGAACTTTTTAGTAAAAGAAATTGTTCTGGTCATAGCAAGTGCTTATTCTGATCTGTATATTCCCCCTTAATGAGAATCATTCTCTGCTGTCTGTGGTATTATCTGTTGTGTGCCTGAGTGCTTTCTGTGAAAGCATGTACCCCGTGATATGAAAATCTGCTCTTCTCTCTCCTGTTGTCTCTCCCTGATGTATGTATGTGTTTATGTATGTACACACACATATAAATGTCTGCAATACATGTACAGAATCCAAATAAAAATATGCTAATGGCATTCTTAGCTCCTGAGAGAGCCGGGATTTAAGTGGAGCTTAAGTATAAAGCAGTCTTGCAAAACTGTCATGGATTTATCATCTAAGATACAATTATTGCTCATCAACCTTGTCAGAGTGATGATGATGAGGGTATACAATCTGGAAGAGAAAATCAGGGGGAAGCATGTGCTGATTAACATATTTTTTCTAAAGAAATGAATGCATTCTTAAGCAGATGGAAACAGTTGTAGAATAATTTATATAACTGATATAAATATGGTTGATGAAGACTTTATTCTGTAACTACAAAGAAGATCCAAGTCTCTGGAAAGCATATGCCTTACATTTAATATGTTGAATGTAGACAATTGATGCTTTCCAAATACAGACTGCCAAATGCACAAAGAGCAAAGCTTTGTCAAGGTTCATTCTAAGGTCATACACTCAGTGCAACCATCAATCTGGACAACCTCTCAGTAACCTCCACATACTTACAGACAAGATCTGGGATCCTTTGTGTCCTGATTAGAGCCTACAACAGTTAATTTGTTTTAAATAGGAAATTAAACAGTCTTGTAAAGTGCTATATGAGGGTCATAAAATGGTTCTTGAAGTGCATTGATGAGGGCTATTTGGAATTCCTATTCCATATCTTGCTACAGCAAAGTGAAAGACCTGAATGATGGAAGAAAGAAATTGAAAACTCTTCACAGTGAAAAATCGTGAAAGAAAATGTGTGGACTGATCACTAAAAGGATATATCCTTAGATGGTTTAATTTTTTGAGACACTGTTTCTCTGTCCCACTGTCAGGAGCCCACGTAGAACTGGCACTGCAGGAAGCATGCTGTTTGCTGGAGACTGGAAGGAGCAATGCAGGATTAGAAATCTGGCAGAAAAGGCAGGCAGGCAGGCAGGCAGGAAGGCAGGAAGGAAGGCAGGAAGGCAGGCAGGCAGGCAGGCAGGAAGGAAGGAAGGAAGGAAGGAAGGAAGGAAGGAAGGAAGGAAGGAAGGAAGGAAGGAAGGAAAAATATTTTTAATCTGGTTTTATATCACATAACAGCAAAGGCTTGATTTCCATACCTTGAAAAAGGGCAGTGGAATATTAGCAGAAGTTAGATGAAATAAAAATAAGTCAAATGCTGATACCAGATGAGAAGCAAATCTCTGGTGATGTGGTGGTGATGTGATTCAGAGAAGCACTCAAAATTTTTCATGTTTACTCATAAACCTCTCTTACCTAGATGCTGGGTTTTCTTAGGAGATTTTGCTGTCGTTAAATCACCCTTAAAATTAAGTTTCCTGGTTTCAGTATTTTTGCCTTGATGGAAACACAAAGCAGAGCAGAAAGAGTGGAAACAAAACCATTTATGTGACTTTAAATTAATAAACATAGTTTACCTTTTTATACTAAATAATTTTTGACTGTATTCAGATCAGTTCTTGCTGTACTGTGCAAATAAGTTGTTATTCACCTGTGTGGTGTTTCAATCTTAACCATTCATTCAGTTCTAATATTTTTTGGGGGAAAAAAAGCAACTTTTGAAGATTACTAACAACACTACATCAAATGTGTTGAGGGATGAACAATCTAGAGTGACCAAAAGATTTCCTAATTCTTCTTCAGTGTCTGTCTGAGTTGGGACCAGGATCTTGCAGAAGAGAGGGAAGAGGCAGGACTAGAACTGGTAATGAATAACATCTCTGCTCTGCTATTTCAAGCAGTGAATCAGCACGGAAGAGGAAAGGTTTGTGACACACTTAGTTCATGCATAGTTGGGAAGCCAGGAGAAGACTAGCATTGGATTTGATGATCTTAAAGGTCTTGTCCAACCTATGGTTCTATGATCAAGACAGGGCCAGAAATTAAAAAGGCAAAGAAGTTGATGACAGCTGGCCTGAAATTCCTAGGAGTTTCTTGCATTGCCAGGAGTAAATTTGCATTTTCTATGCAAGAAGTATTGATGGTGAAGACCTACCCAAGCAGGGAATGCTTTGTACACTGTAGTAGCCTCGTACAACAGAAACTTACTGAGGGGTTGGTTTAATGCAGACGTAGACAAAATCTCAGTTGCTCAGACCATGAATTTTATCCTATTGAAAGAGTTCAACCGCCGGAAAAACAGACAAACAAAAGGTAACACCACATTCTTCTAAACTATTAATATCGGCATGAACTATGCTACTCAAAGAAACTGTTCTTACATATAACATAAATTTTGGAACACTTTATTGCTTACTGTTAACCTGCTCTGCAGTGATATACAAGATATACAGTCTGTTTAGTAGAAACAAAAGCATCTTCTGGGTATTCCCATGGTTGTAATTTTATTTGTAAAAAGGAGAAATTCCCATATGACATAAACAGAAAGTTTATTAGAATCATAGGGACACCAAGACAAAAACTGTAGTTTTTTAACATACAGCAGTCAAGGCTTTAGATATTTACAGCCTTAAGTGAGCCATCCATGATGACTACACTTTGTCTAAAGACTTGAGGTTCTAGCAAAATGGTTTTCATTCCCAGAAAATGAGAATGCATACATAAAGATATGTTTTGAGAAACAATACACATACAATTAAGTGTGTTTGTTTTACATCAGGTGAATAAGCATACTTACATATGCAATTCCTGGAATTCAGAGAAATTCCGACTCATTCTTATTGATGTTCAGTAGTGTTCTCTTTGTTTATCCCCTCCTTTTTCAGTTGTGCTACAACATGTTATCTAATAGATCTCCAAGACAGAGGTTATTAAATAGGGGAAAAATATAAGGGAATACTCTTGTTAAAGATGGTTAGATAATAAAATTACTTAAGAAAATTGCTGTCACACATTACTCAATATTTTCCTGACTCAGTATCTACTTCCAATTGAAAGTTAATTGTGTTTTCCAGAGTGGAAACAGTATTTGGTTTCCAAACTTTCCCAGTTTCAACACTGTAGACAGTTCAGGAAAACACATTAATTTGCATAAATTTATAAACAAGATGGATAGGGGCAATACTGGCTACAAAATTCTAACTTATTTGCCAGTTGTTTGAAACAAGGGATGAGAGATTTTCATCAGTGCTTGCAGTATGCAATTTATTGGGTACTTCAGATTATTTCTTGGCATCTTAATTTCTCCCAAGCCAAAGGCTGACTACTAGCCCAGTTATTTATATTTCCAGAGTGACTTAACAAAAGCAGCTTTCATAGTTTTCTTTGGTGTTGGAAAAGTAGATTTATATTGAATCATCATTGAAAATATCTTTAAGATGATTTATGGGAAAAGATTTCACATAATGACTGCATTTGGTAAAGCTGAAAACTGCTTTGTTGATTTTGTAACTTTGAGATGTTCACAAGGCCTGGGGATGAACTCTATGTCTTGAGCCCCTCTTCTCTTGACATCCAATCCATTACATAAAAAATGTCCTAAAACTTACTTCCTGCATTGTTCCTGTCCTTCTGTAAGGATCAGTGTGGTACAGAAAACAAACTTACGAGGAAATTCAGTGATTCACTGAGAGATTAATCATGTATAATTTGTTACATTTACATGAAAGATTATTTTGTTTTTTAACAACCCCCCGTAAAGTCCAAGGCCAGATCCTGTGAAGTGCAGAGCATCTAGTGATACTGCCAGCTGTGCTCATAGCCATAGTCCTCAGCAGGAAATTGTGGCTCTTGGAAATTTCCATCAAGCCTACAATACTTTTCAGTATTTGTCAGCAAATAGACATGATCCGTGTTGTAATGGGGAATCCTTACAACGTGTATAAGGTACCTCCACAGATCCACAGTTTAGGAGAATGAAAACAGGACAATAAAATGACCATCCCACAGCTCCCCCAGAAGGTTCTCAAAGGATCTGTGGTTGTTATCAGCCTAGACAAAAAAGCAAGTAATGACTTTAGTCTGAAGAAACAAATGCTTACTTTAACAGGCAGAAAAAAATTAGCTAAGCCCATTATTAATTAATGAAGGGAATGAATGCCTGGGAAAGGACAATGTGATTGTTTGACAAGTGACAAATATTGGAGATTAGATGGAGAAATTAACACCTGAAAAATACCCAGTTGTTTTTATGAGTGACCAGCTCTGTATTTGAGAATTATTTTACATAAGCCTATGAAAAAGCAAAAAAGCTCCTTTTTCTGTGTTACCTTGCACCTGCCCTCATACTCTGTCACTTTTAGCCACTTAATGCAGAAAATCATCCCTTACATAGTCAAATCAAAGAATAGCAAAAGAGTGAAAACAGTTGTGTAGAAGTGGTTGTATAAAAGCAGTTCAATGCCTTCTTCTGAGTCTGTAGGAAATGAAAACAGCTCCTCGTTGTCAAGAATGAAAGATCATTGTTCTGGAAAAGCCAGAGCCATGAAGCTAATTACACATTTGCATTGATTTGGTGAAAACTGAATGAAGTAAAATTAATACAAGGCAGATGTAAACTAATTTAAATGTGTGCACATAAGGGTTTTCACCACTTTAATTTATTTAAAATTAATTTTGAGCATAAACAGGACCATATTTCCTTTCTTTTCCTTCTCATTTACAGACTGAAAATTAGGTAATCATTTCAACAAGGATTTTGATAACTCTACATTAGAAACACAGCTTCATTTTTATATAAGCACAAGCTTCCTAATAATTAATATACTGTCTGTCCTTTCAAAAAGAGATCTCAAATTCACGTCCTTCTCTGTAGCCAAATCCCACATGCAATTAATTAGCTTCAAACCTGGTCCAAAGCCACCTTGGCTGGCAGAATCAAAATCATGGCATTGTGATTGTAGGAGGATAAAATTTTTTCCAGAGGCCACACTTGCACATTGAAATATAAGTAGGTAATATCATGCAACCTCCAGAATGATGCTAAGGAAAATGGAGCCTGAAAAACAGGCACAATGGGTTTCTCTAGTGCAGGAGGATGATCACACTCCCTCTGCCTCTTCTCCTTCCATGTCACTTCATGCTCCATCCTCAAAAACTCCTTCTGTCTGATGGGCATTAGTAGTAATCTACTGTCATGCTTGCTCCATGGTCCTTAGCAGAACAGAAAGAAGAGAAAAACCCTTCTTAGGACATACAGAAATGAATAGTGTTATTTAAATTTCACACTGATAGAGTGGCGTAAGTGTAAAGTGATGGTATATTTCCTTCTTGATTAAACTTCAGCAATGGCATTAGCCTGAAATACGTGTTTAATATCAGACCTTTGCCTAAGTGCGTATAACTCTGCTCTTCCTCTAGATCTTTTATTGTCCACAGCTCTTAACACTCAAGCTGATTTTTTTCAGCTTTCCAAAATGGCAGGGGTATGAGTTGAACAAATATCTCCTAGTATCTCCCTTAGCAGTGTGACAGATTTGGTATCAGTACATTTGAGCAAGGTTGGGAAACCATTTCCCTGCAGCAGCTAATAACATTTCTGGTAGGTGGACATTTTTCTCTATTTTCCATCAATATTTATGGCATCTCAAAATGTCAAGAAGTCTTCAGGCATTTCTGGAGGAAAGATGTGTTAATCTTAAATTCTCTCAATATCTTTATTTCTGCTTGTCAACCCTCACTGACTTTCAGCTGGTGAGTTTTGACAAGGTAAGAAGGTATGGTCCAACGTTTGTACCCATGGTCCTTAAAATCAGAAGTTTGGTGAACTTGCAAGTGGAAACAGGGAATTCACAGATATCCTAAAACAGATCCTAAGAACTGCTTCAACTGCTGAAAAGTGAGGAGTAAGGATGCTAACATCAAAGTGATGGAGAGGACGTTATGTATCACTGCTGCATAACACAGAAATTAAGCAAGGACCATTTCTGAGATGTAAACCTGTACACACAGAGGAAAATGATTCTGCATGTACATATGAAAGAGAAGGAATACAAGCATATAGAAAAAAAATGGAACAATGCTGCAGACTTACTCTACAGCCATGTATACATGTACATGTAGGAGAAATAGAGAGTCTGCAGGAACTAATGCTTCCCTTCTGGAAATAAATTATTGACTTGTTACATTAAAATAGTTTAAACAAGCAGGCACTAAGGTTTCATATATCTAGAGGTATACCAGGTATGTCCTTAAAAGCCAGGATGCATCTATAACATGGTAAACCAACTAAAATTTTTATTTAAATTTCCTAGTTTGTATAAAACCATTAAGCTTTATTTGTCATAATAAAATAGATATAATTTATTGTATGTAATTATAACTCATGAAAATTTGAACTTAATTATTAAAATTATTTAGTGTAACATAATTCACAATAATCATAGACTCACACAATCAGATAACAAGCTGAGTTGGAAGTGATCCACAAGGATCATCAGGTTTAACTCCTGGCCTTGAATAGGACCATCCCCAAATGCTGATGTAAGCAATTCGTTAATTGAATTAAAAATTTAGTACTTGATGTATTTACTTGCTAAAAAAGTAAGCTTTTTTTTTAATGAAAAAGTTATTAATTGTGGTTTTACAAGTTATTTTCTGCCCCAGTGTGGATGTTTTCATGATTAAATATTTCACATCTGGTAAGTCAGGATGCACTATTTTCTTTTCATCAAAATGTTGTGCAGATTGAATTAACTTCCATGCTCACAGAGCAGTAAACCAACTTGTAAATCTAAATAATTGGTTCCCATGGTTCCATTTTCTTGGCTCATTTCCATTCCAAAAAGCTGCACGACTTCTTCACTAGAAAAAGATGAACTACTGTCAGTGTGTCTTGCTCTCATGTTTTGTTTCAGGGCTTTCTTGGAGTTTCTGGGATGCTTGAATTCAGGGATCCTGGCACCTACATCAAAACTGTTGAGGGTCCCGAATCTTTGTCATAGACTGCCCTCTTCCAAAGTACTCACTGCTCACAAAGACGATTTAAAAATCTGAAGATAAAATTCCCTGTGGTGGTTTTGCCAGTTGTCTGATCAGCAGAGGTTCCTCCTGGGTGAAAATTACTTGATTTTAGGAATTAAAAGGTTGTAAATTTCCCAGAATTGGAAACTATCTTTCCATAAAGCAAGGAGTAATAAAAAGAGAAAGTTTGAAGATATTTGGAAATATATTTTACTGCCTAAGAGTGGGTGTTAGAAACAACCCATGTATTCCACTTTGGTCTCCTTTCCGGTCATTGGTGACAAAAATGCTTCTTATGTTTCTAGTTGAATATATTAAAATGGAGCCAGAATTTCTTAGTAATAAAATCAACCTGTGATTCAGTTATGTAGATGGTCAAACCCGTTTTTCCCATTCTAAAAAATCATGGCACTTCCTATCTTATTCCTTTTTCTTCCTGAGGATATGAAGAATTTCCCGAGCAATTTCTTTGCTTATCTCTGTATTGAATTTGCCTGTTGCTCTGAAAACGCATTGATTCAGAAGCTACCTGCAACTGTGTTTCTAGGGTGTTTAATATATTAAGAGCTGAATCCTCAGCTGAGGCATAATAAAAATAGTTGATAATGATTGTTTCAAGCTGTGATAAAAATTATGCCTCCCAACCGCATCTCTGCTTGAAAAACAATACTGAAATCAAGAAGTAAACAGTGGTCTTCAAAATTTGGCCTTCTGGTTTGTTTATTCCGGTAGTGCTTAGTCATTTTAAAACACTGCTTGTGTTTACCTTAACTTTGGGTAACAGTCAATCTAAGAGAAAATCCCACGGTAATCAATGCGTGTTTCTTTTTTACTCTTGTACCTCTTCTTTCTTCCTAATGTTATTGTTTCACAGTGCTTTGAGCACTGCTCTAGAGAGATAAATAACACTTGAAGGGAGAGAGGAAGATGTAATTGGAATATATTGGAAATTTCTGCGTATCATCTTTCCCTTGGAGCATATAAAAAAATCTAATCTATTTTTAGAGGTGGTAAAAATTCCAGAAGTGGGTTCTATACTTGTATTATCATATCAGCTGGAAACATTGAATTGGAATTGTCCTTTAATATTTGTTTTGCCTATAAACTGACAAGAAACTGTATTGATGGTGACTCACAACTATTATGCTGTATCATCTCTTTCCAGTCCACATTTAAGTAAACTTTCAAACTTACTTCAGGAGATATGCAACTGTATTCACATATGTTTGTATTTAAGTGCATTTACAACTTGTTTAGAATTGCATAGTCCTGCAAACATACACACACATTTTTTAATAGTCAAATTAACCTGGTTTTAGCTATTTTATTCCCAGACATTAAACCTAAATTAGTAACCCATATAGACATCACCGATTACCTGTTTCTCTGACATGATGGCAAAATTCAGGTAATAACATTTATTTCTGTTATTCAAAATGTGCATTAGGATTCAAGGAGGGGTACTAGATTCAAAATGCAGTCCAAGGGCTGAATACAATGATAATGCATCATTCTATAGCAACTTTCTTCCATCATTCCCAGAGCATTCACTGCACTAGTAACACCCTTTTTCACCAGGAAATAAGGATGTTCTTTAAACCTAGCACACAATGCTTCTAAGACTTGCTTTTAAATCAGCTGTTTTTTCCCATAACTGTAACATATATTGGAAAAATAAACAGTTAAGTTCAAGTTTAAAACACAGCAAAGCAACCCAAAACCTTTCCTCATCTGTCAGATTGTGTGCATGACATCATCAGCTGTTCTGCACTTGTTTGTAGCTATCCAGATCGACCTGCCCCACAGTCTATAACCTTTGCTCTTCAGCTCTCTTTACAGGGTCATCACATTCTCAAATGTGATGTTTTGCAGTAATTTATGGCTGGGTAGATGATAAGCCATCTGTCCTGAAAAGTTTTGCAGTGTACTTTGCAAAGGAGTGCTGTTAGTAGGGCTCCACTCAAAGTGTTCCCGCTGTACTGGAAAACAATTGTTGCAGGATCTGCTGTCATTAATTGCAAACACCGCTAACAGCATTTGATTATCAGACAAGCAGTCAATTCAAACAATATAGATGATGTCTTTTTTGGCTGATGTGGCAAAAGGACCCATTCCAGAATATGCAAAGGGTCAGGCCACTGTTTATTCCATTGGCCAATAATACCTGTAAGATGAAATTCTGGAGTGGTAATGGAAACAGTGATATCAATGGAGGGATCCACTCGATAAACCCGACAGGCATAAAAGCCTGTTGAACCTTCTCCAGCACTCGTCGCACTCCAGGAGTCAATTTTTGAGGTGAAATCTACTTGAGGTCCCTCTTTAAAATATTAAAAAGGGGGGAAAGCTGTGCCGTGGTTAGCCCTAAATAAGGAAGTAACCAATTGATGACACCCAGCAATTTGTGAGCATCATTCAAAGTCTCAATAGCATCTAAGAATTACACCTCCTATGTTGTATGGACGGATCCAAAATTTTGACTCCTAAGTATTTCCAAGGAGGTTGCTGTTGAACTTCCTCCAGAGCCACTTGCAATCCATAAGAATGCAGAGCATCGAGCAGCCAAGGCTGTATCCTCAGCAGCTCATCCTGGGTGGACACTACCACCAGGATATCATCCATGTACTGGTAGAGCATGCCTCAGGAAACTGCTTGCAGAGTCCAGACAAAGCCTGAGTGACATACCATTGGCAGATAGTGGGGCTGTTCTTCATGCCCTGAGGTAGAACCTTCCCTTGATACCTCTTCCCTGGTTCGACATTTTTAACTGCAGGCACAGTAAAGGCAAATTTTGGCTTGTCATCAGGAAGCAAAGGAATAGGGAAAACCCAATCCTTCAGATCAATTATCAGGATTTCCCACCCTGTTGGGATCATGGTGGGTGAGGGCACACCAGGATGCAATGCCCCCATCACTGCATTGACTTGTCAGAGATCCTTCAACAGTCTCCATTTCACTGATTTTTTTTTTTAATTACAAAAACAGGAGTGTTCCAGGGGCTACTAGATGGCTCAAGAAGTCCCTGTTTTAATTGTTCCTGGACTAGCTGGCAAAGGGCAACTAATTTCTCTTTTGGTAGGGGCCACTGATGAATCCTTGTAGGTTTGCGTACTAGCCACCACAGAGGCAGCTTGAGATACTCTGTGCCCTTCAGCACAGTGGCCCCCATCAAAAATTTGTCCCAATCTGTATCTCCCATGCTGCCAATACATCCTGCCCCCAGAGGTTAAGCAGAGCTGCAGTGATATAGGGCCGAACTGTAGCTCTTTGCCCCTCTGCATTTTCCACCAGCACAGGTCATTCACTTAAGTTGCCCTGTGTGGTTCCTCCCAGCCCTGTGATGGCCAACCCCACAGAGGCCAAAGGCCACATAGGAGGCCACACAGAGAAGGACATGATTGTCACGTCAGCGCCCGTGCCAATGAAACCTCAGAGATGGATCTGGGGTGGTTGGGCACTCAGCAGACTCAGGGTACAGGTCATCTGTGGCTTTTCACTGGAGATGTCAGCAGTCCAGAAGACCTGCAGAAGTCCCGTAGATCCAAAGCCACTATCTCCATGGCTGCCCTAGGAGTGCATGACTTAAAACACACAAGTTGAGCAATTCTAGTCTTTTCAGGAATAGTGACAGGAGGGGAGGATGTGGAAACCACAGCACAAATTTTACCTGTGTAGTCAACTCCTAGGTGTACATAGATCCCTTAGATGGTGACACTAGACCTGCCTATAAGCAATGCACTCAGTCCATGCCCTAGGGGCCCATATGCATCCAAGGGAACGTTATAAACACAACAGGAGTCTAAGATGACGGTTGCTGCAGTGTACACATCCAGCCTGCCTGACCCCTGGGTGTTGGGTGACTAGGCCTGTGTCAGAGGAGCCTGGGGAAACATTTCTATCTGTGTGCAATTCGCCCATGCGCTCCTGGGCAGGTTTCCCTAGCATATCAGGGATTGACCATTGAGATGGTAGATAGACTGGCAGTAGTCTGAAGAATGACCTGTATACCGCATCTTTTTGCATTGTGCAACTCCCCATTCTCCTTATTTTTCTTTTTTTTGTTTAATCTGTTTTTTTTTAATTCTATTTCTGCTTTTTCTTAACCTAGGTCACTTTTTTAGTCCACCACAATTTAATTGAAGAGGTCTTAGAACTGCTGCTAAAGCAGATTTATGCTCTCCAGATTCCACCTTAGCACAGGCTTCACCATCTGTGTTACAGTGGGTTCTCCAGGCAAAGCATCTATAATCTTTCTGCACTCAGCATTATCTCTTGCTAACTGTCTGCACAACAGCTGTCTCACAGCCTCATCTTCAACTTGCTTCTCAAGGGCTGCAACAATCTTTTCCATAAAAGATAAAAAGTTCTCTTTCTGACCCGGAGATACTTTCATGTATCATGTTTTAGGAGCAGCTGCATCTAAACTTTTTACCAGGGCTGCCATACCAACCTTCTGAGCCTGTTCAAGGACCTGAGGATGCCAGGTAGATAAAGCATCAGGGTCCCAATAGTTATTGACCCCCCATAAGAGCATCCACAGGAACTCCATACCTGTGGATCAGTTTGAAGTAACTGCATATTCCCAGCTGCAGCCTTTTCAGCCATCCTTCTCAAATTGGCATAAAAAACCAAATATTGTATAGGTTGAAATAATACCTGACCCAAATGTTTAATGTCAAATGGAGAAAACAGATCACTATTCAGCACTCTAATAATCTGCATGACCTCAGAAGAACCCAATCTGTACTGAACAAGCTTAGTTTGTAAATCCTAGACCACTTTCCAAGCAAAACACTCATGTTTGTCAGCCTGACCTGAATTAGGAAGGGCTTTCTGCACAGGGGAAGCCTGGTTAATTCCATCTGTGTCATCATCACCTTGCTTCATTTCTTTGATCTGCTTGCACACTACTGCACACTACTCTGAGGCAAGCTAGCTGCCCTCACAGGGGCCTTTTCCCCATCAGGCATCCCAACTCTTTCCAGCAACTCCCAGTCACCGGCCTCCAGTGCACACCTTTTGACCTCTTCCCAGAGCCGTTTCAGATTTCTAGGACGTACAGCCACTTTGCATTCTGTGAGGGTCCAAGGACAGTTGTGGGCTTGCCGCGATGCTCGCTGCTGTTGCCTAAGCACCATCACAGACTCCTGCCACGAAGCAGGCGTTTCTGTAACAACACTGCTTGCATCATCATCCAAGGGTGTATTTGATGATGTCCCAGGAGATGGGCATGCCGACTCTGGGCCAGAGGGCGGGGCAGCACTGGAGGCTGAAGCGGCTGTGGGTACTGGAGTGGTGGTGGCTGGAGCCACAGAGGCTGGGGCTGCAGGGGCTGGAGCGATGGTCCACACACGCTCGGGCGCTGCAGCGGCAGGCTCTGCACCCGGCTGTGCCACCAGGGCAGCCCCCTCCACAGTCGGCTGTGCCAGTCCCTGCGTGAAGCCAGCAGTAAGAGCCGCTCGCAACATCTACAGCAGTGCCGTGACGCAAAGCTGCCAAAATTTGTTCCCCTAGCGGGTCAGCTATTGGGGATTGTGGCTGCTGCTGCTTCTGCGTCTGTGCCGAAAAATCCCCGGCTGTTGGGACATGGGTATGATACCTAAGCACCACAGGGCCCAGAGCAGAACAGGAGAGCACCAGATAAGCGAGCACGGGAGACCAGGGTGCCATGCCCGCACTCAGGAACAGCACAGGCGGACCCTGGAATGGTGGCGCAGCCAGCCGCAGGGCGCCGGGCAGCAATGCTGCGCCCGCAGAAGCAGCGCTCGGAGCGACGGGCATCTCCAGGCCGGTCTGAGGAGCGCTAGGCGCTGCCAGGGCGCCAGCGGCCCTGATTCCTCCTGCCTCTCCAGCGGACAGCAATGGCAGAGCGAGGGCTGCGGAGATCCCGCTGTAGTAATGGAAATGGGGGCAAAAGGTGGAGCTCCAATTCTACCCAAGGGTGACATATTTCTGAGGGGAGGGGTAAGACTCCCTTGCCTTCCCCTTGGGTGATATTGGGAGCTGGACTACTTGCACTGCTAGGGGTCATGCCCCCTCAGGTAACTCATCATCCCCATCCAAGCTCAGAAAGTCCTCAGGCTCAGATTCCGTGCCAAGGTTGTCTTTTCCGTCCCTTCCTTTTGACCAGTTCTGCATTACATTGTGTAGAGTCCCCTAGATACATATCAGATCGATTACATCTGTGTCACCGGCTGCAAATTCATGGATTAAAGCAGTGGTCTCCAGGTGTCTGGGCTCAAAACAGTATCAGAGTCTGCAGTAAAGCCACGATCAGTCGCCCAGGTTAAAAGCACACTGAGAGCCTTATTGCCTCTATTAGCTCCTGCGATCTGTATCACAGATTTGAAAGCAGAAAGTACCGTGCTTTGTTTTGAAGATTTATATCCCATTTTGTCCGTCTAAGGTTGCACCTGGCCCTGGGGAGGTGGGGGCTGGGGGGGAGAGGGGCACGGCAGCCGGTCGACATGTCCCTTCTGAACTCAGCTGCGGTTGCAGGGGACATTGGCAGGTCGCCAGATGTCGCTGTTGTACCGAGAACGGCGAAAAACCACCCAGTCCAGATCAGGAAAATATGTCCATGGCCTTGTTTAATGAAAAAAACAGTCTTTTATAACATGCTCGCAATAAAGGAATGGCATGGTTGGGCCATTGGTCAGCCACCTACCAAAGTGATAGGATGAGCAGTATAACACTCATTTTCAAAATACTGTTCTCAATGAACCAAAACATCTCCACAGTATTCCACAACAACCTGCAGCTGCAAAATAGTTTACGAAATAACAAACCGTTTCTCAGCTGTTCTGCTTGAGAAAGGAAATTTTCACAGGAGGCTGTAAAAGCTGGAAAATTTCTTTGCTAACATCTTTAGCATCTATATTTTTCATTTCCTTCTTGCCTTCAGGGCCAACTCTGACACTGCTGGACTTCTCAGCTGGTGCTGTATGTATCCTGCACACCTTCTTTTGGGTCTTGCTTCTTATTCCTACAGACTGGAGTCTTCTGGTAGTCAATTATAAACAGAGTTATGGATGTTCCCATGTGAAATACTCTCCTGGGACATTCTCAGCCCAGTAGAGATGCATACGAGTGGTTTTGGTTTAATGCATCTCTGACTTATGCCTGTTTTGCAAAAAAGTGGTATAATGTCATATAGTGATTTGCATCCTGTTGATCCAAAACTTGCTGTTTCCTTTCCTTGCTCATAAATGTGTCCAGATTCCTATCAGGTTTGCCAGAATCCAGTGATTTTCCAAAATACTGGGATGAAGGGACATCAGGAACTGTCTGAAGCAACAAAGGAGCTGTCATCTGTTAGTGTGGAGTTTATTAGTTCAGCGAAGTCTGGTTCTGAATGTTGATTATTTCTTCAGTCCAGTCAAAATGTTGACAACATGATGTCTTCAATACACTTATTTTTTAGTGGATGCAGCCCAGGACATACTTGGCTTTCTGGGCTGGGAGTACCTATGGCTGGCTCATGTCCAGCTCTCACCCCAGCACCCCCAAGTCCTTCTGGGCAGGGCTGCTCTTGATCTGTTCATCCCCAGCCTGGGCTGGCACGGGGGACTGCCCCAACCCAGGTGCAGCACCAGCACATCGTCTTTTTAACCCTCATGAGATTCCTATGGGCCACTGTGCAAGCTTGTCCAGGTCCCTCTAGATAGCATCCCATCCCTCAGAAGTGCCAACAGCACCACTCAGCTTGGTGTCTTCTGTAAACTTGCTGAGGTTGCACTTGATCACTTCATCTGTGTCACTGATGAAGGTATTAAATAACACTGGGTCTAGTACATGGCCTGAGGGACACAACTTGTCGCTTAATGTCCACCAGGACTCTGAGCCATTGACCACTATTCACTGGTTTATGGTTATGTTTATGCTATGCTATGCTATGCTACATCATGTCATGTCATGTTCTATGTTATATCACTTAATATTGCATTAAAATACGTTATGCTGTTTTACTGTGCTATTCCGTCAGTGTGATTAGCTGTAAAGTAGATTTTAACTTAGAAAATTCAGTACTTTTATTTGATCTAAGCGGTAGCTCAGCTTTATGTTCTGTCAAGGGCTGAGAAATGTTTGGAACTGTACCCTATGCTTCTGCAGCACAGAAATTGTAATCATTTCAAGTGTAACTTTTTCCTCAGGTTTACACAAAATCATCACTGAACATTTGCACACATCTCACCCAAGGATAGTGTAAGAATAATGAGGACACTTTGCTTGTTGAATAAGTTTACACAAAGTTAAAAAGATATTTTGAATTCCTAGGCTGCTACTCCATGAAGCTATGGCTTCTCTAGCACTGTGTCTTAGATATTTAGAAAGATATTCTTTACTCAGAGGCAGCATAACTGGTTGCCCAGAGAAGCTGTGAATATTCTATCACTGGAAGGATTCAAGGCCAGGTTGAAAGTGATCTGAAAAACCTGGTCTCAGAGCTGGTGGCATCCCTAACCACTGCAGGGGAATCAGAACTAGAGGTTCTTTAAGGTCTCTTCCAACCCAAAAAATTCTGTGATGCTATGACACAAATTAAAATATTATCTAGGTTTCAGAGATATGGATGAGACAGCCTGCTTGTGCTGTTTGAAGAATAGATCCTACAAACCTTTTTCAATCCTAGTAAGTATTCAGAGATCTTAAAGACATATATGTATATTTTTTTTTCTGTCTAATCTAGCCCAAAACTGGGACTTCCCAGTTACCCCTGTCAGTGAGGCCTAAGAGGTCATGAACTTTCAAGTCTCTCTTTTACTGGGATGATCATGTCTTGTTCACTGAATTCTGTCTAGATGGAGCTGTAAAATCAACACATTACTGCTGGTTTTGTTATTCTTCTGTAATTCATTCAAAATTCCTCAGAAACTTATCTGGAGGTGAACATTTTACCTGCTTGCTATTTTCAACTGGGAGTGCCATGTAATTTTAGTTCCCCTCCTAACATTCTGAGGCATAATCACTCTTTATATCTTCCATATTTATCCTGCTAATCTTTTTGGGGGGTTTTGGCATATGCTCAAACTCATGTGACAGAAAGGAGAAAATGAGAGAGTCATGATTTGAGCTCCAGAGTAAATCAGACTTTGGGCATTAGAACAGTAGAACAGATTTTGAAAGAAAGAATAAATGAAAAATTGTTGGGTGGTATCAGTTAATGTAAGATGAACTGAAGTGGCGATATGGTTTCTCTAAAATATTTTCTTGCTAAACTAATTGGATACCTTTGGAAGCTTTAGTTAAACTTATTCTTAGGAGAATCCTTATAGATTAGATAGAGAGAGAGAGAGAGACAGAGACAGAGAGAGAGAGAGAGATGATGTAGATACAGATACATATATAGATTATTACAGATAGAAAAAACCTGTCTACCTCAGTGAAACATTTTGTATGTGCTTCAAGGGAAATTATCTGTTAAACTAACAAAATGGAGATTAGTTGAAAAATGTGACATGAATATGGAGCTGAAAATAAAGAGATCCAATGTTTATGCTGAAAAGAGAAGCATCAGACAGGAGGGGAATGACAATTTACTTCCTTATGGCACTAGTATTCAGTTCAATCTTCATCAATAGTGACTTAATCATTAGTTACCTTGGCAACTTGGCAGAAAACTAATGAAAGTGAACTAATGAACTAATAGAAACCTGCAAGTGCTTAAAATTAGGAGCAACACTGAAAGCTTCAAGTACAAGGGGAGTGATGAATCTAGACAATAACATGAACTATACTGAAAGTAGAAAGTGTCTTTAATGACAACATAATGTTTTTTAACTATTTTTTTTCCTAAAATACCTGAAAATATTGGTCATTGGATAGCTTAAAGCCACCAGGAAACTAATTACTCTTCAAAAGCAGTGGTGAAATGAAGAAAGAAATCACATGTTTGTTGAGTCTGTGCTTAGTAGTATTGATAATTAATACAATTTCATAAATTACGCATCCTTTATGGGAATTTATTAAGCTTTAAATTTATTTTTTTACTTATCTACTTAGAGATGGATAGTTTGAAAAGCTTAAGTTTGGGTTAATATTTTTTTTAACTTTTTAAACAGTCCACCCTGCTTATAGTTTCACTATCCAGAAGAAATCTTCTACCTATGGTAACAAATTGCTCAGTAGCACCAACTTTTCTACCCTGCATCAACCAGAAAAAGATCATTGATAACTTAAAGTCATTGTAATTTTGCACCTTGGCCCCTGTAATTTGATATCCAATTTTGTTTCTCCTTAACAGAATGTCAGCATCTTGCTGATAATTTTTAAATTAAGAAAACCACCTAGGAGAACCTAGCTGGCTGATGCTCCTACAGTGGTCTCTGAGTATCTCCTCAGTTTATGCACTCTTTTGTCCTTGAGCATGTTTTTGAGATTGTTAAAACCATTTGTGTGCCACTGTAGTTGATTTACCTTTTTCTTGGTAAAGAAAAAGGTAAATCAACTTTCTTTCCTGAATCTGGTTCTGCATTGTCTTGTTTCATTTTTCAGTGCTAAAAACCCAGTGATATCAACTAAGTTGTGCTGGAGGAAGAGATGGGAAAGAATGTAAAGCCATTTTAATCCCTGATAGATACAAAGACTCAGATAAATTCAGGACCTGTGTAAATAAGGCACAATATAAAAATAAACAGGAAAGACTGGCGTTGTACAAAGGGGACATAACAGCCCCCTGTCCATGCAACATCTTTTCTGCGTAGGCTGAACTGATTTTTTTTTCCATTTCCATGACCTTCTTTTGAAATCCAAAACTTTTAAAATAACTTGAAAAAACAGAAAGCTGTTTCAAAGAAATAATATACCTGAAAATTTAAAAACAGTGTTCAAGAAAATAAAAATGTGAACATTTCCTTAACAGTTTCTTTCTGTTGAAAAATGTTTTTATGTTTTCATGTAGCTGTGTTTTGATTTCTTGCTTTTAAATACTCCTGTAACCATCAGAAAGATTATCAGGGAGTTTAGTCATCAGTAAGTCGATAGTCATTTACTTGGACTATTTTCACAAAAATGTTGTGTTGGAAAATGTTGGTTTTCACTGATGAAGGTCTACAAATGCATCTGTTTTGATGAAATTTTAACCCTCATGCAACAAATCTCACAGAAAACAACCTGAATTTAGTCTTCTGGGGCAGCCCTCATGCCTAGTTCAGAAATACTGGCCTTTATCACTTCTTTCTTATATTGTCATTTTGGATCCTTGAATCTTATAAAGGCAGAGGTTTTGTGAGACCTTTTTATAAAGGACCTTAAAGTTCTGTCTTACTGCTAAGGCCTCCTGTAACACTTGTCCTTAGTATATGAAATAGATTCAAGAAAACTGTTTTAAGGCATTTTAGGGGTTCAGCTGGAGTTAGTGATTGCTGTAGCCCTCAGACACCAGGTCAATCTGCAGGAATTGGTGGCCTGGAACAATAAGCCCTTGCAGCTATCTGGTTGTGAAACATAAACCTCCAAGTTGAGGGAAAATACTTGTTGCTGCCTGCCTGAGGGGCCACCCAGCCCCAGTTATGTCCAAACTTGTCTCTGCCATGTGCTCTGAATCCCCCTCTGTTCCAAGCACGGGTAGAAGTTGAAAGTAGCCCAGACTCACCCAAAACAGAGTCCAATTGGCTGATTACCACAACTCCACCCCCTGCTCTCCCCTTTCCCATCCCCTACATAAAGGTTGACTGTTTATTGTAAATATGTGGTTTTAGTCACTGCTGTCTTCTAAGTTTCTTTCCTCAAACTGCAGCCTGCCTATTTTGTCACTTGTCCCTTGCTCTGTTGTAGGCATTAAAAGAAATTTCCACTGACACATTTCTTCCTTTCTGACTTTTTTGTTTAGAATTATGTCATCCTTAATATTCCATACTGAGTGGAATTTATCATCTGATCATTAAAGACCAAATCATTGCACAGAGAATCACTAAGCAGAAATGCAGTAAGACTTCAAGAGGTATTGGACATGGATATTTTTCCCTCATCTCTTCATCCTCTGTAACTTTCAAATAACGTGAAATTTTAGAAAAAATTAGAAGGGGCTGTGATGCAATTTAGACATCCTGACTTTTATTTAACTACATTTACTAATCATTACATGGATTCTGGCATGAAATAGGCTTCCAGTTTGGAGATGCTGAGCCCTTGATTTGAAATCGTCAGGACAAGTTATCATGGGAGAAGGGGGAAGGAGGATATCCACATCGCAGGAATTAGTTTTGCAACTGGTAGCCTCTTGAAAAATATAAAATGTGAACAAGGACTTGGGCTTTGACCACAGGGAGTGGATACCCCAGCACAAGAGCAGGTATAAATACAAGAAATTGAAACTGAGCCAAGGGAAAAAAAACTTAACTCACTCTCCTTAGCTGTATTGATCATTCAGGATTAATGGGACTAAATAAACTTCAATATATTGGTCATGATGATGGGCAGGTAGATTGAGAGAGTGATGATCCAACTGTAATATTTTTATGATACATTTAAAGACTAAATGTACATATTAAAATGTGCATATTGTGATTTTTACCATAGCAATCATGCAAATACATTCTGTGAGAACAGAGAAGAGTATCTTTCATGCCACTATTGCTAAGAAGGCATTATGCTTCTCTGTATATATCATATTTCTCCTTGAGACACTTCCAGATCTTTTGTTGTTGTTTAGATGATATGTAAATTAAAACATGCTCGTAGTGTGTCTTATGTTTTTAAGTGACATGTAATTGCATAATTCATTGCATCAATTACTGTTACCAACCTGTTTGTACACGTCATGATCACTTTAAACTCTGCATAAATTGTATGTAAAGTGTATAACAACTATGGCTGTATATAGGAGATTAGTATAGAGAGCAGGAAGGATCAGCCTGACCTGAGCTGGTAAAACTTTGAGGAGTTGTAAGGAGGAAGTGTCCAAAGTGCTAAGCATCAGTCCACATGCATGCAAAGCTCACATTAATCCAATAAAAACGTGGTTTACTTTTAAAAGATCTGCTAAATGTGCAGGAGCAGTCATAGGAGTCACATTACCAAAAAGTATTTTAAGAGAGAGTATCAGCCCATCTGTGCTGTGGCTATTGCAAGAGTTTTATGACAGGTCTTTGCATTGAGAGAGAAATCTGTGTTGCAAAATAAGGCAGTGCTGGTTGCTTTATCTTCAGCACACTGATCCTGGAAGGAGGAACCTCACTAACAGCATATGTGCCAGCCTGTTTTTCAGGAATCACAAAGACACCTGCTTGATTTTTAGGAATTAGTTTTTCTTCTTCAGTATTTGAGATATTTTAGACAGCTCATGGCAAACACCTCAAATCCTTCAGTGCTTGTTCTTAGCACTATCAGAAAACAAATGTACCAAAACATATATTTGGTACATTGAATCAATGTACCAAAACACTAACCACACAAAATCTGACTGTCATGGTTTGGCATAGTTTGGGTTTTTAGTTAAGGAGTTCCGTCAGCTACAGAAGTCATTCTTGTGCAAAGAGATGCTTGCAGCTTCCTCTAGACCTGACAGAACAAATCAACTGGCTAGTTTGAATATTGGCAACTATTTTAAGCCACTTAAGGAGCTTGACGTGCCTCTGTGATCTACATTTAAGAACGAACAAAGCCTGGAAAAACTCTCTTGCTTCCAGCTTTTGGACAGGTAACTGGAGGGCCTGTGGCATGGCCCAGTGGGGCTGGCACAGGCCCTGCTCAGCGCAGCCCAGCCATGTCAGCTGGGGAACAGCTTGTCTAAGATCTCAGCCTCTTTTGCTCGCTGGACACCTGGTGCAGCCCCCCTCAATGTGGCACAGGCTGGCCAAGAGACAGCCACCCTGAAGCCGTGTGGCTCTGTTCCATCTGTGGCCCTGCTCCATGCAGATAGGCCAGAGGAATGGCTCAGCTGGCTCCCCACCCCTAGTGCAGCCGAAATTCATCTGAGGTTGCTGCCCGGCAAAGGTCATGTGGCCAACAGTGAGAGGCGAATTCCAGCTGCAAGGTCTGGGTGAGATTAATTCTCTTACTTCTGTAAGATTCCTCCAGAACAGATGAAACCTGCAGACATCAATCCTCCTCCAAGTCAAAGGAAAGGGAAAGATGAAGGCACATGAAGAAAACACCATAGAGACACGAAAGTCAGTGAGGAAGGAAGAGCTGAAATCCCAAGAGAGGAGAACAAGGAGGTGCTTCAAAGCCAGAAGCTGAAATTCTGTTGTAAGTCTATGGTGATGAAGTATGATACATGAGAGTACCCATTGTAATTTCATGAAAGCGTGAGGGGTGGAGTGTTCAAACTACTACAACGAGCAAAGGTACCGAGGCTAAAATAAGCAAATGTTGAAGTAGCTGTGATCTGGTGAGAAGCTTGAACAGAGAGAAGTGAAAGTGATGAAGACTCTTGCTCCCCGGGAAGAAGAAGACCTCTGTTCCCAGAAATGAAGATGATCCCAGAGATAAATGAAGAGAACCTTTGCTTCTGAGCAGCTTATCCTTAAAATGGTACCCCATTAGCTAAAGATTGAACCCTCAAAAGCAGTTGTGGGCAAAGCTGTAAATCAAGGGAAGGGACTTTCACATGCAAGCAGAGAACCACCCTGGGTGGCTGTCTTGCTGTGACATTGAAGCCACAAGAGAACTGTTTCTTGTGGAGATGTCTCCATATCCATAGTATGAGCAAGAGAGACTCCTCTCCCTAAGTGAATTGAAAAAAGATTATTGTAGAGGTGGGTAAACTGAGTGAAAAATCTCAAGGGTTGTCTTTCTACATTGTCAGTGGGGGAAGGGAGAAAGGTGGGGAGAATTGTTCTAAAAGTTTAGTCTGACTCTTACTTTTTTCTCTTTTAGTTCTGTTAATAAATTTCTTTATATTGTTTAAAGTTTTGTGCCTGCTTTGCTTCCTCCTCATTCTTACCTCACAGAAGCAAAATAAGTAATGGATTTTCAAACCAAAACCACTACGCTTAATTGGTGTTTCTGCCTGGTTTACAAACCGAACCTGCTACACTGACAAAAATATCTTATAAAAATGCTTGCTGGGCTCACTAAAGCATTAAAAGTTCTTCAATTTGTACTTTGTGTGTCATTTTCACACCCCAATTTTTCTTTCTTCTTTTCTTTCTTTTTTTTTTTTTTTTTTTCTTTTTTGGCTGACATAGATCAAAAATGCAAAAAAAGGACATAAAAATGTTAAAAAAACATTGGGCTATACTTTAAATTTTGTGTTGCATCCAACACATGCCTTTGTCCATTTCTGTTGACTGTCTGTCACGTTCCTCTGTGGGGAACTGAAAGGAATTCTTTTATAAAACAGATGATCTAGAACGAAATTAGGTCAACCGAGACCACCCTGCATCTGAGAACCATTTATATATAACGAAAAAACAAAATTAAGGAGTCACCGTACTAAAGAGGGTGAGAAAAGACAAAGGAGGAAGGAAAATGTTAGAGGAATGGAGGAGCGGGAGGGGAAGGAAGAGAGAGAGGGAGAAAGAGAGGGGGGATACAGGGAGAACAAGCTGGCATTACCACCAGAAGGTGGGTGAGTGCTGTCCATGTGCAAGTGGCAGGGGGTGCGTGCACGCTGCCTGCCGGGGAGCCTGCGCAGCTCTCGGAGAGGCTCCACAGGCACAGCTCCCGCGGCTCCAGCCGGACACGAGGTGGGCGCTCTGGCAGGAGGTGCAGAACCCTGGACAGGGTGGCGGCAGGGAACGTGGCGGCAGGCTGGATCAGGGGCGGGCAGGGTTGGACACAGGTGGCTCAGGCAGGGATGCAGGGTCAAAGTGGCAGGGTGGCGGTCAGTGACACAGGGAAGCAGGACCGGCATGAGGGCGAGCAAGCGCCAGAGAGGGCAGGAAAGCCAAAAGGCAGGCTGGGGCCAGGGCAAAAATGAAAAAAAAAAACGGACTAGGGTGATGCTAAAGAAGCAGCATGCCCCAAAGCACCCAACGCAGTTAGTTTATATCCGCTGGCTCCTCCCAAAGTCCTGCTGCTGACAGGAGACCATTGTCCCAGTCCAACCTCCCACTGCAGTACATTGGTGGGGACATTTCGCCATCTGATTGAAGAATCTCTCGGGAGGCTACAGTGTCTCCTGCTGACTGCCGGTCCCCTGGGTGGTGTTACCAGGCAAAGTCTCCCCAAAGACAAGGCTTTCCCCCAGCTTCTCATAGCTGCCTCCTGTAAAATGCATCTGATAGTCAGTGTTGAGACAAATCAAAACTAAATCGGCTCCTCACATTCTCTTTGATAATAAAATTAGTTGTGTTCCTACAGACATCCTTTAGCCCAATCTCTGCTCGCAGAGCACTTAATGAGTGAGGTACTTCCCTGACACTCTACAAAGAAAGATATTTAGATCTCTTAAAACTGAGGTGTTAAAAAAAAAGTTAGTGCAATCAAGTATTTCTTAATCTATTTTCTAAAGAAAACATCTTTTTGACAGGCTCTGAAGGGTATATCGCTGTATTCCCTCTGCCCAACTTTACAACAATATTACACAGTCAGACTCATTTGATGCAGCTAAGTGATCTCTGCAGGATTACGTTTTGTCTTTTAAATTTTCATATTGTCAGAAGATATTAACGAATTTTAACAGCTTCTTCAATATGAAGGGGGGAAAGGGCAGTGGCATGAATCTAAATATTCAAACTGGAAAGAATCTGCCATCTACCCAAATGAAGTTTATATTGTTTTGAACTGAAGCTGGACCAGCAGTAGAACAAATAAAGTCCTTTTTTATGTTTTGAGTCTATTAATATATCCAGCTAATAGCTAGTGAGTTGTGTTTGGCCATTTTTTTTCCTATAGATGCACATGTTTAAATGCACATAATTTAAAACAGGTTCGATTACAGACGATGTAAGATTTACATGATATTTTTTCTGTATATGTCATGGTGCAATGACCCATATAGAAAATAAAGTACCTACTGAGGTAGCTACAGGGCTACTGTTAAAGTTTTATCCTTTTTTAATGAAACGGTGAACAAATGCTCATGTAAGCACTGTGAGAAATAGGGTCTCCCTAATATGGAATTTATGTTCTCCAGTAACCAGGAAGACCAATTATCTGTCCCACAAGAAGCCACAGACTTAATTTATATTAATAAATATATCTCATTTGGGAAGCATGGGAGAAGAGGAGGTAAGAAATAGAAAAATCAGCCAATTTTGTTCTTTGTGCTGCAACACTTCTTCCATGAACTGGAAACTTCTGACAGGCCAAAAGCATTCAAGTGCAAAGCAGAAACCAATCTAGAGCATTGGAGAGATTTTAATCAAATCTGTTGTGTTTTGTAGAGAAAAGTAGTCTGGTGAAGGAAAAGAAATATGTATTTATCAGGGCAGCTAACATTGCCCAAGAATGCAATTGAGAGGTTTTAGGAGCACCCCTCAGTCATCAGTACTCTTCTCTGATAAATTACAGAGAGAAGCTTAGGTCATTTGGACAATGTTGTGTTTGTTTGCTCCACAATTTTTTGCTTAGGAGTGGTGATTTTGGAGGATACCATGAGTGGAAACTCACTTAAAATTAATAAGCATGAACCAAGAGTAGGACTCATGCCATGATTAGCATTGGTTGCTTCAGTAACACAAGACCAGAGGAACATTCCAGAGAAACAGAGAACCCACCAGGCTTCTGAATTCACAATCATGCAAGTTGGTTTGGCCAATGCTGGGAAGTGAGGAGGAGCCTCACCCACTCAACAGTTTGGCTTCAAATCCTTTGGAGAGCCTAAATACTGAAAAGGGGGCCATTATTAACAAGTTTTTCTAAAGCAGACAGACTTTGAAAAGTAGAAGTGTACCACATATATATGTTACATTAAAGTATATGGTTTTAAATTTTCTATGTTAGAATAAAGTTTAGCAGTGTTTTTACTGAACTTTGTGTGCAAAGAGGAGGAAGAGAAGTAAAATCACAGCCGTTTTTTTCATTTATATGAGAATACAGTTCTTGTCAGAGTAACAAATAAGTTAACAATAGAAAATTATGATTTGGAAAGGAATGGTTTGGGGCTGTTTTGATGAGACAAGGCAACATCAGTACAGAGGCAGTTCTAGTCATTCTTTCATTTGATCTGTCTAGAAGCTGCCATACTTTTATCAGACGTCATTCCATGTTTTCTCCAGTGGTAGGAAGTGTAAATCCTTCTATTCAGTTATTTTCAGATTGTTGGAAGTCTTCTATTTTCTTACTGGTTCAACTGACAGGTCTATTTTTAGGCCATTCTGAAAACGCTAAGCATGAGTGACTCAGTGATATCCCAACAAGCAGTGTGTCAAGTGTGAACACTTCACTGCAGAGTTCTGAAAGGCATTTGAATCCAGGAAAACCAAGTGCCAAGCAAAAACAGAGCATCCTAGGATCGCTGGGAGACTCCTCATGTTCAGTAGGCTCTGAAGCTCTTTTCAATGCAGCTCCAATCCTTGTCCTTCATCCCATTAGTGCAGTCCCCTTGATTCACTTGGCAGCTAATGCCGTGTCAAAGGGCACTGATCTTTCCACTTTGAGGACAAAAAGACTGGATGTAGATTGTGCTTGCAGAATTTGTCCCTAGGATTACAAGAGTGATAAACTGGAAGACTAAACTTTCAGTATTGTTTCAGAGTATATTGTTAACCAACTTTCTTTTAAAGGATAATAAAGACACTTCCATGTATTATAAAGTCCTTGGAACAGAATGAGCTTTTAACAGATTTTAATTTCATTTTTTTCCTTTAAGATAAAATGAAATCTATAACTCTTGCAAACTGTCCCAACATTACAGAGCTTCTTGGTAGAGCATGCTTCATTAGCAAACTAAAATCTATACAGGCTGGGGTTTCACAAGTATTACTTTAAGAATGCCAAACACCACCTCACTCCCAAACAAAAAACCTCAAATGATAAGGAATGCATAAAATGCAAACTTATTTTCAAGTATCACACAGAATTGGGAAAGCAGATTTCTTAAAAGTGTGTTAAAAAGTCTAACCAATACTTCTAGCGTGTGATGTACTTCTAGGCCACCTGCCTCTCTTATGGAACTGTGCACCTTCAGCAGTAGCTTGAGTTTCCCAATGGGAATGGCAAGTATTAGACCTTTGATTGCAAATCTGATTGTAAATTAACCAGCAGTTTAATTTTTGGTAAAAATTTAGAATACCGTGTGAGGGTAAAAATTTTTTAAGTCTTTGATATTAGATTGAAAATGAGTTTAGTATGTATTATACCTCATATATCGCCTTAAATGGAAACAAGCAACTGTCACAGAATCATTATCAGAAAAAGCTCCATTTTGCTAGCACTGTCTCTGACACAATATTCCTGTGTGGGATGACATTTTGTTTTACATGAAAGAATAAAATTTATCATGAGTTTATCACCTACGTTATTGCAAGTATTCTTAATAGTTTATTTCTAACATGGTTATGTGGAATTACTTGTGGAGAGGCTACTCCCCTTTTATTTGTTAATTGCATTTCTTCAGGAGTTAGGAAAAACATATGGACAAGTTGGAGATTAAAAAACAGGAGTGAATTGTAACAATGGTGAATTCAGAAGACAGATACTGACTTTGATGAAGTCAGTCTAAAATATGCAATTACCCCATGACCTTCCTAAATAGTAAGTCAAAACTGTCATCAGGTGGTGTCAATAGAAAAACTCAGTACTTTCAGTGTACTGAGTCAGAACTGTGTGGATTTCTGTTTCTTGACCACAGAATATTGATTGAATTTTTTACCTGCAAGTCAGCAAATTACATTAATTGTAAAAATCCTACAGTGGCAATTCATGAATAATTGTTTATGGTGTTATATAGGGGGTTTGGCTTTTGTAGGCTAGTTGTATGTTACAAAGTTAAGGAGTTGCTGTGTTGGAGGCACAGTTTTCATAAATGGCAGCTAATACTAATTAAGTCGTAATGCATGCTGATGAATGGGTGTAATGCCTTGATATAACCACTAGAAGGCAGTAATATGTGGAAGGACGAATGGGAGGCATTTTCTAGAACTTTACCACAGGAATAATAACATCATTCCAGACCCGGATTGGTGAACAAGTCAACCAGTGGGATGGACTCTTAACAATGGTTGGTCAGAAATGCACCCTGGAACAAGCCAATTGGAGACACACTAGATGGACCAGTCAAAGAGCAGGCTGAAAAACGAACCAATCTCGTTTGAAGAGAGACTGTAAGAACTCCTCAGGTGTGCTGCATCTGGTCCTCCTTTGGTACTTGTCTGTTAAAGGCGCACCCAGTGTCGTACACACTGTTTACAGTTCTGCTTTGTCATGGGGATCTCTGGGCTTATCTCGGGGTCTCGGTCTCAGTTGTTATGTTTAATTAATAAACCAGTTAACATGCTAAAGGTGACTAGGATGTTTATTACAATTTTTTGGAGGCTTGTCCAGGATATCCATGCCCAGAAGCAGTGCTGAGGAAGGATGAAGCTGAGGGAGACACATCCAGCTGATTTTAGCTGCTCAGATTTGGATTTCCTTGAGAACGTGGATGGACTGCTGGCTAAACCCGAAGAACAACAAATCAGAATTTGGAGGACCCTGCGGAGGAGGAGATCGGGACCCATATGGGAGTGGTGACTTGGGCAGTGCAGGGGCCCTGGGGAGCAGGTAGCTTGTAGGAGGCTCTCCTCAGAGCTGCCAGGGGGGTGCCTCAGTCATAAAACTAGAGGAGCTGGGGGTGGTGGTTTTGTGGACAAATTTCCAGTGTACCTGTCAGAAAGACCTCCGGGACCTTGTCTCCCAGTGGGGTGACAGGCATTGAGGTGGCCAGCTGGGAAGACCTGGGGTGGATGCTACTGGAATCCTCAAGTTAGTTAGTCGAAGCCTGCACATGGGGTGGGGGCTAACTGAGGGGAGGAAGGTAGTGGTTCCACAAACTGAAGGCATCTGGAGGATGGATTCCTCAGGGCAGGAATTCTGGAGTAGAATAGTATTAATGGGCCTCTTTAACTGCAGCAGACCAATAGACCTTGGCCATAACTTTACTTCTCAACGGGTTCTCACAGTTTTGGCATCTAGGCAGAAGCATTTCTCTGAAGCAGTGCTTGTACCTGTTGTCCTCTTATAGAATGAATATGTTTTGGCTTTTCACTCCAGCTGTGAGCCCAGCATTGTGTCAGGGGTCATCACAGGCCTTTGGAGGGAGAAAGCAGCTCTCTCTTATGCTTATGTCTTATGCTTGCGTAGCTTTTTAGTGATGCACAAGATAGCTGGACACTGAAGGCTGATTGAGAGAGTTTTTAAGCAAACTGGAAATAAGATGGATGTGCTCTCTCAGCTGTTAAAGGGAGTTTATAAAAAAGGTGGAAAGCAATTTTTTTTACATGGGCAGATAGTGATAGAATGAGGAGGGAACAGTTTTAAAATAATTGAGAGGCATTTTAGGTTTTAGGAAGAAATTCTTCACTGTGAGGATTGTGGGGCCTTGGCACAGGGAATTTATGGATGCCTGGAAATGTTTAAGTTCAGGTTGGAAGGGGGTTAGAGCAACCCGGTCTAGTGGAAGGTCCCCCTGCCCATGACAGAGGGGTTGGATTGAGGTGATCATTAAGGTTCCTTCAACTCAGACTGTTCTGTTTCAAATGATACTGTGATGATTCTTTGGTTCCATGATTCTGTGATGCATGACAGTGAAGATGGCTGTACTCAAATCTCCCTGTACCCAACAACCAACCTGAAATAAATGATCTATACCAAAATAGTGGTATTTGGTCTCCCTGGCCAATAATTTTGCTATCCTCCACATTTCAGGAATGAATGTGTTTTTACAATAAATGAAAACAAATAAATAAATGGAGTGGTGTCAGAAATAAAATTAATACGGGACAGAGTGGTATGGGTGATCTCTACAGTTCAAGGCAGCTCCTGAAACATGCTGTTTATTTGCAAGGGTCGTGGGTGCAGGAGCTCTGCTTAAGCTGCCAGCCACAGCTTAGAGCAAGCCCCAGAGAGAGCGAGAGAGAGAGAGCAAGATAGATAGAGAGAGGGATCAATGGATCTGGAGAGATAGATAGAGAGTGAGAGCTAGAGAGCTAGATAGAGAGAGAGAGGTAAAGTCTGGTTACATGATATTATATCTCTTCCCATACTGAATATGGTAATAGTACAACATCCAATCAGTAGAAGAAAAAAATCCTTATAGAATTTACATACGACCTATCAAAACTACTACATTACCATACTGTGTTACATTTTAACTCCTAAAAACTACTTTCTAAAACTACTTTTGTCTTCCCTGCCACACTGGCAGGGTTTCTCTGACCCTTGGACTTTTCTGCTTGCTGAAGCATCCTCTTCTTTGCTAATGACATTGTTCAATCAAGAGGGATTCTCTTTCAGCTGGCTAGCCCATTGTTTTTTGGTTGTACAGTAACTAACAGCTTGGTATCTTATATTTCAAAGATAGCTTTCATTTCTATTTCGCTTACAGGTTTAATATTTTCAGAATCTTTTGCCAAGCAGTCATGTTAATAAGGTTTTCCTATTTCATCCTCCCCAACAGAGTGGCACTGCTACCTGATTTGTTATATCCACATATACTCCTGAAAGCATATTTCTCAGTCTTTTTTTCTATATTAAAAAAAAAAGAAAAGAAGAAAAGAGAGTATAGAATAGATCAAAAATAAGAGTACTTCTTGAAGACAGCTCTGTTGGATCCTACATATGAAAACCACTTTATTTCTAACCAGATCTATAAAGCTAAAGAATCTATACTTTTTAATCACTAAAATTTAATTCTGTTCTCCTGCCCAGCTGTTTCATCTTTGTTGAGTGACCCCTTGTGCATTGCTTTGCCTAAATTTTAGTGCATAGGCTCAGAGCTCATCCATTCCTCCCAACAAAATACCAAATTCCCAAGTGTGTGGAATGGACTTAACTTTATTTAAGTGTCAGGTTCCAGTTAGCCTACTGAGAGAATCAAGAGGAAATACCACTGATCTGAGACCTGGTCTCCCAGTCCTTTAAGGATGGGAAAAATAGAAGCAATAACAGAAACTGGTGACTTACCACTTTCTTTTGAAAGCTTTTTTTCTGGGTACTCATCCTAACAGAGGGCCTTAGCAGGGGGATAGAAAAGTAAGATCATTGGCATTAATAAGAAAGGGGGCAGGCGGAGAGGTGACTTTTAGGTGAGATGTAGCAAGGATTTGGCCCTAGGCCAGTGAATGGGGCTGTGTGAAACACAGAAAGACAAGGGGCAGGATCTCAGGGCATTGCTACTCCAAAAAAGGACATACCATAACTGGTCCATAAAGCCATCAAATTGTCTATTCTCTGCTCATTTGTTCATTTTTAGAAATTTAATAGCTTGATTTAGAGGAGGAGGAGCCTCACTCAGCTTACCTAGTAATTAGGTGTATCTTTGGATGTATGCTGGCACGCTTCCAAAACTGGAACTGCACTCTCTGCTCTCACTCTAGTGGAGCACTAAGCAATCATATTAAACAGTTATCTGTTTAATCCTATCTTACAATGAATAACAAAAGGTAAGTGCCTATTTCTACAGAACAAGCTCTTCTGAGCACATTGCTGTATTGTAAACTTGGATAGGTTTGGAAAAATAGAGTGCTGAGACAGGTACTGGACACTTACAGATAGGCTTAGCTTAGATCTCTCTGTGTATTAACAGTTATATTTTCTCCAGACTAGATGCTCCTCTCCATGTCTCTGCACTAGCAGAAGAGATACAGTCTCTTTTGTGTTTTGAGAATATCATCTGGCTTCACACGAACTCACTGTAACTGCCTCATCTTGCCAGCTTTCTTCAGCTTTTAACTACTTTTCACAAGCATCAACAGGAGACACAACTGATGTTTCTAGACAAACTTTTTCTGAAAACAACTGTTCTCTGTGACCCAAAGTAATACCTTTTTAAAATTATTATTTGTAAAGCCATAAATGTATGGCTTCACTGAAGTC
>JACBWW010000060.1:1290812-1389172 GCA_020086605.1 Lanius collurio | reverse complement strand
ACTATTAGATTGCAACCTGTTTATTGCTTTCTTCTCCCCAGACTGCTCCCTGGATACAGGCAGGGAGTCAAGAGGTCAGAGGTCTAAAGTCAGGAGCTAAAGGATTTGTCATCATTTAACAGACCACTTGTTGCTATGTACTCTGCAAACTGGACAGTGCACCCTAGATGGACAGCGTTTTATATTTTATACCTCCAAAAGAGCAACTGCAGAACCAACCCAGCATTGTCAGTTTGTACCTGGGGGTTGTGGGAAGCAGCATAATATCCTCAATTAGCATGATGATAATGGTTGTCTATACCTGCACTCAATATTCCAACATAAACCTCCAAAACAGTAAATGATGGATAAAACATAAGCTCTGGGTCATTAAAGCTGTACCTTAAATTCTACTCTCAGTTGCATGAGTGTAACAGGAAAAAGATAATTCCTGCACAATTCCAGTCCTTTTCTGCTGCTCCTTGCTACACAGTCACACTAGAGTTTCTTTCCAGAAATATGACAAAAACTTTGGTTTAAATTATCTGCAATTAGTAGACAATGAGATATTGTCTGTAAGAACCACATGAACATGGGAAGGCTGATTTACTAAGAGTCTGAGAAAACACAGTTGACTGAAAAATATATGGGAACTGGATGACTATTCCCCAAAAGAAAACTGTAAAAAATTTTCC
Source organism: Lanius collurio (assembly GCA_020086605.1). NCBI lineage: Eukaryota > Metazoa > Chordata > Aves > Passeriformes > Laniidae > Lanius > Lanius collurio. The sequence continues at coordinate 1,388,498 of JACBWW010000060.1, read as the reverse complement.
TGCATTTGAAGCCAAGAATTTCAAGGTCTAGAAGTGTGGTAATTTATGAAGGAAATTCTTGCAAAGAAGGTATTTTCTTTGAGGAGGATTATATTCAGCAAATAAAGCCAAGAAATATTCATATTGTTCAATTCTTTGTACCGATCATATCTTTTACATATCAGAAGAGCTATTTGATAACAGCTGTAGTCCTAATAATTTTGATTTTTTACATGCACAAGGCAGAAGAGGTTCATATTTTGCCTTTATAGTATGCCTAAAGAACATATTCAAACAAAACAGAAGAACAGCATTCAGGTACTTTTAAAGATAAATAGCAAATCAATCAAAATTTTCTGTTTTCTTTGTTCCTTTGTTATCAGTATTGCAGACACTACAAGGTAATGAAGCAAGAAGTTAGGGATTTTCTGCAATAACTTTAATAAATCAAAAAATTGTTGAAACTATCAAGAAGGGCAATTTGAGTATTCACTCTGCCTTGAGACAATGGTGTAACTGCTTTTTTGAAACTGAAACCTCTGATTGCTTACTCTTTGCCCAAATTCAGCTGACAATTGAGAGCTCTAGACTGGAACTCCTTCCCAAGGTTCTGCTTCATGCTCCAGAAACTAGAGGGATGTGGAGTAGGTACTCCTTGAGGAAGGGTTGCAGTATTTTCCTGTGTCTCTGAAAGAGAGGGAACAGCTAATGGAGGTAAAACTGAACCAGCTGCATTCAGTAGATGGCGGTCTGTCACTGCATCCTGTGTATTGGATGTTTCTTCTTGCTTTTAAGAATAAAAAATGTAGATAAGTCCTTTAATCTCCTTGGGAGAGAATATCCACTGTACTTCATGTCTGCACAGACTTGCTCTTGCAGAGCTTCACAGGTAAGATTGTGTAGTGGGTTGAATCTGAGTTGATAGATTTTTAGACCAATAGCGCTTCTTACAATTTACACATTTAAACCGCACGTAAAGGCGAGAGTTCCTCTTTGTTCCAGCCCACCTGAGGGAGGTGGGGAGGCCTCAGAGCCTCCAGGCCCCGCCAGGCCGAAGCCCTGCTGGACTGGGCGGGGTCGGGCCGAGCCGAAGCCCTGGCCCCCTTCCCCTCTTCCTGATGCTGCAGCACGGACCCTGGGTCGCTGGGGAAGGAGCCATCCCAGAGTCCAGGCGGCTAAACCCAGCCATGGACTGCTAAACCCAGCCATAGACTGCCAGACAGCTGGACCCAGCCATGGACTGCTAAACCCAGCCATGGACTGGCACACTGGAATCTTTCCAGAGCAGCTTCTTGGGACCAGCGGGTTCCCCCCTGTTCTCCACACGGAGCCAGCGGGAGCCTCCTGTCTGTAGCCAGCACACTTCGGGCTGAACTGAAGAAAACGCCATGCAGCCAGCAGCACAAAGGGAGCGAGGCTTTCTTCACCATAAAGCTTGAACAAGAACACTCTTCAACATAGAGGTTTCAGAGTCAGAGAGAGAGTGAGCCGTGTGAGATGGAGCTGGAAATGGCAGCGGAGAAAAGGGGCGGTGCCGCGTTCCTCGCGTGTAGCTTAAAAATCCTTCTTGCATGTGGTGGTAAGAAACTGTAATATCTCAAACTGTTTGTCTCTTTAATACATTTGAAGTGCATGGGGGGATGGAAGACTTATGTGTGGCCCGTGAAGATTGTGAAGAGTGCCTATGCCAGGATATATAGGAGCAGTGAGAGGCTTTTAAGGATTTGTAACAGAAAAAGCCTTTGTGTTCAGGCCAAAATGACCCATCCTTAAAAAGGTTGATAACCCCATGTGATGGCCCAGGTGTGGCAGTGTGAAAAAACTGATATTTTTCCATAGAAGAGATGTATTACACCACAGCAGATTGTTTCTTTCCGGGCAGGTCTGTTGTTGGGGGCAGCTTGAGAAACCATGTGAAGCAAGAAGAAGAAACCCTTTTTTTCCTTAAGCACAAGAAAGAGACTTTTTTTAACAACTGTCACACTGACTAGAATCATATGCTGTGTTATCTTTTGTGCTAGTTAAAAAGGAAGAGTAAAGCACTGAGAAGAAGAGAGCAGGGGGGGAGGGGGTGTGTGTTTTAATTTCTTGTTATATCTTTTAACTTTTAATTCTGTTAGTAATAAACTCTTTTTTCTCCTGATACTGCAACTGTTTAAGTGTGAACCTGTTTTTTGCCTCGCAGCTGTCTAGTTTTCTTCAATATTTTCTTATTTTGTTTTCCTTATAAAATAATTGATTTTTTAGATGCTTGACGCTTAGTTGTGTCAAACCACAACAGATTGGATCACAATCAAGGAGGATTTGGGTGTCTCTGGGATGTGAGTCTTGAAAGCACTGACCTCATCTGCATAAGCAACAGCTGCCTGTGACATACCACCCTGCCTTGAACCCCAGTAGTGTGGTCAGCATCACTAACACCATTTTACAAGGCAAGTAGCCACTCTCTGTGGTCACATGGGTCATGTATTTGTCCTATTCCCCACATTAGCAGGGCCTGCAGGTTCAGTGCACCAAGCAGACAAAAAAATAGACCTCTTCTTCCCCTTCCTCAAGGTCCCTGGGCACCAGGCTGGTTACTTCCCTTCTCACCACTGTGAAGATGCTAGGCCAGCCTGATGGTGGTGATAGCCCCAGCACAGGAGAGGGAGGCACAACAGTACAGAGCACTGTCCAGAAAATCAATATTATTATAAACTCTGCATTACATTACTTTTAAGTTGTACTATGTGCTATTGGTTTGTAGAGAACCACTGTCATAAACATAAATTCTGTGCTATACTAACTGTATATTCTCTTAATAAAATCAAGTTTTAAACATAACTACAATTCAGTGCTGTCATTGCCAAGGATTCCTAAGAGTGTCCATCTGTCGTCTCTGTGTTGGGTAGCACTTGTGACTTTAGGCATCTTCTGTATGTGTTTTCCAGAGAGAGGACAAGCCTAGTTGGAATTCACAAATAACGATGAGGCTGTCTCTAAACATCCTGCCTTTTTTTTTCCATGCTTTGCTTTATATGAAGTCAGTAAAAAAAGGAAAAAAAAAAATTGACAGTCCAGAATATGGAACCCCTTTCCTCATTATTTCCATATGAAAACATGTCTTTATTGCTTTCCATGTGGAGATGTAAATGTATTTCCATTTGGAAGATGGCTTTTGAAAGGTTGGCAGAGCTCAGCTGCAAAATCTATTCTTTGAAATTCAAATTGTGATAAACCAACTGATCCTTTTATATATTACATAGTTTGTGTATATAGTGCTGTACATGTTACACGCATACTAGTGGGATGTTCTATTTTCAGGACACTGAACTGTGATTTTGTAGATCAAACAGCTAGCGGTTAATACTACAAATTTTTGAGGGGTTTGTATATCAATGTAATTGTTCCTAAATTTGAAATTATCTAATGAAAAAAATCTTCATTAACATATACTTTTGGGAATAATTTTGAAACCAGGTCCATGCCCAGATCTACTGTCTACAAGGCTTCACTTTCCTCTCCCTCCTCAAAAATTCCATCATTCATTTAAACATAAAGTCATACCCTGCAATAACAATTTTCTATTGTGTTTAATATTACACTGTGTATGAACTAATCTACTCTGCAATTTAAAAACACAATCACTAATAAGCAAGAAATATTTCCTACTACTCTTATGCACAAAATAAATTTAGTTTAATAAAAGTTCTTTTAAAGTTCTTTACTTTAAAGGTGGCAGAAGAAAATAAGGGACATATATTCCATTATTTATGCTTTCCTACATGTATTTTTCACATAAAACTACCGTCTGAAAAAGGATAGTAGAAGAGATGACCTTTTACTGAATGAACTGAGGTCATCCAGTCTGCCTTTGTCTGCTCTACATCTTGAGTAAATCACATCTTTCTTTTATATAATGCTGTGGAAGCTGCCTCCCTTGATTTTGAAGATATTTGCCACTGATCCTTTCTAATTCATCCTAGGAGGTTGCTGAACAGTAGTTTTCTAAACTCTAGTTTTCACTGCTGAAAAGAGACAAGACAAGCCTCCCTCGAAGTTTAAGAGAATTCTGGCAAAAACATCCTGAGAGTCCAGGCTTCCTTCCAGCACATTGGTGTGTGCTGAATGAACAGGTTTTGGGGAAGTGGAAGAGGAAACAGGGGAGGGAAAGGGACATTCCACAGTTTTTTGCCTGTCAGAATGATGAGTTCTGCATACTGAGATGAATACCCAAAAGCAATGTACCATGAAATGAACATAATAGCTCCAAAACATTTACATTCACAAGCCAATTGTCTAGTACTCATCTCTTTCAGTTCATGAGATATACCTCAGAGAGGAGGGCTTTTTCTACATACTAGGTCATATTTATCCATTAAGTTCAGTCCACCAAGCTCAAAGGGACTGAAATAACACAAGGTAAAACTTAAAAAACTGAAACGAACAGTAAGTTACAAGTTGAGAAAAGTTCCCACACCCTACACTAAAAAGCTGCTGTGAAGACAAGACAGGGAAACTGCCTAAAAATATGAGTTTGTATTTCTAAGTGCTATAATCTCACCTTTGGGAAACTTTGTTTCATGCTGCATTACAATTTCCAAACACATATAATTCTGATATCTTGAAATATGTTGATATGCTTGTTTAAAACAAGATCGGTTTATTTTATTTTTATTCTGTTTTTACAGTGAAAGAAGAATCTACCACTTCTGCTGGACAATAATTAGAAAGGCACTAGTTATAGAAAAGAACTTGACTTGAAGGAAAATATTAAAATGAACACTTTGTATATTTGCAGATTGATTTGAGTTTTATCACTCCTGTTAAAATGTAATTAATGTATTTAGAATTAGAGGCTTCAAACATAATTGTAAAATTGAGGAATTTTAAAGTTAAAACTAGAAAGTTATATATTCTGCAGTGCCTAGCCAAGTCTGGGTGTGGCCTTATCTGATTCAGAGAAATGTCCTGTTCATGCGTTGTACTAAATTGCCCTGCTTCTGTGCTTTAAAGATGTTAGAGGTGGGGGGGATTATTTTTTGCTTACCAGCCAATGATTCCTTGTTTGGTTTGTAAAGAAGTGCCAGACAGTGTTGGAACTGGTAGTACTGGCTTTTGTGTGTGTTCCTCTCCCAATTAGGACAACTGAGAGAGAGAGACAATTAAGGACAGCAGCCAGGCTGGGACATGTCAGTTAGCTTCCCTGGAGGTCCTCCTGTTATCTCTGTCGCTTGATACAGGCTGCACATCTGCCTACCATCAGCCTTAACCAAAGTCCATCATGTCCAGAGACAGCAACGACTAGAATGGAGAAAGAAGCCTGCCTGCTGCCAGCACCCTTTGTTTCTTCCGTCTGGGTAGGACAGGATTCCCCAGGATTAGCCAACAATTATGTTCTCTGAACTGATCAATTCAGTCAATTTACTATGCAAAATAAATTGATCCTCACAAACAAAGGGATCTGCCAGGGCGGAGGTACCTGAAAAAGCAGCATGCCTGTGTAAACAGTGGTGTCCCTGCCACGGTGCCACTATGAACTTATTAACTGACAGATTAACGCATCTCAGCATTTGGAATCCCCAGTTTCCAGCTGTGAGGATGATTGATGGGCTAACTACTGCTTCGGTCTTGGAAGTTATTTCCTCCATTTAACAAAGTCAAGAAGAAAATTGCCCCCTTTGTAAATGCTAATCTCACCACTCCATCGAAGATTCAACATAGCAATTTATTCCAGGCAAAGTCTTAAAATTGGTATCTCACACATCAAATGCATACTAATTAGCAATTTCTTTTGAAGGTTCTATCACTTATTAAGGGTCTTCTTTTCCATATGTTCATCATGCCCCACTTCACTCTTTAATTACAATACAGTACTTTCTACTAATTGCGAGAAGGTACTTTGTACCCAGTATCTGTATTAACTACTATACCTGCTGAGATGTACTTTAGGGTCAGATAGAAAGAAGGCAGATAGCCCCAAATTTTTAGGGGCATGGCCCTCATTTCAGGCATGTTAATTTATATTACTACTGGCAATATTTCTTAAGGGAATGCCCCATGAAATGTGCATTTCTTTAGAAAAGGTAAATCTCACGTCCACAAGACGTTGTATCCTCACTGGTAACGAGGTCACAGTTTTCCCACTGCTGCTGAATAGGGTATCCCTACCAGCAATTTATTTCTTGGTATCCTCTAGTGGGAAGATATCAATTAATCTTAAAATGGGCTATCTGCCACAGATCAGAGAATTTGGTCCGTCCAAACGTGGTCTCTGTTGAGACAGATCATGATTATTTTTTTACCTTGTCTTATTCTTTACTGATTATATAATGGTTCTTAAAAGGCTAGCACTTTGCTACTGGTCTGTACCACCTCTCATATCAGAACTTCAGTATGAAGCTATAAAAGAAGCCAGGAAATAGAATCACCCAAACTAAGTCAGAGGCATATAAAAAATTTACACATTTGCCTTGGTGGAAACATTAAAACACACTTTTTGTTTTCATGCATCAGGCAGCTGCAACCATAACCTTGGTAAATAACTCATCTTTACGCCTCTAATGGAATAAATGTAACCAGAAATGGACAAATAAAGGGCCAAGTTCTAAAGTAAGTTTCACTATCAGGATATTTATTTTCACATGATCCTTGTAGGTAACTGCAAGTTGGTTTAGTTCTTTTTTTTGTTTTGTTTTGCAACACACACAGCTTCTAAAGCCCCATTAAAGTGAATGCAATTTCAGGAAACAAAGCACACTTTGTAATGCAGATAAGAACAATTAAAAGCTCCAGATATTTGCTGAAATATAAGTCTTAATCATTCTTTTATTGCTTAAAAGATGAACATGCTTATTTTGTGTTGACTTAAAAGAAAACGATAATTTCAGAGTATATGTAAGGATGATTATTTTTTTTTGAGGGGAAAAAAGCTCTCCTGTGAAAAAAAGCAGACCTTGTTTGAAGTCAGGAGAAAATATTCATTCAAAGATATAATATTTTTCCTAGATTTTGTTGGAACTTTATTTCCATCAAGATTTTTCTGCCACTGCTAAGTGAAAAAAAAATAGTATCCTTATATTTTAAAAGGAACATTAAAGGAAGCACTATCTCATTTTCCTTCATATTTGAGCATTTTAAATAATTACATCAGACATTAAAACTAATGTTAAAACAGATGCTAACACATATGTGTGTTGTCTGCCAGCAAATTCCAGGTTTGGGTTTGTTAACAACAAAAATTCACTGAGCAGACATACTTCCCAAATTTATGGTAGCTCTAGAGATATAACTCATTTGTAGTTTGGAAATTCTGTGGTGTAAGACCAAGAACCCATTTCTGGATATCTTAGGGATGACTTTCAACTTGGCATAACCTTTATCTTGAGGTGGACCAGTAACACTGTCAGAGGAGGCTTGCACTGGACTCCAGAGACCACAGTGATTTGGGATGGCAGCCAGTTTATCCTAACCTGTGCACATGTCTACTACATAAAAAAGAATCCACACATCTTTAATTTACACAGCCCTTACAAAATGTCACATTAACAGAAATATTTATCTACATTTGTATAGGTAAGATTAAATATATGCATGTGGCAGTGGACAGGGTGAGATCAAGGTCTAACAGAGATCTGTCTCATTCCAGCCACAGTCTCAGTCCAAGCCTTTTGAAGCAACAACTATACCCATTCTGTAATAGCTCCCCTAAATTTCTTCAGGGCAGTGGAAGTCTTTACAGGACATCTACTTTAGAAGGAAGCTGGAAAGCTATTTTTTCTATCTTGTTGAAATATCCGTTGCTGACATTTCCAGAATAAAACAGTTTGATTTCAAAAAGTTTCTTTTCATTTAAAGCACAGTCTTGGAAATAATTGTGAAAGGTAATGAAATTATTTCTCATTCCTCTGAACAGTTTTCAGGTTCTTTTTAACCAAACCAAATAATCTACTAAGTCTACATAGCACTGAACTTCTATTTTAAGCACTCAAGTCCTTATAAACACAGTGTGATGTCAGGAACATATTTCAAACTGTTTTAAAAACCTAAAACAACTACAGCAATAAAACCAAATAAATAAACAAACAAAATCCAAAAAAAACCCCACCCAAATTAAAAAAGGCGTTTTACCTGGACTAGTGACTGAACAAAAACAGTCCTTCACTTGAGAAGCAGGTACTTAAAAATGGCTGGCAAATGAAGAAGAGAAATGAGGAGTTTCTTTAATGTATTTATATATATCTGCACACATATATATATATATGTACATATATATATTTACATATGTCTCTATATATTTGAATATGTGTATATTTATCCCATATATATCTGTAGATACAGATATCAATAACGTTACAGCTTAACATCTTGCATTTAAGAGGGGAGCATATAGCACAGCATTTTTTTGAGCACTGAAGCTTGAAAATGCTGCATTTTCTTTGAAGTTTAATTATGTTTCAAAGGATTGAATCAGTTTTTACTTGTAAAAAACCCAACCAACATGTATCTCTAGGCTAGAACTTCATACAATATGTCATGTCTGAGTCCATTATTTTTGGGATGGGCCGACATTTTCAGTCTCAAAAAAATCATTATTTAAATTGGGAACTAACAGACCCATGCAGTCCTGCAAGTGTCACAATTATCAAGAAGAAATGTAATTAAGTTGTCTATGCCAGGTAGAGGTTTGGCCATTCACTCAGTGCTCATCTTCTTCAATTAGCTATTAGCTTTGTTGTCTTTAGATGCTTTATTTTCAGCTGGAGCACCATGTTGATAAAACTACAGCTCTTATTCCATTTAATAAGGAGCACATTCCATTTAATAAGGAGCATGGCACCCTTCTGTTTTCAACTTAGGCATCTCAAAAGCATTCTTAAAATAAAAAATCCTCTGTCAACTGAGCTGAACAACATAATAATAATGCTATTTTTCTTTCTAACACAAGATCAAAATTCCAGACAAGGTGGTGTATATCTTGGATATTCAGATTCAAGAATGGGGGTCCATTGAACCCTGAGATCTTTTGTTGCTGATTTTATAGTGTAAAAATTGCTTAGAAAGGAACCATCCAGTTACATGGCAGTATTTAACTGCTGTCCTAATTTCATGTAATACTGAATGCTTTGTTAAAGTGTGAGGGATTTCCCCCTCGTGTACTGTCATTTATTTTAATACAGAAAATGAGCATAAAACCAAGGCTCAGATCTGCAGAGGCATCAGAAATACCTAAGAATTGTCAATCCAGCCCTCTTTAGCCTACCTTTTAAATGTACAGGGAGGAATTAATACTTGCTTTCTTTCCCCTCCCTAAATTTTAACTGTCCTGAATATATATAGGAGAGGGTCTAACCTCAGGTTAGTAGCAATCACTGAGCAATTTCCTCCTGATTTCCTTCTCCCCTTCCCTGGCTCCATGAAAACATTATATATAAAGTGCAAAAGTGCCAAACCAATACCTACCACCAATGCCTGAAAAGACTCTTAGTGTGGGTGTGGGCTCCAACATGCTGTGTTGTTCTGGACTGGGAAGACATGCAATGCCCTTATATTCACTGTAAGAACTTCTGCTCCTTACCAGTTGTCAGATATAATAACCTTTTTTCCTCACAAACTGCAAGAACTGCAGTCATTGAGTCACTGTCTCCCAGAAGGGCTGCAAGCAGACCTAAATCTAGATCCTTTCTCTTACCTAAGAATTTCTCATCACCAGAGGGGAGAGAAGAATCACCTGAAGCCTCTGTCTGAAGATTTGTCCGTCTGAGAAAAAGATTCTATGGAGAAAATCCTTGAGCAGCCATTGAAAGTTGTCTTGGGGTGACTTTGAGTATTCCCTATCGCTGTTCCATGCCCAGAAATTAGTTTTATGCCTTTCTGTGCCTTTAAACTGTCCTGAGAGAGATGACAAAAAAAAAAAACCCTGAGCAGGACTTTTCAAAACGGTTTTGTATTTCCAAGGACAGACAGAAATAACACAGACTCCCTCTCAGCATTGTTTTTTCTGCAGCTGGGGCCTGGGGGGAGAGGAGTGGAGGAAACTGCTGCTGCTTCTTTCCAGCCAGTTTTTTTCAGCTTGTTTTTTCTCCTGAGAGTTGAACTTGTTTTCCTGGAATTTTGGATTTTCCTTTTCTCCTTTCCTGGACTGCTTCACATCAGAACACATCAAGACTTCTTCCACCTCGTCTCCGCTCTGAGGAGGAGGAGAGAAGCTACCTAGGGAAGCCTCTCTCCCAGGTTTTCTCTCTACAGTGAGGGGGTTTATTGTTTAGCACTATTATCCTTTTTTCTGGGTGTTTTGTTAAATAAATAGTTTCTATCACTGTCACTTTCTTTCAAGGAAAAAAGTTTATTTTTCCCCAAACCTGGTGGGGGAGGGGTGGTTGGTAACCTGCCTTCTCTCAGAGGATATATTTGGCTAAACCAGTCCAAAAGTGAAAGTCATTTTAAATCACCAAAGCAGCCAAATAGAAGAGAAACTAATCATTACAGAAGAACTGGCCATGTTTCCTACGGTAAAATTCACAAGTGATTGAATGTGAAACTTCTCACTTGAATTATTGAGGGCAATTGTCTGAAGAAATAAAGCATTTTTAACTGGGGTAACAGAAGGGAGAAGGGAGCACTTCTTCCTGTGCTAATTGGAAAAGCAAACTCACTGATTTTCCACACTGAATTAGTCAAGAGCTTTCTTTCATGCTTTAGTTCATTTAAACATGGCACTTCTGTGGCCACACTGCATTGCACACAGATGGCATGCTTTTATTAATGTGACAACAGCACTGCTTACTTGTCAGTCTGGATAACCTCAGATAACATGAAGAAACTACTTACATTATGCTTAATGGAAGTTTCCTTCATTTCGTCCTTCATCCTTTCCCTATATCTGACTTTTGTTATAGTCTTAATACTCTTCTCATTTACAGGAATGCCCTGGGCACAGAAAAGCTGCCTGAGACAAACAGCACATAATCTTTCCTTCCCTGATGTGCAGCCCCCTATGAAAGCTCTAGGGCATGCCTGAAAAATAGAAGAAAGAAGCAGGTGGGCAGGAGGGAATGACAGAAGTCTGTGTACTTGTCAAGTGCTACTCATTAAAGTGAGTCCTCAGTGAATGAAACACAAGGATGAAAGCACAGAGAATTATTGACAATCACCTCAGCAATGACAGAGAAGAAACAAGTCGCCTTCCTGCACTGGCCTTGATCTTGCCTGCCAGAACCATTGCAGCACACATGAAGCAAAAACATGCCCTACACGAAGCAGCCTTGCCCCGGACCTTGTGGCTGATATGTGTGGGCACAATTAAGTTGAACCCCGGATTTCATTATCCGCAAAGGCACAGTGATAAGAGATGAGGCCACATACGTGCTTTCTTACTCCCGAGAGAAAATGAATCAGAGTAGGAAAAGGAGGCTGGGCTCTGGAAATGATGCCCTGTGAGTTTGCACATCTTCCAGCTGGACTTCATTTCAATGATGGGGGCAATGCACACAGTCTAGACCATTTCATGTGACCGGTTGCAGGAACAGCCTAAAAGTTGCTTTTACCATCACTGTTGAAATGGACAGTTTTGCACTTGGAAATAAACAACCCTTGGATGTTGTAGCCATGTTTATTCAAATGCCTGCTCATTAACTAACTCAGTTGGAAGATCTACAATGAGCCATTGCCAGATCTGCCATGGCATCAGAAAAATGGTTAAGGAAAAGCACCTCAATAAAGGGCACATGATATTTCTGTCAGAAGGTGTGCAGTTGTCTGTGAAATTGCCATGATATAATGTTGGGGGTTTGGGAGTTCCCTTTCTCTTGAGGGATTTTCTCCCATATATGTTACTGAGAGAACAAATTGCTGGGTACTTGGGAGAAACAAAAGAACTGGCCACAGAGGAGCCCATTTTGGGCTACTGTCTTCACCTGGGTGCGCCCAGGACTCTGGGCTTGGTGTGGAGACGGGGAGAGAGGCTGCCATTCTCATCACCACTGCAGGCTTCCTGCTGTTTTTCTTCCCTACTGGAGAAAGCCCGGGATCCAAAACCTGTCTTTCCCTGCCTCGCTGGGCGTTGGGCTGCAAGTACCCTGCTGCCTCCAGCCTTTGCTGCTCTGCAGCCCTGCCCGTCCTGCCTGCCGAGACCTCAGGGGATTCCTACCACAGCTCCGCAGCTCGATACATCTCGCCTGCCACACGGAATTTGTGCTCCTACTGCTGCTCCAGTCCGCCTGGACAGGAGAGCCCGGACAGACCCCAGGATCAGCTGCCCAGGGAGGTTTGTGAAGCCTTTCTTCCATCCCTTCCCGGATCCCAGGCCGCCATCACTGCGTGCTCCCCGAGCTCGCTCCGGAGCGCCCCCTGCAGGGGAACCATCGCACCTGCCCTGCTCACCGGGAGCCGCCAGCGCCCCTGCCGGCTGTGACTGGAACTGCACCAGAGGGGAAAGGGCCTGACAGCCGAGAGAGGCTGCACTGGGTTTGTGCTTCTGTTTGCTGTCACCATTGTAGTTACTGTTGTTTGTTTGCCTGTTTATATATCTGTATTTTAGTAAAGAACTGTTATTCCTATTCTTTATATCTTTGCCTGAAAGCCCCTTAATTTCAAAATTATAATAATTCAGAGGGAATGGGGTTGCATCCTTCATTTCAAGGGAGGCACCTGCCTTCCTTGGCAGACACCTGTCTTTCAAACCAAGACACTTACTCAGGCATTTCAGTTAATGATTGTGTTTCTTGTATGTTTCTGAAAATAATCTCTCAAGAAGCAACATTAGCATACTCATCATGGTTCAAAAAGCTGCCAGTCTTCAAACATAATACCATTCCTAGTGATGAATGTCCTTACTGAAAAGTACTATGACCTGTCAAATTAGAAAAAAAAAATTGTGTTCTTTCAGAAAGGTCTTCTTGGTATCCAGTCTGTAGCTTTAGAGGACTTCAACAGTTGACTAGAAAGCAGAGACATTAAAATTAATGACATTTTGTACACAGATACTTAAACACCTACTATGCAATGGTCCTCTTTCAGTTTATGGTGAGTACAGTTTTAGTGAGTATGCTTCAGAGGCAGACATCTCAGAGGATGTACAGTTTTGAAAATACAGTCAGTAATCCTTACTCATTTTTTAGATACAAAAGCACCACATAGCATCTTATGTATTGGACCCCCCTAGCCTGAGACTAACAGGGATAATCAACAAACACACATAGAAGAACTCTCATTCATCAGCAGACAAGACATACAGCTGTAAAAATGAGGATGCAAATGATTTTCCTGCTTCTGAATCTCATGCAGCCTTTGTGCACCTTGGTCTGTATTAAATGAAGGATGCTCAGCAGAACAAGCAATGTGATTCTCCCCAGCTACCTCAGCAAACTGTACCTTTTTCCCTAAGGCGCTGAGCCGAAATGGTGCAAGGCATTCCCACGGCTTTCCATTTCTTGCTTGAGGAATGCCTGGTCAGTCTTTTCACTTAGGACTCTTCTCTAAGCATCCACCCCAGTGTTTTCTCACAAGCTCTTCCATCACTGCAGCTGCAGCAGCATTTCCTGGGGGAAGTGGCTCTGCCAAATCCGCCCAGTGTTTTCTCACAAGCTCTTCCATCACTGCGGCTGCAGCAGCATTTCCTGGGGGAAGTGGCTCTGCCAACATGGCCCTAAGGCTCCAAGGGCCTTTGGCTGACACTTGGGTGTAAGGGTAAAGGAGAAGAGGAAGCAAAAATCAATCTGAGACTGCATTAAGGAAACATTCATTTATTTTCTTTTCCTTGTGGCTTACTCTAGGCTTACTAGAGCTGATCATGGTGCTGCCTCTTGCTGGGCTGGGAGGCATCTGGGGACCCAGGGGTCCTCCTCTCTCGGTGGCACTGAGATGTCGCAGGTGAGTGGTCACTGTCCTGGCGAGGAGCAGAGGAACCTGCAGCCACTCTTGTCTCCCCCAGCTCTTCCTGGCACTGCCCCTGCTCTGCAGGGATGGACACAGATAGGGAGTGGCTGGGATGTCCATGGAGGGCAGTCTCTGATGTGCTGTCTTCCTCCTCTGTGTTGCAATTTGCAATGCTACCAGATGGGGCCTGGCTGAGGGTGGGAGCACTCCCAGGGGAGGCCGTGGGGTCAGAGCTGGCAGCAGGGATCTCATCCTGCTCCCTAGCTGCATAGGAATACCACAGCCTCCCAGCCTCCTCACTGCACTGAGTCTCAATGATATTGAGGATGCCATGGACCAGTGATGCAGTGTATTGCTGAAAATGGGGCTGCAATCTTTGGACCAAGACTTCCCTGTCTGGACCATGGACACAGAGGGCGAGAATAATGCTGGCCTCTGCATGCTTCATCTGATACCACTTGCCCCCATATATCATCTCCAGCCCCCCGTGCAGCCAGGACCGCACAGGGTCCAGGAGGTTCCGTCGTCTTCGGAAAACTTCTGCCCAAAGCTCAGGCACGATGTTACCCACAGCCTCCGGTCCTGCAGCCTGCTGTTCAAGAATAACAAGGGCTGTTATTCCTTGTGGATAGGAAGCAAGGGACTCTGCAAGGCCTCCAGGAGTTTTTGCTACCTGACTGCTGGTCTCTGGCAACACTCTGGGAGATGTGATGACACAATGTAGGTAGTCATCTCCACCACGGTCAGAAAACTTCACTGTCAAGATGGGTCTTCTGCAGAGTGGGCAGGCAAGATTTCTTCCTGCCCAACGCAATATGCAGCCAAGGCAGAATTGGTGACCACAGGGCACTGCATGAGCAATGTTATCTAGGTCATCTGGTGCACCATAGCATATGGGGCAGCTCCACTTCTTCCCCGTGGCCATGTGTGCTTGTTCCCACAAGGTGTCCCAGGCTCTGACAGCACCTGAATTTATAGAGCAACGGATGTGAGGTCACAGTCATAATCTGCCAGGAGGATTAGGATTATTCCTGGGATTATTTTTGGGATTACTATCACTTCCACCACCCAGCGATATTACAATGTTACATCTGCCCCTACGGCTCTTGGAAACACACTGCAGAGGCTGCCCTCTGCAAGAGTACCTGTTGCACCCCAGAAAGGAGGGCATCACCAAACCATGAGATCTGAGTTAATGGATTCAGGGCTGTGGGAAAACAGCAAGATTAAAATTTGGTCCATCACTAATCATCAGAAATTCAGCACAGGGGGTTCAGGAAGCTAGGAAAAGTTTCAGATGGCACTGTGAGGAATGGCTGGATTTCACAGTCCAGGGAATGTTTCCCAAGAGATGGCCAAAATGCACAGATAACCTGGACAAGTGCCCTAGAGACATGTTGGGAAGGGGAGCCTTGCAAGAGCATCAGCGTAGCTGTATCTGAAACATCATTTAAGTTTAACATTGCCTAAATAATGCTGTCCCAAATCCCAAATCAGGGACCATGTTGGAAGCAACGGGGAAAAGGGTCATTGGGGTGGAGTTTATGTTGGTGGAGGCAGGACCGGAGAAAGTAAAGTGCAAGGGCATCTGAGGAGGGGAAGAAAAGACAAAGCCTTTGGTGACTGGCATGCAGTACCTATGGTGAGCAGAAGACATGGGTGAGAAGAAGAGCAGTAGAAAGTGCAGCTGCAGTAGGTGCACTTTCTGTGTGCACTGATGGTGTGATGGTGCACTGAGAGAGACATCCCTTGTTCATCACAGAGCTGTGGAGGGTGATGTCACAAAGTAACCCTCCAAGGCCTGGCTCTCCAAAAATACTGACCTGCTTGGTGTTCTCTGCTGCTCATGACTCCTCTCCAAGCATCACTCCAGTGCTTTAACAGAAGCTCTTCATGATCTGGAGCATTATGGCACTCCTTCCATGTCTTGTTTGTTGTGACAGATTGGAGACAGCTGAGAATGAAGAGCTGCCTACCCCTTGCTGGTGTCACACATTGCAGAAGGGTCATGGTCTTTCTCATGGCTACCAGCTGTCCTAGGATTGGAAAAAATTCAAGAAATGTCCAGACCATCAATAGTGACACCCTCCTGGTTCCCCAAGCCTCAAACTCACCCCAAGACCAGCCCCAGGGAGGCATTGCCTTGCACAGCTCACCTGCGCTGTTACAAGCATTCTGTAGTACTTGGCTACCTGAACCAGGGGAAAACATTGATGAGGAAACAGAGGCAGTGGCTCCTGGATGGGCACTGGTAGCTGATAACAATCTCCAATGCACTACCCAGCACCAGAAAGATCATGGATCTGTCATCCAGACCCCACACGTAACACTTGGCAGGAGTCCAGGCGGCCTCTTGCAAGGCTGGGAACACCCACCTTCATAGTTGTTGGAGACAGAGAATTAAGAGGTTCTCCTTAAGACATTTCTGATCTGACAGAAGACAGTTTCAGATTTCGCTGAAATTAAAGGAAACTTGTTCTTTAATATGAAGTATTTGATGGTTAGGTTGTTTAGAGGTCTTGTTTCAGAAGCAAGGGCTTGGTGGCTTTTCCCTCCTCATGTGTGAATTCAGAGCCAAAAAGACCCTTTTCCTTTTTTGCATTACAAAATAGAAAATATTTTTACTAGTGATCTATATATATTCAGATTTTATTGTATAAAATCATTAAAAAGGACTGCAGCTCTCCAAAGGCTAAGCATAGATCTAACCCCAGAGAAACTGCAGATGCACTTTTAATTATTTCTCCAACTTTTTACCAGTTCTAGACATAGTAGAAGGTACATGATGGAGAAATGTCCATCATTAAAAAAAAAAAAATATTTTTATAAAGTCATTTATTAAGAGTTCAGGACTTAGAGGGAAAATGAAGTATTCTTAGATCTTTTCTATAATGAAACCAGCCACTGTTATTACTCAAGTACATGAAGCTTTTCATAAACATTGTACTTTAGAATATTAGTTACTCTTCTCCCAGTTTTTGGCGATCAATTAGTTTCCTATCTTATGGTAATATAAATGTATATTTAGTTACATATGTGTGGAAACACAGAAACATCCTTTAATAATTATAGTATTCAACTAGATCCAATTAATATTGCTCTGACATTAAGATATACCTTCAACAATAGACTATTGAGACCAACTGAATGTTTTGTGTTGTTTAAAAAGCTGAGTGTAGTGGGTTGAATCTGAGTTGATAGACAGATTTTTAGACCAATAATGCTTCTCACAATTTGCACATTTAAACTGCACGGAAAGGCGAGAGTTCCTCTTGTTCCAGGTCATCTGCAGGAGGTGCGGGGACTTGCCGAGACCCCGGCCCCCTTCCCCTCTCCCTGATGCCGTGGCACGGACCCTGGGTCGCTGGGGAGGGAACCATCCCGGAGCCCAGGCAGCTAAACCCAGCCAAGGACTGGCACAGCTAAACCCAGCCATGGACTGGCACACAGCTAAACCCAGCCACGGACCGGCACAGCTAAACCCAGCCATAGACTGCTGCACAGCTAAAATCTATCCGGAGCGGCTCCTTGGGACTGGTGGGTGCCCCTCCTGTCCACGCGGAGCCAGCGGGAGCCTCCTGTCTGCAGCCAGCACACTTTGGGCTGAACTGAAGAAACCACCATGCAGCCAGCAGCACAAAGGGAGCGAGGCTTTCTTCACCATAAAGCTTGAACAAGAACATTCTTCAACATAGAGGTTTTGGAGTCAGAGAGAGAGTGAGCCACGTGAGATGGAGCTGAAAATGGTGATGGAGAAAAGGGGCGGTGCCACGTTCCTTGCGTGTAGCTTAAAAATACTTCTGGCATGCGGTGGTAAGAAAAGTTGTAATATCTCAAACTGTTTGTCTCTTTAATCCATTTGAAGTGCATGGGGGGATGGAAGACTCACGTGTGGCCCATGAAAATTGTGAAGAGAGAGTGCCTATGCCAGACTGTATAGAAGCAGTGAGAGGCTTTTAAAGACTTGTAGCAAAAAAAAGGCTTTGTGTTCAGGCCAAAATGACCCATCCTTAAAAAGACTGATAACCCCATGTGATGGCCCTGGTGTGGCAGTGTGAAAAAACTGATATTTTTTTCATAGAAGAGATGTATTACACCAAAGCAGATTGATTTTTCCAGGCGGGTCTGCTGTTGGTGGCAGTTTGAGAAACCATGTGAAGCAAGAAGAAAACCCTTTTTTCCTTAAGCATGAGAGAGACTTTTCAAGAACTTTAACACTGACTGGAATCCTATGTTGTGTTATCTTTTGTGCTAGTTGAGAAAAAGAGAAAAGGGCTGGGAAGGAAGGGTGTTTGGTTTAGTTTCTTGTTATATCTTTTCACTTTTAATTCTGTTAGTAATAAAACTTTCTCCTTGTACTGCAACTGTTTAAGTTTGAACCTGTTTTGCCTCGCCGCTATCTAGTTTTCCTCAATATTTTCTTATTTCGTTTTCCTTATGAAATAACTGACTTTTTTGTGCTTGACGCTTAGTTGTGTCAAACCACAATACTGAGTTGCTGTGTTACAACCACCCAATGTATCCACTGCGCTGTTAACTGAGATGGCTGTAGCTTAATTCACTCTCGTTACCTGAGCAGCTAGATTTATACCAATAGCAACCAATATGATTTAGCCACTGTCTTCACTGAAATAAACAATAGTATTCATTTTCTATTAATCTCTAAAGCACAAGTCTAATTGAAAAGCCCATATATGTTAGTACACATGGCTGGAGGCCTGTGAATTTATTGAAGAAGGTTAGCAGTAGGAATAGCTGCTTGCTAATGCCATGTCCAGGCCTTGACTTCGGACATGGTTTATTGCAGCCTTGGCTACTGTTACCATACAGAAACTGAAAAGCACACATGGGTATTTCCTCAAACAAACCTCAGTGCACAGAGCTATGTGAGACAGTCTAAGAAAAATAGGGAATTTATTTAACTTTAACAATCCTTTTGAATGCATAGGAGTTAGCAAAAATTAGGTGGCCTTTGAAAGTAAGAATTTATTTGTCTTCCTCACGAAAAAAAGAGGCTCTATATGGTAATTAGCATGTTTACATATGCTTTACGTATTTGCATCAGAGTAAGGCATATTGACAATATTCTATAAAATGCACAAATTCTTTATGTTCCTCTTATTAGCTTGTGTTTATGTATGATGGGATTGCCTTATGTAAGGCTCAACATTTGAAGTCTGTATAACTTTCCTTAACATACTAACGCTGCTGTATGGCATGGGAGAGGTAGGATTTATTGAGGAGATGATAACGTGATGGCTGCATATTTTTCCAGTATTTATTCTAGGGTCTTTTGTGGCACTCATTTCCATAGTAACATAAGAGCACATGCCCTCATTCTTCACTTTTCGGAAGGTAAACAAGTGGGAACTGAGATGCACAGCTGAAAAGACTGAAAGATGTCAAAACTGGATTTCTGCACCAGAGATAGTACTAAAATTTATATCTCTGTAGTCCTAATCTATTTTTTAAATCCAAATCCATCTAGATTTTCACTGGAGGTCAAAGTAATTAATTAATCATTCACCAAATAAAATAATAAATAATGGTTTTCATTTTTACTGTTTCCCAAATCATCTCCACTTGACCAATGTACCTACATGAGGGAAAATGAAGAGACAGTATCTATCATTTGAAATACTTAGAATTTTTAATAAAAGTTTTCTCGGAGTCTCAGATCAGGAATTCTGCCTCAGTATTGTGGATGTAGAACCCGAACTGGATAAACCTAGAAGAGAAGTGTCTGTCTCTGGATTACATGGAATGTCCTTTTCTAGAATACCTGATTCAGGTGGAGTAAGACAACATGCCCTGGAGTCATGGAAGAATAGGTTCAGTGTCAATAAGTTCAGACCATGTATCTTTTCTTGCTATTAGATTTTCTTAAAATTAATCCCTGTGTGGAAAAATCAGTGTCATCTTGCGCCAATGAGTGAGAGGTTTCAGCATCTGCTACCGTTTCTTACAGACAAGACCTATTTCTGAGGAAACGATGTGTTCTAGAAACTGTGTGTTCTAGAACAAAGAGCGCCGTGTAAAACACTCGGTGCGATGCAGCAGGACTTTGAGTTTCTAGAGCACGGCAGCCCTTTTAGTAGGGAAGCCAACACAAAGTCACTGCCAGGAGCAGGCAGCTGGACAGCGACTGCTTATTCAGCCACTGCATTTGCTGCCCGCAGCCGCTGCAAGCTCCTCCTCCCCTGACCATGCAGGGATTGCTCCCTGTGGTTCAGGAGGCTGCTGAGCCGGTCCTCTCTGCCTCTGCTGTCACCGACATTTTTGATGTAGACCTACTTCTTCCTCAGAGGCTTCTTCCCGCAGGGCTGCCAGCTCCCCGCAGGCTCCCTTGCCCTGGAGCTGCCCTGCCTCAAGAGAAGCCCCTGAGACATGAGGTGTGCCCCTCCGCTGCAGGTCGAGTCGTTCCCGAGCCGCTCCCCTCCGCAAAACAAGAGGAACGTCTGACTTACTTGAAAACTTTTTTTTTTGGCATCTAACTTCTGACAGGTGACGGTTGTCCGGGCTGCCCATATCCCTCAGAGAGCTGCTCTCATCGTGTCCTTAAGCTGAGAGACCCTGCATCTAGGTGCTCAGAAGAAGATAATTCTAATTCATTTACTTGCTTTGTATTGAAAGCATGCTTATGTACTCGTGTAGCCAGGTTTGGGTAGCGGCAATGGGAGAGGGAGGGAAAGGGTGTGGGGTGCTGCTAAAGGTGTGGCTCTCACTTTTAAAGTACATTTCAGGGACACTTGGTTCCAAAGGAATCTTGGCAAACATGCCTCAACTGCACTTCTGAATATAAATGCAGTTGCATGAGTGACTCAGAAGTACACCTTCTCAGCATCATAACTCCAGGAAACTCTCAGTTTCTTAACCCATCCAGAAATCCAGTAATGACTTTTTAGCATCCACATCAATAATTATATTATATTCTTATATATATGAGATGACATATTGGGAGTGAAGTGGGTGGGAAGAATGGAGCTGTGGAGAAATTAAAAACAAAAGTCAAGAACACCAAGGTAAATTCAGATGGGAGAAACAGAAAAGGGAAAACAAGAAACAAGGGATGGAAGCAATTGAACTTTCTCCAGGAATGACAGATGACAAATCAGTGAAGAATGGCAAAAATAACCACATTGCTCCACAAAAGCCAGCTTTGGCTACAGGCAAATCTTGTGCTGACTCCAATAGATGTCCTGTATGGTCTCAAAAGGAATATCCAATTCTGATTGCCCCATAGGAATTCAGCTGAATGAACGGAATGTCCCATATTTAAGAATAAACAAACATCTCTGCTTCATCATATTTCAGTTTTGCTACCATGGTTTGTGATTTCTTTGACACTCTTCACTTAATATATTTTTGAAGTTGTACATTATTAAATGCAAAAGGCTTTCCCTGGTATTTAAAAATCCAAAGGTCAGGAATTCCAAACTGCTGTTTCTGGTCCTGGTTTGCTTACTTAAAGTCTGTGTTTCTGCTGAGGATTATGGCCCTATATTGCATATTCAATATAAGTGAGTTAGAGCTGTTCATAACTTAAGCACACTTTGTAATGCTTTGAATGACAAGCACATTTTGAGAGTATAAAGCTCCTTCAATGAGGTAATCTCACTGATATGAGTGAGATCAAATAAAAGCAAAATACTACTTAGCAAAAGCAAGAAAAGTAGTCTGATTTTAACTAGCTTCTGTGTTAGGACAATTAATAGCCAAACACTGCAAAATTAAGAAGACTCTGTGATATTAATATATTCAAAAAGTGAGAACTAAAATATAGTATTTAAAACATCAAATTTAGTTCTACTGATAAATTCTCAGCAGCATTAATTATAGCAAATATTAACATATGTGGGAATAAATCATTGTGTTTTCACCTCTAAAGCTTTTAATCCTCTCCATAACCATCAGCAAGGTTAACCTTTTCTTTGAATGCTTTAGGCTAGTATCTGCTTTGCAGTCAGGCTTAATAATAATGATAATAATGATAATAAAGATCAGGAAATCTATTATGGTAATTTAGTTGTAGTAATTACAACTCAGCTAAAGGGCTGTACTCCTGTGCTCACAATCCCCTTTCTCACATATTATTCTTAGAAGACACTACCAACATCAAAGTTGAATGGTTTTATGAATGTTTATTTTCAACAGTAAATTCTACAGACTGAACCTCTGTGATTCACATACCTTTCCCTTCTTAAATGGCATGTGTGGTGCTTTTTGGTCCTTTTAGATCCCCTCTAGATCTTCTGAGAGATTCTGATTTTCTATATCCCCCAAACAGAAAAATAAAGAACACTTACAAGAGCCATGGCTGTCATAAAAACATCAGGAGGAATACCTCTGTGATACAAGCAGGCAAATTATGCTCTCTTTCATGTTCTCTTTCATATTTAGGTGGTAGATATTTATTTACACCTTCAGGCAATTTTTCTGAGAAATTGCTGAACACACTGAAATTCCTGGGCTACTGGAGAGCTTTTACTACCTCATAAGTTTTGCTTGGTTACCTTGCTACTTGTATAATTCTGAACAAATATCCCTACAGTGACATGTTTAAAACCAGCATAAAGGACAGACCTCAAATATTTACATTTGACGGAATTGAGCAAAGGATTAAAAATTCATACAGCTACTTATAATTCAGACTGTATCTCTAATATCACAGATGAGTGTACATACTTGGCCCAACACGGTTCTGTATTTCATGATAAAATTGATGTGTTTTAAAGCTTTAGACTTTCAGTTTCCCAAAAAACCTTTCAGTTCTTGTAATTATCTTTCTGAATTTGGTAAAGGATTTTTTACTCACTTTTCACTTTATTAGTGTATTCTGTACCATTCTTTGTAGATCTTACTACTTCCCCAAAAATCACACTGTGGTATTTCTACTTTTTATTAACTTCCTTGTCTACAAGATAATATATTAAAGTTGTGTTGTGGGTAAAGAGGTTGTGAAAAGTGCTATTGTGAAAAAACCAAGAGGACTACAAGCAGTAAATTCTTGGTTCTGTTCATAGCTTGGCGTCAGAGACTGAAAATCACGCCTCAAACATTGATAAAAAGTTTTGCTCATTATAAAGAAGCTACAACCAAAGAAGCCTCCCTGAAGACTGGGACTTTGTACTGAAAGTCAAACTGCTGATTAGATAAAGGGAAACCTATTGTCTTGAGATGACTTTATGATGTGTATCCCCTATCGCTGCTCTACATCCAGAAATTGACTTTGTGCCTTTCTATGCCTTTAAACTGAGCCTGAGAGGGGGGAGAGGAAAAAAAATCAAATCAAGCAAACTTTTCAAAGCAGTGTTTTCAAGAACACAGACACACACTCCTCTGCATTCTTCTGCTGTGATAGCGAGAGCGGAGTAAGCACCCTGCTTGCTTTTCAGGCAGCTTTTGGCTCCATTTCTCTGGAGGGAGATGGAGAGTTGAACTTTGTTTTCCTGGAACATCGTTTTTTCCTTTTTTTTTCTCTTCTGAATTGCTTCAACATCAGAACACATCAGGAGAATTTTACACTGAGGCCCTAGAGGTGTGCCCACAACCCAGCTCTAAGGAGGAGGAGAGAGACTACACCTGCAGAATGACTCTGAAATTTTCCCAGGTTTCTCTCCACAGCGAGAGGTTTTATTGTTTAGCATTATTATCCTTTTCTTGTGTGTTTGTTAAATAAATAGTTTTTATCTCTTTCACTTTCCTCCAAGGAAAATTTCTTTATTCCCAAACCTGGTGGGAGAGGGGTGGTTGCAACCTGCCTTCTATCAAAGGATATTTTCCTCCAAATTTGTCCGTATCAGCACACTTATCCTTCAGCAATCTCAGGCTGAGGGAAAGGTATGCATCCACAAAAGGCCAAAGGCACCAGCTGCACTGAGAATCATCCCTGGCTGGGTTTGGGGTGGGGGGAGAGCACAGCTCGCAGAAGCCAGGGTTACACAGACTCCCTGCAACCAACGAGGGAGGAGAGGTTTTGGGTGCATGGTGCAGCCTCTGGTCAGAGGCACTGAACACCCATCCTCCGTTACACAAACTGGCCCAGCTGTGGAACCCCCAACCCCACAGGGCACATCCAGGGGACTTTCCCGTGAGAGGCTTGGCCCCACAGGACTGCACGTGATGCAACAGACCCAGAGTCTGCTGTGAGACGCTGCATCCCCCATCTCCAGGGGGACATGGCCGGACATGCCCACCTAGCCTGAGCATATATATCCATGAGATTCTATGGGTTTTGGGGGGGAACCTTCACCACCAAGAAGACCAGCTGCAAAGGATCAACGGAACATTGCTGGGATCCATGGAGTGGTGAATTTTTCCTTATTCTGTCCCAGTCACTTTCTTTCTGTCCTCCCCACCTATTTTCTATTTCTTCCTTTCCCTCTCTCTCTTATATTTACTATCAAATAAAACCCTTACTATTGTCACTGGCATTTGGTCTCGTTTGCACATTAATTTGGGCAGAGGAATTTCTAAAGAACCTCAATAATCGGATCTTAGCACTTGGTCACAGACTTACCAAAGGCTTTTCTTAGTATTTTATGATTACATTTCCAAATGTGTTATCTAAATCTGCCTTTGTCCACTTTCAGACTGAATTCTAGAAACACTAATAATTCATGATACTAGTTAAACTTCAGGAAGAACTACAATCAGTAGTAAAATTATCCTTAAACCCATACACTTTTAAAGTACAGATTCTGAAAAATGAAAGGTATAAAAGAAATGGAGACTTCAAAAAAAGAAGAAAAATCTGCTTTATCCTCCACTGATCTCTTCAAAAATTTTCATTCTCTTCTTACATTTTACTCAAAGAGTGATGGTGTGAAATAACATACTGTCCCTCAGTAAACTGAATTTTAGAATAATATGTAGTATTTGTGAGTCTCTAATTTGGGATGGAACTGTTACAACAAGATGCACAACAACAGCCTTTTTGTACATATGGCTCTTGAAACTCAGATGTGGTCAAATTCAAAACAGTTAATATGTTGGATGTGTTGGACTGCTGAAATTTAAGGCAAAGTATTGACGGATTCAGACTACACAGATCATACAATGACCTGGGTTGCAGTGTATTCTATCCCCATCCTCATGAGCTGTTGAATCCAGATGGGGCAGTGTTTCCTTGCCTCCTCCCTCCAGACTATCTGCTGTTAATGAGCCCAGCCAACTCCTTGCCTCATGACTCATCATCCCATTGTGAGATTCTCCACCCAGAAGGAGGAACCAAGCATTCCCTCCTGGATATAATCTGGAGATTCCAAACACCACAGACACCTTTCCACTGGATTCCCAGAGGACAGGAGCTACACAGCCACTACTGGTCCTTCTGAGGAAGTGCAGCCCCTTTCTACAGGATCACTGCTTCAACAGAACCACATCCATCACTTCAGGAGGACTGCAGACACCATTTTATCAGACTGCTACTGCCACCCTGACTAACAGGGTGTCAGGTTGTATCCTGACTCGGTCTGTTTAACCCAGTGTTTTCTGCATTTATTTATTTTCTTTTTATTTCCCTATTAAATTGTTACTCTGACTTGGTGCCTCCCACTGGTTTGTTTCCAAACTAGTACATACAATTATTTTCTGTGTAGTTTAGGGAAAGGACCTTTGTCATGTCTGTTCATAAGGAACCACTTAGTCACTGAAAACCAGGAAACAAACTCTACAACCAGTTTGTTATGTTAGAAAGCTGATATTTATTCAACATGCTGAGTGCATGGGGATAGCATCACTAATATGCACATCCACTTTCAAAACTTTTCACTATTTATACACTGTAGCAGATAAAGAAATCAGTGTTCATTAGTTATAAATTCTCTTCATTCATTAGTACACTCTCTTCTGTTTGTTTTTTTCTCATTTCTTATGCTAGTTAGCCCACTTCTTCAGTCTTTTTATTATCTTTTCCCAAACAAAGAAGGTTTCAGTACAACTGCTGAACTGACTTTGTTAGTTTCTTCTTTGAGTTTCTGCAAAACATCCTTGTGGTCTATGAATTTTGCATTACTTGTGTCCAGTTTCAGCAATAGATCCCTCTCCAAGGCTTTGTTGACATCCTTCTAGGTCTGAGATCATTGAAACATATCGAAGTGTTGATTACACTTGTTTTAGCAAAACTTAAAAGTTTCAGTAATTTTCCATAACCATGTTTTCACAATACCAGCTTATGACAACCTTGCTAAATGCTGGCTACAGCCATATGACTGAATAGAAAATTACACAGCTTACGAATAATTGAAACAATTAGTTAGAAAAATTATGAGGAAAGTTATACTATTTCCAACACTTGTTGTCACAAGGCTTATTAGTCACAGATGCAGGGAGTTAACACAAAGCCACATTAATCTTTGGCATTTGTAGTAAGCACTGTATGATACAAAATTCAGCGTTAATTCTAGATACGGATCAAACACTATTGTGCTAAGGTTAAAAGAATTTTCCTCCACTGCTGCATAAACTCCTTTTAAAAGAACACAACTTGGTCAGTAACACTTTTAACTACAAGTCCTGTGACTGTGCACAAAAGCACGTTTTATATACTTCCTCACATACTTCAAATACAAACATTAGACATTACACAGTAATATCTAAAATTTTTGGCTGAAGCATGGAATCTATGAAATGCCACTTTTTTAAAAGCATAATTGGATTTTATATATAATGGTTATCTGGGGAGAGCAGGAGACTACTGAAGGAACCTAAGGGAGCAGAATCACAGAATATGCTGATATGGAAGGGACCCACCACAATCATCCAGTTCAACTCCTGGGCCTGCACAGGACACTTCAAGAATCACACCATGGGCCTGAGAGCATTGTCCAAGCACTTCTTGAACTCTGTCACACTTGTTGCTGTGACCACTTCCCTGGGGAGCCTATTCGGCGTCCAGCCACTCGCTGGGTGATGAACTTTTTCCTGATATGCAACCTAAACCTCCCCTGACACAACTTCATGCCACTCCCTGGGCACCACAGAGTAGAGACCAGTGACTGCCCCTCCTCTTCCTCTAACAGGGAAGTTGTAGGCTGTAACGGGGTCTGCCCTCAGCCTCCTCTTCTCCGCGCCGAATAGACCAAGTGAGATCAGCCACTCCTCATATGGCTTCCGTTCCAGACCCTTCAACAACCTCATGGCCCTCCTTTGGATTCTAATAGCTTAATGTTTTTCTTTTATTGTAGTGTCCAAAACTACCCCCAACACTCGAGGTGAGGCTGCACAAGTGCTGTGTAAACTTGCAAGTTTACATTAATAAAACCGAAAGAGAAACAAGAGAGTGCTGCTGTTCTGCAAAAATTTACAGACGTTGTTTACAAAACAACGAGATGACGTTCCGCCACAGGCCGCCCTACAAAAAGAAAAGCTGAGCGAAGGAAACGGAAATGTCCCTCTCTTACGTCGGGCCTGTCCCGGACCCGCTCAGGCGCGCTCCCGGCGTGCCGTGCGCGGGCGCGGCCATGTTGCGAGGCCATGTTCCACAGCAGCACGCAGCGCCGGCACTGGACCTTCCGCAGCGAGGAGGAGCTGGCGCGGCGCCGCGCTGAGGGGAACCGCCGGGCCCGGGCCAGGGCGGCGGCCAGCGGGAAGGTGCGCGGGGGCGGCGGGGGCTGCGGGCGCCGGGCGGTGCCAGGGCGGAGGAGCGGGGCCGGCAGGGTGAAACCGTGGCGCACTCAGGCGCGGCTTTGCTTCTCCCAAGGTGTCACAGAGCGACCCGGTGCTGCTGGAGCCGCACGAGGAGCTGGCGCTATGCAAGTACTACGAGAAGCGGCTGCTGGACTTCTGTGCTGCGTTCAAGCCAGCGGTGCCGCGGTCCGTTGTGGTAAGCGAGAGGAGCACAGAGCCGCAGTGTCGGCCCCCCTTGTTCCTTCGCTTGCTGCCTGCTTGGCTTGTTCTTAAGAGCACGGATATCTTTAAAACCTTTTTTTTCTCTTCTAGTGCTGCAATCAGTGGCCTCTTTTTATCTTTTTCGTTTCATTTTCTGATACAGTTTTCTGCAGCCATTTCAAAACGATGATTTTCAACGTGATCTTTTGCTTGTGGCTCTTGAACTTGCATCGGTGACTGAATTGCTTTGTTTCCTTTTACAAAGAGTAGAAACAAAATAGTGGTAGATGGATGGTGGTAATGTTTGATGATACAATGGTACAATTTCCCATTAGCTAAAGCACGCGGTCCCAAATTTGGGCTGTCGTTCAGCTGTTGCTCCAGCGTTGCTCCTGCATTGATGCTTGTCTAAGTACAAAATCAGCTGGATCAAGTACTGACAAATATTAACCTACAAAGGAAAAACAAAATTACTGTGAACGGATTTGTCTTGAATGCAGACGACCGTCTTTTCGAAGGGGGAAGTGGAGACTTAGAGCTGAAGAACCGACGGAAATTGTGGCTTTCTCTCACTAAGCTATTAAGATGTATGGTTTACATTGTCCCCTGTTAGTCCTCCCTTTTCGAAACAGGCGTGGTGAAGAGTGCCGTGCTTGAGGATGTCTTTGAAAGGTGGCAGTCACTGCCACGGCATGTTCTGTGAAGCCAGACTGATGTTTGAGAAGTAGCCCCTGCAGAGTCTCGTTTTGGAAAATGATGGCTTTGATGCTGATAAACATGCTGCAGAATTTACTGATCTAAAAAGTCAAATGGTTGAGATTGCTTCCAGCTTTCAGGATGATTTTTTTTCAGCCTTTGATTTTTAAATTTCATTTTAATGCTATTTTTTTTATAAAGATACTATTGCCTTTTTAAGGATTGTCTTCCAAAATATGTCTAAAAATAAAGAAAATTATTTTGTATGGCAGTCATGTTGTAAGGCTCTTGCAGGCAAAAATAAAGACTTTGAAATATTTAATGACATGGCTGTGAATGTGTCTTAGTGCCCCAGTGTATCCTGTGTGCCTGTAGTATATATTCAAACTTGCATGTATTATGACTTTTTTCTTTTTATGTACTTATATTTTTTCTTAATATGTTTTTATTTTTTCCTCCCCATTTTTTTTTTCAATTTAGGGAACAGCTTGCATGTATTTCAAACGTTTTTACCTCAATAACTCGGTGATGGAGTATCATCCTCGGATAATAATGTGAGTTATCAGCATTTCTTGAGTTAGTCTATCAATTGAAATATTAGAGATATGATATTTATATTAGATCTGAAAAAAAAAAGAAAAAAGAAAATCTGAGTCCTTCAGTAGGAGTAAAGACAAAATATAGTTTCAGTTTCACTGTCCTTTTGGTGTGTTCAGAATATGGTGTTTTAAAGATACACAAATTTTTTGAACAGAACTCTTGATAGGAGAATGGATGCTGCATATGTAAATTGTTTCCTTTTTTTTTTTTTCCCTCCTCCTTCCCTCCTCAAGGCTAACATGTGCATTTTTAGCCTGTAAAGTAGATGAATTTAATGTATCCAGTGCACAGTTTGTTGGTAACCTTCGAGAAAGTCCTCTTGGACAGGAAAAAGTTCTCGAACAAATACTGGAATATGAACTGCTACTTATTCAGCAACTGAACTTCCATCTTATCATCCACAATCCATACAGGCCATTTGAAGGATTTCTAATTGATATTAAGGTAATACTCTCTGTTATGCTACATGCTATGTATAGTAAAGTAATACAAGTCTGCCATGCATTTATTTCCTTTTGTAGCTGTCATTTAAAAGATCTGATTTCTAAAGTGATAGACAAACACCTGAAAGATAGTTGTTTTACTTTTGATCTTTAAGCTGTTTAGGATATTTTTGAAATAAAAATATGGTCTGCTATATTTTAGCTGTAGAAAGTACTGTTGAACTGTGTGGTTTGAGCTCATGAAGAGGAATGACAAACAGCTGCTTATTTTCTTAAATCATTACTTTTTAGACTCGCTATCCAATGCTGGAAAATCCTGAAGTTCTGAGGAAAACAGCTGATGACTTCCTTAATCGAGTGGCTCTGACAGATGCATATCTGCTTTTTACACCCTCACAGATAGCTCTCACTGCTATATTATCTAGTGGCTCAAGAGCAGGAATTAATATGGAAAGGTAGTATTTTCTTTCTCACAGATGTGATTTAAACAGTTTATTTGCTTCTTGTAGAAAATTGTTCTGCTCTAGATGTTTTTAACTAGCAGAATTGTGTTATTTACTAATTGAAAGCACTGATCTGTTCTTTAGAATGGCAGTGGTATTGTTCATTTTCACAAATAGGTGATGAAAGCAGTTAGTTGGTGTCTGGTTTTTAAATTCTTTTGGAAGAAACAAAAAAAAACCCTGATGACTTTGTCTTAATTAGAACAGCATAGGATTTTCAGATTCCGCTTGGGAGTTACACCGTGAAGAAAGTGGAAATATGGTAGAAACTGAGAGTCAGCTGAAATTACAGTGAACTGACAGCTAATGGGTATACTGTAACATGCTGTGTTTGGCTGCTGTAACTGTTCCGTTTCCATGGATATAAACCAGGGCTAAAGTGTTGCTTTAAATTTCTTTCCCTTCTGTGTCCTTGCCACTGGTGTTTGCACAAGCTTTATCAAACACTTCGATACATTTTACTTTTGCTGAAATGTGGAGTTTATTTGGTTTAGTTCTCTTATGGACAAAACATACACTTCAGATAAACAGCTGAAGTGGTTGCTGTAAGGAGCTGTACCCAGCATATTTTAATACCATGCCACTGCCTGTGAGCGTTTTGCATCTGGAGTATAACACCTGGTCTAAATCCAAAAAGTTGTTTTTAAATAAAATCTTCCATTTGCTCTTGAGAGTATTCTCTACAGGATTCACTGTCTTGTCAGAGTTGTGTAAAAACATTCAGGTGCTTAATAATTTGAAACTTGATCTTATTCCTAGATCTGTATTCTGTACTGCTTGTGCCAAAACTCAGAAAGGCATGCTTGCAAAAAAAAAAAAAGAAATCTGTACATAGTGTGTGACTCAAGCTGTCTGAACTTTGTTTGCACGTTCAGGAAGAGTTCAATTCTCTGTTACCTGTCTCCACCACACGGTTGTTACAGTCTTGCCATTTATTCTTTGATGTGAGTTTTTGCTGCCAGACATGAGAGAAGCTGATGGGGCAGCTTTGGTCTGTGGATCTGTGAGCAGGTGCACCTGCAAAGGTGGTACAGAACACGTGGGAATTGGAAAACCTGTTGCTCCCATGATGAAGGGGATAGAACTCCCTGGTTGTTATGGGTGTTGTTGAGGAGCACTGCTCATGTGTGTTGGGGTCTTATCCAGGCAGTGTGCATTAGGGTTCTTATTAAAGAGAAGTTTGATCTCCTTGGGAAGAGGAAGAGACCCATAGGCTCAGGCAAAACAGAGTTTAGTATTAGCTTTCACCTGCCAAAAAAAGCAGGCCTGTCTTGGAAGCTTTGCTGTCTGCTGGTCAGTGTGAAAACTACTCTTCTGTAGTATTTGTTTGTCCTGTGGGCGTACTGTACAATAGTGTGATGTTGTCATAGAATCTTAAACATAATTTGACTTAGCTCCATGAGGCTTAGAAATATCTCATTTGGCAGTATTATTTCTCCGTGGCTGGGGAAATACTTCTGTCGCTTTCTTACGGTGACAAATTTGCTTTTTGATCACTTTATAGCACTTAAGTAACCAAAGCATTCTTACTTATCTAATTATAAAGCTCTACTAGATGTGAGTAATAAATAATACATTTTTTATGAACTCATAGTAATTGCCATGAATTATTATGACACTTTAAGACTTATTATTCTGTGTCTCTTTGCAGCTATTTATCAGAAAGTCTGATGCTGAAAGAAAACAGATCAACCTTATCCAGATTACTAGATGACATGAAATGTAAGTAAACATTGGAAAAGTACGATAAATAATATCTCCAAAGGAGGAAAAACCATCTTTTTCAAATTACAGAAGCTTTAGATAGAAGGGTGTGCTTCAAATGGTTCTCTTCACCTTAAGGCATACATAAGTAAAATGTGGACAGTAGAATGAACTACCCAGCACATGCATGGAAGGGGAAAAAAGACTGAGAGACAATGAACAAATAAATTAAACAAATGAATATGAACAAATTAAATAAATTAACAGGCTAAGGATCTGCCTGATGCTTTCAGAACATAAGTGCTAGAGTCAGTTAAGTGCTAGCAGTTGATTGAAAAGTGAGAAATTTATTTTGAGAACTAAATAATGTTTTTTGTAAGACAGAAATCAGTTGCTTTTCAAGTCATCTCACCATATCTTAAACGCTACAGCTTCAGGCAGAGCCTGCATATAACAACTACTACCACCAGAAGGTACCTTTTGTAAACTAAATGATTAATGTGTTACACTAGGATTTATACTGCACATCTGTCCTGCAGCTTCACTAAGATGTTTAGCTTCACTAGTGAGAGAAATGTGTGTGTGTATATATATATTCAACAAATACTAAGAATACTACTATGGTTTAGCTAAGCTAAAAGGGAATGTTGTAATTATTATTATGCCTTTTTGTATTTAAATGAAAAGG
This sequence comes from Lanius collurio, assembly GCA_020086605.1. NCBI lineage: Eukaryota > Metazoa > Chordata > Aves > Passeriformes > Laniidae > Lanius > Lanius collurio. The sequence continues at coordinate 1,356,201 of JACBWW010000060.1, read as the reverse complement.
CTGTGATACAAAATTCTCAGTAAGTAATCAGTTATTGAATGCATTAAGCTAATGCATGCACTTAAAATGGGAGTGGTGGCAGTGAAATTAGGCTGCCTGACATGAGCAGTGAATGCATCATACAAGTAACCAGTCTACAAATTCAATTTACATTCAATTTATAAAACTTAAATGCCCTTTCCTTTCTCTTCTTCTTCTAAATCGAGTCTTCAGACTTCGATTGCTGAGATGAAAGGTAATGCTGCTATCACTTACTCTTCATTTCAGTTATTATGGATGGTAGCTTTAGCCCAAAGGCAGCTCTTCCATAAAATAAGATGGTTGGAAGGAAATTTTTCAAGCATTTGTAAATGACTTCTGCAGAGTACTGGTGGTAGAGAAAAAAATCTTGTCAATTTAATTTGCATTATTAACAAGATTGGAACTGATTTTTTTTAGGACAGCAGGTACAATGCTGATTGCAAAAAATACCTGTTTATTTTGAAGCTTGTTAGCAGAGTAATGTGAACTCTGCCTTAAGGAAATCAGTCAGTGCTGCTAGAGACTTGTTTGAGCATAGTTACAATGAGAAAAGGAATGCTGAACTCTTGGCTCAGGCCTGACTGAGACATAATACTCAGCCACACTGGAGTCTGGATAGGGTTGTATAATTCACAAGTGCAGGGGGTTGGCCCTAGCTGGATGCCAGGTGACCACCAAAGCCACCCTATCACTGACCTACCTAGCTGGGCAGGGGAGAGAAAAGAAAACAAGTTCATGGGCTGTGATAAAGGCAGGGAGAAGTCACTTACCAGTCACTGTCATGGGCAAAACAGACACAGCTCGGGGAAATCAATCACCAGTCAAATCAGAGTAGGGTAATAAGATATGAAAACCAAATCTTAAAAACACATTTCCTCCACGTCTTTCCTGGATTCTTCCTGGATTCAATTTCACTCCTGAATTCTCTCCCTTCATTGCAGGGGGACTGTAGTCAGCTTACCATATATTGTTGCTGCTTCTCCTTCCTCCTCACATTCTTCCCTTGCTGCAATGTGGGGTCCCTCCCACAGAGACAGTCCTCTGCAGATTTTTCCAACATGAAAATCTGACATGCCTCCTGACATGCTGCAATTCTTCATGAACTGCTCTAATGTGGGTCCATTACACAGGATTGCAGCCCCTCAGGAACAGGCTGCTTCAGTGCGAGTCTCTCACAGGGTCACAAATCTTGCCAGCAAACCTTCTTGTAATACAGGTTTCTCTTCCCAAGGGTCTACAGGTTCCTACCAGGAGCCTGTTCCAGCATGGTATTCCCAAGCGGTTACAGCCTCCTTTGGGCACATCCACCTGCTCCAAAGTTGCTTCCTCTACAGGCTGCATCTGCATGCTCCACACTCCTGTTGACCTCCATGCAGGCGCTCAGCCGCTTCACCATGGTCTGTACCAGGAGGTGCAGGGGAATCTCTTTCAGTGCCTGGAGCACCACCTTTCTCTCCTTCCTCACAGACCCTGGTAGATGTAGGGCCATTCTCATATATTCTCATTCCTCTTTCTGCCAGCACTTGTTGCACCAGGGTTTGGTTTTTTCCTTTAAGTCTGTTATCACAGGGGTACATCCACTGTCACTTAATAACAGGCTTGGCAAGTGGTGGATACATCTTGGAGACATCTGGCATTGCCTCTGTTGTGCAATGGAGGGAGCCTGTAGCAGCTTCTCAGAAGCCACCCCTGCAGCCATGCAGACCCACCACCACAAGGCAGAGCAGAAATAATCTGTGTGCTTAGATCTGTGTTGTTGCCATTTTAGGCATGAAAAATCTCATAAAACGATACGAACTGCCAAGGCCTGAAGAGGTTGCTGCTCTAAAGCAAAAGTTAGAGAAGTGTCACAGCTTGGAGCTTTCATTTAATACAAACCTGTAAGTAGATCTCGGATGTGTTTCACTTCAGCCTTTTTTAATGGCATAGGAACATTAATATTTGCTTACCTCTGTGAGTCATGGAAAATGAAAACCTTTAAATGTGCACAGTGTTTGCCTGCTTGCTATGAGTATCTACTGGAAGCTGAGATCCAAGACTCTTAAATAGTGCTTTCAGTAGTACATAAAATAGGGGGTTTTGTGCTGATTTGCACTGCAGGGTTATTATTTTGTAACATGAAACTGGAATACTGAGTGGCTTCTAAGGTGTGGACAGTTTGTATTGCATGTAATGAAAACTAAGGGCGTTAAAATCAGGTGGTTAAAAGAAGAATGTTGTAAGGGCTTAATGTTTTCTTAAGAATTATGTGGATGGCAAATGACATCCTGGTTTTTCATTGCTGCCCATTTCACTTCAATATGCATTCTGAACTTCCAGCAAGCTGAATGCTGAGGCTTTGGTAGTATTTTATGGAACAGGTATGTCCATAATGTAATCCTGAGGTCCAATAAAGGGAGTCTTAACTTATAAAAATACATAAGCATTTCACTTTTCTTCTGGGTTAGGAAGAAGAGGAAAGGCCATGAAGATGATGAGTATGTCACAAAGAAATGTAAAATGGATGAGGTCAGTAAACCTACTATATGAGTTTTTCCTGTTTATTTCACTCTTAAATGCCAGGACAAAAGTAACACAACTACTGAGATAAACTTAGGCATCTGTAATATCATTTTAATTGTTGCTCAGACTGAACCTTTTTCAATTTGTTTTCATTTTAAATGAGCCAGATTTCATACTCACCTGCACTTGAAAGTGTTCTTGAACACCCATCTTTTGTGGAGAGCGGAATGAACACGCAGACCCATCCTTCTTGCGGTTTCTTGTGCTTTGAAAGTTTTTATTTACTTCATTTGGTTTCTTGCTCAAAGCAGTATAGAATGCTGGACTAAATTTATGTCAGACAATTTGCTAACAAGGCTGCATTAATTACAGCAGGTGCTTTAGGTTGTAAGACCAGGTATAAAAAAGGTGGAGATAAACTGATGAGGTTGACTCAACAAATGAAAACAGTATTAACGTTGTCCTTAACATCTGAGATGAACAACATCCAGACCTTTTATTTATAATACAGACAGGAAGTTGGAGAGAGTCCATGCTGGCAGAGGTGAAGAACCTTTTTTAACTGGACTCATCGTGATACTAAGACACTGAATACTGGTAGTCTAAGACACACTAACTATGACATTTGGAAAAACATGCTAACATCTGAACAGGGTGACCTGTCAAAATCTGAAGATAGAAGACAAGACTTGTGTCTTTTTCTATTAGAGATTATCATAGTAGGCTGATGCTATAGTGTCAAATTAGAATCTAAAAAATTATTTAAACAAGATTAAAATAAAATTGGCATTGAAAGTATGTTCTAAGAAAATGTGGAACTTCAAACTTATTTTATAACTTTATTGCTGCAAAAACTTGTGTTTAGTGTCTATTCCAAATGCTAGTCTTAAAAAATGTAATTGAAACTGGCAACTCCATTAAACAGGCACTTGCAAAACTTTTCACTTTATGACAGAATGGCTTAGAAAACAGTTCCGTATGAGCTTTGGAGGTTTCACTTGTTCCCTGCCCCAGTTTAATTTGTATTAGTTACTCTGCATGGTTTGAGGCAGTTTTGATTTTGGATCTTATTTTTAATTAATCTCTCTAATTTTTTTCCAAAGGAATAACCTGATAGAATAAATTCACATAGCCTACAGCACTTCATGACAGACTCTTGCACAATTCCAAAGGTCCTGAAGCTCAGGATTTTTCATTTTTGATGTATCTGAACTGGTTTCTACTTGTGTAATTTCACTTCTGAGTAATTATCACATGAAAGATCTGATCTGAGCTGGCCAGGACATAAAGGAGAAGGTGTGCTTAATTTTTGGAAAGCTTACTGAGTGTGCAAATGGCTCATACCTTGAGGCTTCATTAATCCTGTAGTTAGTTGATATTAGACTGTAGTTAACAAGTGCACAGTCAATTCTGATCTATTTCTAAGATGTTTCTGGATTTATTTTTTTACAGCTGAAGGTTAGTATCAGTAGGAAAGCCAGAACTGGTATGGCAAGCTCATCAGTTTGAAATTATAGAAAAAACATACACGGTAATGGCTGAGCACAGGTGACTCAGCTGCCAAGGTGACAAAGCCATGAAATGCACAAAACATTAGCAAAAGTTGCAGTATGAGCTGTTTTGGAATCTCTACATTGTTATCCAAAATAAAGCTCATGCTTCTTTATCTCAGACAGGTGCTGAAAAGGGGCTGCTAACATGACTCCCATCTCCATGACTGTAAGCACAGGATGGATAACTAGCTTTAAGGTTAAAGGCCTGACTTGCCCCAAGTTAAAATATATTTTTACTCTTCTGTTCCTGGAGTCTCTCTAAGATCTTAAATCCAGACCATATAAAGACCACGCCACACCCTGCACAGATGTCACTCAAGGTGTTGTGTTTTTCCTTCCATTAGGAAGAGTGGACTGATGATGATCTTGTGGATTCAGCATTACTTTGAAGGAAGATGGGACTCCTACCACTGCAGGAACTACTACTCTCTGGTGTCAGGTGTGACTCTGCCTGCCACAGGTTCCTTTTTATGTGTCATAAGCTCTTTGTGCTATTAGTTCTTACCTTGGCAGTAAAGCCTTTTACTTTCCTAAAAGAATGAGTTGTTCCATTAAACCTTCACCCTTTACAGGTCCAACACTAGCAAGAATTACTTGCTTCAAGAAAACTGGCCGTTGTTTTTGGTTCAGAAAAAGTTTTATGTGGCTGCAGTGTAGGGTTAGAGCAGCAGCTGATTTATTTCCCTTTCACACATACTGTTACAAGTCTGCTTGCACCACTATAATACACACACCTGAGTGCAGCTTTGGGTGTTCCTCAGTTTCATTCTCGTTGCTGCATTTTGTGTGTAACAGGTAAATTAGCTAAGCAGCTCTGTCTTCCAGTCTGTATTTTTACCATGTTGTATTTCCTATACCCAAGCAACTAAATCCACAAAATAATCCCTTTTATACACTCTGTTGAAGACCTAAGTGGGACAGAATGAAAGGTTAATTACTTACTCCTCTGAGATGCAGTTTAATACAGGCTTGACAGGGTTATGGGACGCTCTAAGAAAGGACTTCTCTAGTACCAAGGTCTTGCAAACAGGTGTGTTGTCACTGTGGGAGAGCATCACATGTGACTGCCCAGTGCCATATATGTGGCATTTGGGAGCTCTCAGCTTCAAGAAGCTGTTCTAGCGGGAGACCAGGTAAACACAGCAAGAGCCACTGTAATACTACAGCAAAGGTGCAAAAGTCAAGTCTGTGATTTTATGTGACAGTGAATTGGCAGTTCTGACAGACAGGAAAAACAGTGAAGGCATTGTAAAGGTTTACAACAGTGTTTGTTCAAAATTATTTAAGTGATTATCTCCATTAGTCTTGGCAGTGGATCTTTTTATTCCCTGTTATTAAATCACTGCCTAGAACATAACACCTAGTGATGGTGAAATACCCTCTAAATCAACAGGACATTTTACTTTCCATTTTTTTAAAGTTTGTGGCAGTGCAATGGGCAGAATCACCTTCCACTAGACCAGGTTGCTCCAAGCCTCATCCAACCTGACCTTCAACACTTCCAGGGATTGGGGCATTCCTGGCTTCTCTGGCACTGTGCCAGTGCCTCACCTCACCACAGGGAAGAATTTCTTTTTATTAAATCTCAACCTACCCAAGGTGTTTTAACATCTACTTTCCCACCCAGTAATGTACAACTTCAGGCATATGGACAAGGTAATGCTGTCTGAGGACTCATGCTCAAAAAGGGACACAGTGTGAACACTGTGAAGTACACCACCAGTGCAGACACTGAAAAAATTACCACAGCATCCAGAGTTAGACAGTTTCCATAGAGTTAGAGATATGGAGGTTGACTTATTTTAAAAACTTATTTTTCACTATAAAGACCAAACAATACCTATTTTATAAAATGGTTTAATGAATGCATGCATGTCTGATACAATGATCAATAAATTTACTGAATTCAAATTATTTACTGTTGTAAACATTTTACAAAAGCATTGTGATTTATCTGGATTTACAGTTCTTGATGGAAGAACTATTCAGACTGAATCAGTGGCACATCAAAAAAATAAAGCTTGACAAGACCCATTCTGCATATTCTCTTTCAACATCATTCCAGCAAGAGAAACAGCATGGTATAAAAAGTGTACAGTAAAAGTTGTTCCTACTGTAACATCAAATTCTGGAAACTGTAAATACAAGTTAAAAGTGGTTGAAACAGTCAAAAGTCATAATTATTGTAACCAGTCAGAAATTACAGTAAGAAATGTTATCCAGTTATAGGTGGTTGTCAGAACACCACCTTTCTTCTCATGTCAGTTGATAATTCCTTTCCAACCAGACAGCAAAAACTTTGGCAATCAGAGGTGCTGAGAATTTCGAAGTCATAGACACAGTCACAGCATTTTCTCTGCAGAGGAAGGTGAACTGTACACCAAGGCTCAGAGGTTGTGAAAACTGTTTCCAAGTGGAAAAAAAAAGTGCAAATGTCCTGCACAAATAGCTTAAAAAAAGCTGCTGGTACAATCATTCACCAACAGGATCTTTGTTTTCTTTTTGCATAGTTCACACAATCACTGGGAATGTGACAGGGTGTGCTATTTTTGGCAAGAGCAAGAAGACAGTGATACTGGTGAGAGTTGCCATGTTGGGCATGCTGGATCCATGCAGAATTCAGGTAGAGGGCTGCTACCTGACATTGTTAGACACTGAATACTGATTTTGTTTTTGTTGTAGGAGTTCAGTAATGGCCAAAAGCTTCTTAAGAACGTGCTGTAAAAGAGAGTGACTTGGTAAAACTACACGTTATCTACTGGAGACAGAGAAGTCCTCCCTGAGCAGCATTTTCAGTGTCAGCCTACCAGACCTGCAACTCAGTAGTTTAAATATATTACTAAAAAGAGAAAATGTCTGATTCCCTAGTCAGTAACTGTGATCTTAAAATGATGTCACAGACTTTGCCTCTCCTCCCATGGATCGTCTTGCTGCTTTGTGGTTAACAGGAAGGCAGAGAAAGTGTATAGCTAACCCACTGCTACAGTTTGCCAGCAGAGTTTGCCAAGCATACAAACGTACTGGCAAACTAGGAAGCAGGAATGAGGTATTAATAGAAAGCTAAAGAAAGTGAATTTAGTTCTCAACTGAAAAAAAATCCAGATCTGAAATTTAAAACCCAGAGAGTCTGTCAGGAGACATAATTTTGTGGGTTTAAGGCTTCCTCTAGAGACTTCAAAAAACACCCCAAAATTACTTTGTTTTGCTGCATGAAGAAACAAAACTGGATGAAGTATTTCCTTCACAGCTAATGACCTCCTGGTGAAACACAACATCAGTCATACTGCTACAGAAATACTACAAAAGAACCCCTGTATTGAGGAGTAGCAGCAGGACATAGCAGCACCCCTACCTGTGATTTGTGCTAACTCACCTGCATCACGCCTCGCTCATTGCTGAGTGTCCGGAGTTCATCCGAGTGTGCCACACAGATCTCATGCAAGGCTGCCAGGTCACGGGAGAGGTCAGTTCGAGAGTGCTCTGCAGTGTCTGGAAGCTCAGGAACATTCTTCAGCAAAACAGAAGACAGCAGATTTAGGGTACCACAACTAATTTTGGTCTTTTCAGCTAAACCTCCAGTCCATCTTTCTATTACAAATTAATTGGTTATTTTCTCCTTTTCACAGACGTGTTTTGTGGTTCTACTGCAGTTTCTAGTGCTAGGGCGATTCTTACTACAAGATCTGGTATTGCTCTACTACCTCTGAGCTGACCAGAAACCTACAGCATACCCGCTAAATGAAGGGTGGAAATCCATCCCTTAGGAGCATTTTTTTCATCTACATGAGACAAGAGCACAAGGTCACTTTCAAAGGATTAATTCAAGATGCTTAGCACATTTTTTCATCTCTCTTTTTAAAATTAATTACTGCATTTAAAATACATGTATATAAAACATGATGACCTAACTCCTGTTATTGCTATTACAGACACAAAACACTCTTTAAAAAGACACAGTTACAGCAGTTTATTTTAAAACTACAATATATAGAATGCATGTGGTGAAGCTTTTGCCACCACTAACTGAAATTCAACCTAATATTTTTAAAAACAAAAATTAATTTCAGTCTCTGGTCAAAACCATATGACAAGTTACATATAAAAACTTCTGGTTTAAAAACATGTTTTTGAAAGGTTTGTATTTTTGCCCACAATTTCTAATCTCATAGCTATAAAATCTACTTCAGCTTCTCACATTTACATAGGCACTAAATTAATAAAGTCTAAGAAGATACTGGATGGTTTTAATTCCATGATAGACCAGCAATTTCTAAATATTTATTAAAAAATATACTCAGATAAAAGCATTCAGAATTATGTGGGATGCATTGTTGAGCTAGTTAATAAGGGGTGTGAAGAATTTACGTAACTTCAGCAAATATTTTTTTAGCCACTTACCCCAAGTTCATCCAAGAACATGATCATGCGATGTTTGTTGCTCTTGATGAATGGATTTACCCCTTCCATATATGGCTCCTAGTAATTTTAAAAAGTACTCATTAACAAATCAGGCCCAAGATAATTGTCACATCTGAGGCAAACACAGTGTAGTCAGGCAAATGACACTGCAAAATAAGTATGTAAATTGGAATATTTTTTCAAGTGAATTTCTAATGTCTCGTGTGCAGCCAGTCAAAAGACTACAGAATTTGGTATTTTCTTGTATTCAGAAGATTGAGAATCTGATTCAGAATTTTTCTTACACATGCATACAGATACAAATTTGCATTAAGATGACTGTCTCTGAACACATGTTTGCAGTGAACATATGCTCTTACGTTCAGAGGTGTCATCAGGAATAAGGACCTTTCCTGTTTTGTCATTAACTCTTACATTCCAAGTTCTGTGTGTCAGAGAAACAACTTTGTAATGCCAGCCTGAAGTCAGTTTAAGTCAGCAGATTTATTTTTATCAATGTTTCAACCTGGAAACTAAGACCAGTTACTGCTGGCATTCTCTTAGTGTTTTAATATGAACTTTATTGAAAGCTTGGGCTTTTTAGTGCAATATAAACCTGACTTCTAGTTTCCATTATGTCTGGCAGTATGATAGTATAAACAGGAGAGCTTTGAAGTGCTCTACTACAGAAAACACCAATCTAACAGTAATAAAGGCAGGGTCAAAGTGGAGGAAGAGAAACTCATAGGTTCTGCATGAGTAAATAGCAACAGATTTTTTGCATGCATTACACAGGAATGTGAAAAGTTTACAGCAGTGTTCGTTCATACAAACGTGTGTGGAAACACAGTTCTAGATTGTTCTCTATATGTAAAATTATATTCACCTTAGCTCCAAATTCAACCAGATTTGCTAAATTCTGCACAGATTTGGCGACCAGTGTCAGTGTTCTTGCAGCAGTGGGGGAAGGAGAATCTGGCAGGAATGCAAAGTTGAGAGTCACTGGCCATTCCATTTAAAATTAACAGCAGACACATGAAAATAAATTCTTCTAGTTTTTTTTTTTTAATATAAAACAACTGCATGTGAAAGAAGTCACTTGGTATAGTAAAGTACATCCAAAAGCCATGTTAATCTGATATCTGATCTTCTGTAATAACAGCACACAGAACAAGAAGGCAAAATAAGTGTTAAGAGTTAGGTGAAATAATAACCATTTGCCCAAAACTTAAGCAGTTTTGTGAAAAGAGGGATTACTTGTTAAAACATTTACCTTTGAAATTAAAAAAAAAAAAAAAAGTTTGCATTTTTCTTATTTGCTTATACCCACATAAGTGGGCACTGACAAGTTATACTTTTAAGTTACTGGCAGCAGGAAAACAGAGTGAACATTATGTGCAATCCTGGCCTGTATTTCCATGAAACTGTAGTCTGTAATCACTGTGATTATGAACAGTTTACACAAACCACTTAAGTAAGTTAGAACTTCCTTTTCCAACAAGTGATGTTACCCAGCAGTATCCCACAAAATTACTTTTCTCTCCAGTTAAGGTAATTGGCCAGGTTGAAAGCATTCTACTGATGGGGTATAGTGTTTTAAGGTCTGTAAGTCTGCCCTAACAGCAGTCAAAAATATTAGCTGGAGGTAACTCAGCAGGATTGTAATGAACAAGCTGAAAAGGCATTGCTGAAAAGGCATTGCTGAAATTTTTAAATAGTTTTTCATACCTGCAGTCACAGTGCAACCCAAGTTAGGAGGTACCTAACTTGCAAACTACCCAAAGATAATAAAATGCCGAAGAAATTATCACATGTTCCAGGCCATCTTTCTCAAATGCTTTCTTCAAAGCATGTACAGAAATTATAACTGTGTAAGAGAAAGCAACTTTCTATTTGACACAGTCCTCATTTACTACAGTTTAAAGACTGATGGTAGAAAACATGCCACATTGTCTTAAAAACTGTCTATGAATAAAGAAAAAAAGCTTTTCTGAACAAGATTTTTTATTTTCTCCTGTATTTCCTATTTTTCATGCTTTCTGAAGGCCATCTCTCATCTTTAAGATTTTGTATTTAAAATCAACTGTATTTAATGAGTCAAAACACCACTCTAATGGCTGGAAGCCTTAAGCAGGACAGTCAAACAAATTGTTCAAGAATAATTGCTCGTAGTGCACAAATGTATTCCAAGCTCTGCAGGCACGTATCAACTTTACAAATCTTGCTCATTTCAGAGATGCCATTGCATTCAGCTATTAACTCTGGCTGTATTGAAGGTATTGAAAGTGCTGTATTGCCCTGTTTTGCAAAAGACATCTGAAGTTCCCATAATTACATTTTTCACACTGCTAAAATAAACATTGCTAGGCTTAACTCAAAATTTTATTATTAAATACCATAATGCACATTTTTTTGGACTTGAGAATTACATTGGGGATATCCACAATCAAGCCTTGGAGGGTGAAAAGCATATGCCCCAACCAGAAGTCGCCAAATGATGTGGATAACTTGACTTCGAACACAGCATTCAAAAACTTGCTATTTTGCTACATTAGACACTACAGTGATTTCATATCTCCTGCTGCATAAAATATGGATTCAGTCTGAAGCACATAGTCACCTGAGATGATATTAAACATCCTTGGGTTCAGGATAGCAGGACAAATCAGTCGAAGAAAAACAAAGCCACTGAAATGGAAAGAAAATTGTATTTCGTACAAAACCATTAGAATATTAATGTAAAATTTATTAGGAATAAAGTTAATGTGGGATCTTGTTGAGACAAACACCAGGCAACTAGCCTTCGCTCTGTAAAACTGTACATAAAAATCATCGTACATCATGCTACGATTCTATGAACTGCAATGAAATCTGAAAGAAGAGGCATATTGATTTCCCAGTAAAGGTGAACTGTTCAAATCGTGTAGGGAGAAATTCATTGCCAAGTAATAATGAAGCCAATCCCAGACCATGCTGGCCTCAAAAAGGAGGTGTCCTTGGTCTCTGACCTCCCAAAAGTTCTCCACTTTCTGGTGTTGCAAGTCATCCATCCCACAGCCACCCACTTCCTCAAGCCATCGCAAGCTGGAGCACAGGAGTGGATGGGCAAAAGGATCCTCTCTTGGCAGAACAAACCTACAGATCAACTTCAGCTGATCCATTATCCCTGATGATAGTACACTTCATTAGAAAAATAATAAGGGACCTGCTACTTTCCACCATGAAAGAATTGCTGACATTTAAAAAGTTGCAAAAAGAGTGCTCTGTTCTAACTGCAGAACTAGGAATTAATTCAACAGGAACACAAAATAGGCTTCAGCAGCATGAGAAAAATCTATCTTCCTGTTAATATCAGAGGTAAAAAGTCATCCACTCAGTTTAACCTCAATTCCAGTTAATTGCTGTACAATGAAATGACATACAAACCAATTTAAATCAATCTGAAACAGCTGTAATTTTGTCCTTTGACACCATCAGCAGGCTGGATTTCACCACAGCAATACCAGAGCCTGACCACTAATGAAGGGAGGAAGGGAGCCTTTCTTGTTGTAAAGTACACAGTTTTGGAAATGTCTGCATTTTTTTTAAGTGACAAACAGTAGTGATGCATCTTCTTTAAGTCCAATACACCTAGTATGTTCTATTATAGATGTGTCTTATCTCTCTAAGAAATGCAAGTTATGGGCGGGTAAGAAAGCAGTTCTTGGCCAGAGGTTAAGCTAACTTTCTGTGGTGAGAATTTAAAGCTATAAGTAAATAATTAATTTTGAAGTCATGGCACATACCCTAGTCTCTCTTTTAAAGTGCCCAAAATTGAAGACCAACAAGGTACACATCCAAGCAGAGACCCTGCTGATAGGAAAGATCTGATGCTGCTTACCTTTGTCAACCTACCCAAATTAAGAATGAGCAAATACCTACATGGAAGTTTTAAACCAGAGAGAAATGGTAGCACATGCTGACTGATACGATAGACAAGATACCCAGATAGCAAAAATCTGTCCATCTGGCTCTGAATAATCATTCTTAAACCAAAAATAGTGCAATGAAGTAATAAACAACGCTGAAAGCTGTGAAACTCTGCACTCTAGAGAGAAATCTCTAGTATCCACTTGTGAAAATGGAACAGAACAAAAGCAAGTGATACAGTATTTTTAGCATCCAGTGGAGACCACTGGGAAGACTCTGAAAGTGAGCAGTATGTCCACTAACGAAAGCCACATGGTCCTCTTTGGAGCTGAGGAGGAACAGTAAGAGATACGGAATTCACTGTTGAGCTTTACAGCCTTCCAGCAGCTTAACCCCTCAGAGTACAAGGGAGCTCTATAGAGTAGGAACAGTCTCCATTTGAAGGCAATGCTGCTCCACAGTATGGAACATATAAGGCTTGTGTCAAAATGATAAATAAAAGCCAAAGACAAATCCTCTGAAAGATCCTTCCATGGGAAGCTTCCATGCTAATCATACAACTGGCCTGATCACAAAAAGGTAAGCTGTGGCTCTGATACCCTTAAAATCCCTGCCACATTTAGAAAAAGAGTCAAGACTAGAGCTTTGTCAGAGGTTTTTGTTTGACCTGCCCTGCCAATGAACAGAGCTAGAACTTTTATATTGCACTGGTTTAGTAATAAATACATTGGAGTTTTGGTGGCTGGTGTGAGTTCAGTAGAGCCAGGTTCTGTAACCTTCAGCAACATTTTCAGAGGAGCTCTAGAATATATTTCAACATGATTGGGCTGTAGTACTGTAAATTCGATGTTAAAACCATTAAGTAAAGCTATACTGACCTCTATACTACATCATTTTATTCTGGCAAGGCTCTAAGAACAAGACCAAGAATCCAGCAAGCTCAGTCTTTAATTGGGACATTGTGCTTCATCATCATAAATATCTTAAACACTGCAGTAACCTGTGTAAGTACATACGGTTTTGTCACTGAAAGAAACACATATAACCACACTGAAGTATGTTTTCAATAAGGTTTGAAAGAACTATTTCCAGAATAAGGCTGACAAGTAACTTACCTAACAACTCTGGTTCTCATGGTAGTATTTGCTGGCCATTTGTTTTGAACAGACTTCTGTAGGCACCCATAAATATACCTCAACGTCCTGCAGACATAGCAGCTAATTACTCATTCCATTAAATTACAGAGTTAAAAAAGCTGGTAAGAAGGGACCTAGACCAACCTCCTACTTGATGCAGAACTATGACCAACTTTATATTAGTAACTTAGAGAAATCCTTAAATTATAAATTAACTTTTAGTTAAAGTTAACAAATGTATAAAAATTCTATTTTAAAAGTTTATTTTAAAAATTGCATTTATAAATGACAAGGAAAATCCATTCTGTGTAACTGTTTCCTTAAGCAGCATTTCCTTTTTGAAAGAAGACCCTTTTGATGGTTGATTTTTCTTTTACTTTCTCTGTTAACTTAACAAAAACTATTTTTCTATACAAGATGCATAGTGAAAAAAGTAAAAAAAAAGTTAAGCACCACAGCAATAGTCCTCTCCCATTAAAAAAAAAAAAAAGGAAATTTGTGGTGTAATTCAGAAAATGTTGATCACTGCATCATATACTTAAAAGGAGTGCAATTTTCAATGCTAACCTTGCCAGCACTAACACAGAAGAAACCTCCATGCTACTCCATGCCTCAAAAGTGAGGGGTTTGTATACTTTAAAAGCTAATGACACTATGAAAGGAAATTGTATTGTCCGGTTTTTAATATATGATTCAAATCTGAGGTATGAAAACAAGTCACTTTATCAATTAAAAGAAGCGGGGGAAAAAACAACCGCTGTTTTTCCCTAGCAGACAAAAACAGGCATAGCATGGTGTCACTATTGCTACCTACCTGTATTTTTAATAAGCTGTTAACAATTCTTTCTCAGAGGAGAAACACTGACAATATGTGTCATTATTGCTAACTACCACTGTCTTCTACCTTTTTGTAGAAATATGAGATTAGTTATTTTATGACTATTTTTCCCCTATCTCTTGGGTCTAGTAGCTTCTCCTTTAAAAGAAAATCAAATGTGCCAGCCAGAGGCTTTTGTAAAACACTCTTAAATCCCAGAAGTGTTATTTTCCCCCTGTCTATATTCCTCTGTGTCCATTTTGCACCTCAAAGATAAATCAGTAAAAACATCATTTTAAGGTGCAATGTAATTAATGAAAACAGGATTTTTCAAATATGAAACTGAACAGAAAAGTGCAAACTTACGGGGGCAGTATCTCTGCTGCCATGAATATCTTCTCCACCAATTCTGAAAGTATACTGAGTAGATGTGCCAAATTAGTGTTCACATCTTCATTTTTTTCCAACTTCGAGGGATTTAACTAAAACAGAAAAAAAAAGATTAGGTTTCTTCTATTTAGAATTACATATATATAGTTTCTTAATATTACACACTGAATACTATTTCAAAGCAAATTAAATATTCTGCTGCTGTATAAGTGTCTTACAGAACTCAAGCCTGTTTCAGTGGCTTGTCAGGAAATGTGAAGCAAGTTTTAAGTTCTAATAAAGATAGATGGCATTTATCAGCTTGGATATTCACCACTTTTCATCTGCATGATTTCTTTGTCTCTCTCAATACAAATTTCTGGTGACTCCCATCCTTTCCATAGTGAAGTTGAAGTGCAACACAGGAGTTAGGAGGGTCATTTTAAAAAGAGTTTCAGGATCAGTAAAAACCATTTAGTATCATGAATTTTAAAATTAAAACAGAAGTTCAGACCTTGACTTCTGCAATATCTTGGGTTTAATAAGAGTTAATTAGATTAGGGCATTCAGCAACAGCTACAGAATGCCTCCAACTGCTAAATAATTAAAAGAAATTTTGATTAATAAACTTAGTAAATGCTACTATGAATATTGTTTGAAGCCAAAATCCAGGGAATAAAGTATAAAAACAACTCCTAATGAATTCAGTTACTGTATTTCTGATGTAAAAAAAGTCTAGTTCTAAGAGATTATCAAATGTCTCTAAAACTAATATTTAATGTAAATATAGCACTTTACAACCAATGAATTATTGTGTTAACAAACCAAAATGTTTAAAAGCACAGATCAGGGTATCACCTCACAGGACTGCTTGCTTTCCATTATCTTTAATATGGAGTCTTTCAGCGCATGATGAACAAAACTTGTTGCTGTGGCTTTCATATACTGCTCCATAAGTGTGCTTGCTAAAGTGGTGGCCCGGAACAAAGTAGTAGCTTCATCTAAAAAATAAATTGAGAAGAGAAAATCCGAGAAAAGGAGACATCAAAAGGAGAGGAAGAACACGTTTACTCCTTGACATAAGCTGCAACTAAAGGAGGAGAAGAAAAAGCAGAAGAACCCTTTCCTCCCCACCTGCCCAGAATTCCAGTAAACTTTCATGTGCTTTAGTGCAGTACCTTCCATGCTTATCTCCCTGTCATTTAGTGTTCGTAACAACAAGGACTCAAGCTTTTCATGAAGAAAAATCTTCAGTAAAATGCCAGCCAACAGTGTTCTATCCTGTCCACAAACATGTGATAAGGCATAGACTACATGAAGTTCTTTCTGGAGTATAAGCTGAAAGAAAAACAATTTTAGAATATTCAGAAGCTTCTCCTTACATATAACAGCTTTGGGAGAATATGGTATTATATATCTACATATATACATACAGCTGTCACTTAAAAATATTACTTTATTACATCAGCCAGTATTACTGAGATTCTTCTCAAGCAAGGAAGAAATTCAGTTTTGACAGATAAACCATGGATGGTTAAATTTAAGCTCATACCTCTTTAAATTCATTGTACTCTTCTTCTGGCATGATCTTCTCCATAGAGTATCGTGCTCGAACACGCAAAGATCCTGGCTCAATACCCTTTAATGGTACATGGGAACTGAGTTGAAACCACTCATCTGTTGCATGTCCTTTTTGTAATCGGCTTAACTGGCAACGCATAAACACTTAAGGAAAAAAAGCATTGTTCAAGTACATTATCTCCACCAAAACTGTGCTATTATTGAATAAAAAAATGGTTTTATTTTCAGCATGTCATCTTATTTCAGAAAAAAAAAAACGGCAAGAGTAAACGAAGTTTTTCATCAATATATTAAATGGATTCATTATCTCTTCAATGGCTTAATAGTGTCCTGTAAACTGAAGAATAAAACGTGGCATTCTGTAAGGAATATATACATATACATTCAAAAATGCCACATGAAGACTGACACGGCTTTCCTTGTAACACCCAAGTATGTAAAACAGCACTACCCTGCAAATCCAGGTAGCAGTCAGAAACTAAAAAACAGGTTAAATCTTTAGAATTCACTACTTCCTTTCCAGCCTTGGGCTGACACCACCATCAGATCTGCTCCTATTTATAATTAGTGTTGCTAAGGTTTTCCCAAACACTGACATTTCTATTATTTTATAATAACTCCAGTCTAAGTAATAGTTTATGTGTATCAAGTTAAAAAGTGTTCCCAAGTACTTACTGACTAGATAATGGAAGTCAGCTCAAGAATGGCCAAATCATTAACTGGTGATGTTGGTACATTGAAACTGTCAAGCTCAAGTCTGTTGCAGCAGCTGGTTAGCCAGCTGCATGCAGCAGCTGGGAGGGAGCACAGGCTCAGCCGGAGCAGGAACATGTGCTCCTGAGTAGAGGAGTTTTTTCCACAAAGAAAAGGCCCAGGCACTTCCAGAGGCAATACTGTGCTTGTGAAACACCCACCATACTCCAAGAGTAGTCTGCAATTAGTTTATAATTAGCCTATCAGTCTGCACCTCTCAGTCAAAGACCCTCTCTTTCCATGACTCGCCAAGAGATTTTCTTCTACTTTCCTCACATGAAAAACAAAAGCCAATAAAACCAAGAGCTTTCCCTCCCAACACACATTTCTGCAAAGCCCATACCAATCTGCCTTGCAGAAACTGTCAACAGTTCCAGCAGATTTCTCACTGCCCCAGTGTTGCAATATATAGCAGGATATAATTTGATACTGGAATGGAAAAAAAGATCACATTTATAATGCTTCATTCAGGACAATCCTGATGTCTATATTCTCTGGAGTTGATAAACTGATAAAAGTTAATGCATTTAAATCAGTCAAGCAGCATGAAAAACAATCCATCAGCAGCTGCTCCTTATTACCAGTGTGGATGTGATGTCATTGGACTATGTAAAAAACTGGCTTTCCTACAGTATTTCTCCCTGGCATCAAAGCTCAGTATCTACAACTAAGCAATGTGCTTTTCTTCTTATTTGCTTGCACATGTAAGGCACATGTACCACAGTGAGAGGAATGGTGAATGAAACACAGGACCTAGAATAAAGTGATTATTTCATTCTTCCCTGTGGTTACAGTAGCACTTCATAGCTATAATATAAATACTATAACTTGACTTTGATTAAAAAATCACAAGTACCTGTACAAGGACTGCAGAATAGTTGCTACCATAATTTATATTAAATTATTTTAAAGGAACAAGACTTTTTCTTGTTTATCAGGTTACATTGAATTGGTATGGTCCTTTCAGTAAAAGACTTCTACTCAACATGAATTAATTTGAAATTAATCACTGTAGTACAAAACCAAACCAGAACCTCCACTCCAGTTCAACACGGTGTGGTGTTGCCCACGAGACTTACTAATTCAACACTAGCAGATGGAAGTCTTTGATTAAATTCTAGGGTGTTGGATTTTTCAAGCCATATTATATATTTATTTGAGTAAGTCCTTTTGCAATTTACAGTTAGAGAAACAAAAAAAAAAGTGAAGAGAATGGATGAATTGATGCTGAACTCTTCAGTATCATTTCTTACTATCTGGAATACTTAAAAAACCTCTAACTATGGAACGTTCTTAATAGGCAAGACTTCAATGTAAAGACCTGAAAACTCAGGAGATATTTTAAAATACTGAAAAGGTAGCCATCATTCATGTATCATTTTGGTATTTGAGTTTTGCAGGTTACAATGAAAGAAACAAAGCAGTGAATCCAACAATTAAATTTTGGGCCTTCAATCTGCATGACATGGAAGGAAAAGCAAGCAGAAAAGGTGAGTTAACCCAATTAACTGGCAAGATGAATAGCATCAGCTGTACAGGACTGCCACTTCATAGCTTTCCACAGGTAACATCTGTGGCTGAAAAGGAAAGGAAAGGTGGGTGGTTAAGCAAAGGAACCAGTTATCTTGCTTTTGAAGAGTTACAGGTTTATTCTGGCAGTGCAACACAACATATGTCAGAGAAGATGTGGTTTAGCTCATTTTACCCCAGCGAACTTTGCATATTTCCATGGGCTGGGGATGTAAGCAGAGGTGTACATTCATTCAAGCTGACTAGGTACAATCTTTATCCCAAAATGAAGGAGTTACACTGGATTATGTTTATGCTGTAAGAGTGTAGATAACTGCAGTGAAGAAATTCAGTCAATCCTGCCCCTGAATTAAAACAGGAAGCGTTCCATCACCTGAATGCACCCAGAACTAGCAGCATCTTCATAATCTGCATAGAGAGGAGGAAACTACAAAAATACTTCCAAGCAAACTACTGAAGCATCCCACTCCAGAATTACCCTTTTAAGATTCTTTTCCTAACCAAGGCTTTGGTGTAGATAGGTGATCAGTTTTCCAGCTCCTATGAATTCAAGACCAAGGTCACAACTGCAGTTATAGCCGTTTAGTCTGTCAGAGAATGTATCTTTACTCCTGCTATGCAGAAACTTTTCTAGTGAGACGAGGAAAAAGAAATCTGAAATTGACTGAGGTTCTGCAAGACCATTCAAAATGAGTTGTTAATACCTACTTTGGCCAAGGTTTCTCTACAGATTTTAATAAACCCCAAAAAACCAAAAATCAATAAATCAGCACTGAGGCGTAAGTTATAGGCCAGTCAAACAATACATGCAAACTGAAAACAACTGCACTAGATTATATATACTCTGACTGCCTTGGAACAGACAGCTCAGAATAAGAAAAAAAAAAAAATCTTGGAACAAATTTGAAGAGGGCAGGGAGAGCCATCCTGCTTGCAAGCAGCAAAGAGGAGGCACAGGGCTGAAGCTGCTCCACAACAAGTATATTGGGGAAACAAGATACCTTAAAGAATACTAACTAAAAGTAATGTGTGGGAGGAGACCTGACCTTTAAATTTTTTTTTTCTACCTAAAAGCTTCAAATTCATATTCTTTAACTGCTTTCTTTTCTAGGAAGCTGACAGATTCTACCATCTTGCTGTTGATTTGCTGGAACAGAAACAAAACCACATTAAAGAAGCACCTGTCTAGCTAACATGAGGAGAAGAAAATACAGATCCGTTCCCATTCAAAATTATACTGAGTTAACTTTAGATTTAAGCCAAAGAGTGGTAATAAGGAAGCAGACAGATGAGGTAAAATTGAAAGAAAAAAAGGGCAATATTCTTCAGAGACTGCCAAGACTTTTTTTTTTTTTTAAATAAAGAATTGCACCTTTCCCTATCTCACTGGAAGCAACCAAAAACTTGAAAAGAAATTCCATGTAGTCAGACTCATGGAACTTAACATTTTTTGAAGCAGACTAATACAGAAAATTTCTCTTTCCTCTTGCTTTTTGATAAGCACAATCATTGTTTAGCAGTAGTTACCTTAGAGCAGAGCTATGTCAGATATACAGAACTGGAGTAGTGTGTGTTTTATTACTAAAATCAATGGAAGTTCTCATTATAAAAACATTAACAGAAAGCCAGTACCAGACATCAAAAACATACATAGACAGCACTATGGTGAGCCTAAAAACCTACTTATTCTCTCGTGACAATGTTTTACAAAGGCAACAATAACCACACAAAGTATCCTTTGCTGTAATGTATAAGCATCTTTTACAGAAAAATACTTACATATATCTGGATCTTTACTCTTCTTTGTTTTGTTACTAAGACTTATCTCAAATCTATTAATATCAGATGAAAGATCACTAGGAGAAAAGACAGAGAGCCTCAATTAATACTATACTGGGCCAGCATCCAAGCTTTTCATAATTTCATTTCAATTCCAAATTATCATTATCAGCCATTTATATTAGCAAAGATAGGTGCCTACAGAAAATTCTGCCCATGAGAAATTTGTCTCAAAGGTTGCTGCTGTATAAACACATATACAACAGAATTTTTACTAAAAATATTGTAAACAATACACAGTGTTAAAAATCTTAAATGCAATACAAATTAAAAGTGAAATTCAGTAATTCAAGAAAATCAAGCCTTACTCAAAGACAAACTCTTCAGACCACACAGGGTTCTGTCCTTCCCTGATGTGCGTTTTTGCTACCTGGACACTGTTCAGGTAGATGTTACAATATGGATTTGTAAAATGCTTTACTGGGAGCGTATGAGCTTCTTCTACATGCAAAATGAGACTGCTGACCTAAAAAAAATAAACACAATTTATTTTTTGTTGCTAAAATACAAAGCACATGAATTAATTATTTTTCATCCTCTATGCAGAGGCTTAATGTTAATATGCGAATACTGAATACAAACTAAAAACTCCTTATTAGAAGGGCAAAGAACAAAAGTACTGGAACATTTTAATAAGTACAAGCAACAAAATAAGAGTAACTCAAATAATTACTGAAACCAAATATCCAGACTCATGTTTTTAAGGCATCTTGTTTTTTTTATTTTAAAATAATTTTTGAGGCATTAGGATTTGCAAATAACAACTTTTCCAAACACAGAAAATTTTACTAAAATGGAAGACTGGAACTTTGAGTAAGACCAATGAACAATTCCAAAGACAGTGGTTTTTTGTTTGGTGCTTTCCTAACACATTAGGTAAAATTCTCTTGTGCAACACAGTACATTGTGTTCTTTTATGTAGATAAACACCGTCGTTGCTTTTTGAAGAATTCCCATTTTGCTTTGCCTTTGCACCCTGAAGCTCCCAACTGCACCTGCCACTTTATCTGTAAATTCACCTAATTTAGTTCACTTATTCAGAAGTATCCAAATTTCTTTAATGTTCACAACCATGCAGTTGTGGTTTCTTCCTTTTTATTCACCCTTTTATTCCTTTCTCTACTGCTTGTAACAAATAACTATATTCAACGTTCCTAAGATTACACCATATCAGGAATTGTTGAAGTATTTCCTGTTATTCTCCAATCATTACAGACATAGCAATTTAAGACTGACTGTTTTCTCTCTCTGAAGAAATTCTGGCATATATGGCACTTTCAAGAGGCCAAGAGAAATTAAGACACAAGCATGGTTCAGCATGTATTTGATACACAGAATTAAGATCATCAGTTAAATAATATGTACTTATATGTAAATAAAAAGTAAATAATGACTATTTTATGTATGTGTCATATAAATTTTTATAAAATTTTTTGCTTACATACCATACAAATTTTTAAAGCCTCCTAAGCAAGGCATATTTAAAAAGCTGCTGACTTCTTTAGACTTTTATTCAGGAGTTGCTAGTGTTCAAAGGAAAATTCTAAGATTTATGAGTATCATTTAGCACAGAGGAGACAAAATACTCTTCCACATACACCTCCAACCCCACAGTATCAGTTTTACCTGACGCAGACGTTTATTTGATGTTCCTGGACTGGTTTTTCTTAAACTGCAAAACATCTGCAGAGCTTTCATCCAGTCCTAAGAGAGAAGGATGCACAAGAAAGTAATGAAACCAAGTCAGATACAGCTTCTTGCAGTGGAACAGATGTACACAAAAACTATGCAAATTTTCACTTTAGCTTGGCAAAAATTGAGTTTTCTGTAATTCCACAGTACAAAAGTTTGAATATTAAAGCAAATTTATTATCTTTACTAAGCAAAACCTCATAAAGGATTTGCAAATCTGAACCATTTTCTCTTTTGGAATTATCAAGCATTATTGATGGATATACAGCGTGACCTTTGCCAGCTTTCCAGTGTAGTGATACTACAAGAAATTACAAATTGTATATAAAATTAAGAAAAACTTGTTTGCTTCTGAGAAAATTGCATTTAACAAGCCAAAATGGTCTGATTATTCTCTCCAGTACTCCTGTATGGAACTCATAACATTGTGTATGCTTCAAATGAAAACTAAACAATTAACAGAGAAACACAGAGCATATATCCAATATATCCATATTCTCCAGCTTGTCTTTGAAAGGTCGAAGATATATTATAGCCTCATTCTCTAGTTACTGTCTCCCAACCATTAAATCCTGTATATTTCTTGCAAAGCACAAAATTTAGGTTTTGACCAACAGTCTGTATCTCAAAGATCTGCCATGCACTCTTAAAGTACAATTTAACAATGTCATTAAAACCCCCACAACACTACTTCAATTGTTCTTCACAGTATCTTTCACATTTTAAAGATACAGGAATATGTACTGCATTTATTCTCAGCTAGATCACTTTGTGAGTTAGGCTTCAGCTTTCAAATCCTTCCAAGGAAAAGGTTTCAGCTACACCCCACAAAGTTTCTGGTTTTCTATTAAATGTTTTAGAGTAAAGAAAACTGAACTTTCTCAAAATAGAAATATCTGTAAATTTTTCTGGGCCAAAGCCATATTATTAAGAAACCTGAAACAACTGTATAAATGCAGTGAACAGCTTTGTTAAGCAGTTTCAAAACCAAAAGCAAATTATACCAATATTCAGGAAACAAAAGAGGATATTCTATCTTCTACACATTTTTAATTCTTTTACTTTTTAGAACACAAAAGGTTTTACAGATATGACAAAAAACAATTAAGGAGCATGGAATTTAGTTTATATATTCTCAATTACAATACAGCACACTGCTGCTCAAAGACAGTACACTGACAATTGTATGACAAATGCCATTACATCTGTCTTGGTCATCTCTGCAAATTAACAAATTTGCATTAATTTAACAAGAAAATCTGTGTTTTCCTTTATATACAGCACAGAAAAAAATACTGTATTTATACAGCCTTCATGCTCTGGTGAATGCAGTCTGTTATGAGTCCTCTAAAAAGATTTCATTCCAGTCAAATAATATCAAATGCAGAGATTAACTTCTAACACAACATATACATCAGAGCTGTGGATTTAGCTTAAAACTTAATAAACAAGAACACCTTTCAGATACAACCTGCTGGTAAATCAATTTCTCAGAAGTAGGCTTCTATCCCACAATTCTTAATAAGTGAATATAACTGTTACGAGAGATAGTAACTAAAGATACCACATAAACCCTGAAAACCTTACACTGTGCACCATCAGGGCCAAACACTGTGCCTGACTACCAGTTTATATACAGGGCATAGAACTGGAAAAGGCAGTTCAATGCACTTTGGTGACTGGGCACACTTATGTGCATTAGCATTTTATTTACTTCACTCTGAAGTAAAACCCTCATTTACTATGCTGTGTTTTACAACATGGAAAATACCTGTAAGAGTAAATTGAACAATGTCAAAAAATATGTATGTTGTCCAGAAACAGAGAATAGAAAATAATGGAAGTTCTGCCCATGGGACCTGACTGGAATCTGTCAAAATTGAAGCCCTGAAGAGCAGGTTCTACAGATGCTAGATTTTCAATACCAACCTTTCCCCTCAGAGGTCTGCTACTAGTCCATTTTAACACCTGCTAATATAACCACTAAATATTTGTGATACATTTGCTTCCTGTTTCAGAAGGGCAACATCATTGAACAACATAAGACAAAAAGTTACTTTTTTTACACTTAGCAAAATAAAGCTCTCACCTGTGCTTGTTCTGGAGTTTCACCTGCAAAGTAAAAGATGTAATGCTCTTCACTAAAGTGCTGAACTACTATCTGAAAACAGTTTGGCCTTTAAAAAAAAACAAACAAACAAAAAAAAGAACAAAACAAAAAATAAGTTTAATTAATCTTCACATATTAATGAACACCTTCACTTGATTTGTGCCAAAATAAAGTTTACACTGAAGTAATAGGTTTCTGCTGTTTGTATGTAAGGTGCATTGAATAATTGCATCAATTTTTGTTCATCAACATGTTACCATCACACATGGAAAGAGGAAGAACTCCAACAAGATTCCTCAGGTCCTTCACAAACTGCATTTTGTTTTTGAATATATTGTGTCATTGAAGGAAAACTATACTTCAGTACATACAGCCTGCTTCAGAATACTGACACGTTTTTAGAATGGTGTGTACTGAACAGGCACGCACACTGGCTTACAGTCAAGGCAAAAAAACAGCCATCTGAAAAAAACTGTCAACAATGATTATCCTAGCGAGTTTAAAAGCAGCAGAGGTTCAGCATTAGTTCACAACCAGTTAATCATATATTAAGGATTTTTCTTTCAAGAAACTTTATCAACCTAAGGAACACCCTATGCAAATGTGTCCCACAGTTCTCATTTCTCAGTGAAATGTGTCCTGGATGATCCAGGAAACATTCGAGTGTGTGACACAAACCTCTACGACCTTAAATGTTGTAGAAGTACAGACTTCACTGAGGAAAACGCAGAAGTAGTTTTTTATCAGCTACTTGAAGCGCAAGAGGAATTTTGCCTCAGCTGCACTTCCTCACTAACAGCTTCCTAAATTGCTGCAACCATGCACATCCTCCTACACACTTGTACCACCCAGCACCCAACCATGCTCTAACCCCCAATGCAGGGTTTCTTAAAAGCTGTTCCAAAGAAAAAAACAGAATGTTTCTTGATTACAATACACACCAAAGCTTCCTGCCTAATTGTCAACTATATAGGGAACATTTCAGTAATGTTTTTTTATAATCTTTATCTGTATCTGTGCTCCCCATTCCAGTACTTAGATGTTGGGTTTTTTTTTTTTTAATCATTATAAAGATTTTAAAATCCCCAAACAGACAGAAAAAAGCATCAGTCTTTGCAGTTCAAGAAATGCCACTATTTTTAAACATTTGTTTAAATGTTTTTTTACAAAGTAAGTAGAAGTTCACTATGTATAATTTTGAATAAATATTAAGATCCTTAGGATAGCCAGAATTTCTATCATTTACTATATAAGTAAATATAATTATACAGTATAGAACACTATAATGCAAGCCAGTGGAGTTGTTTTTGTAACTATCCATGAAAAAATAAATAAACTCTCTTGTTAATTACTAGCGATATCTAAAAGAGTTTTGATTCTCAGCTTCCTTGCTGATAATCACATCCCTTGTGGTCAGCATATTTTGAATATCAAAATATTACAGAAAAGATTTGATGTGTAAGTAACTCTGAGGTATAGTAATTGTGAAAAAACAATCTCTGAGGGTGTTACTTATATGAACTAGTATACTACAAGAAAAGTATTTGTTTTTAAGCAGAAAAGCACCTACATACTTCTAACCAAGTTAGCTTTCAACTACCTATCAAAATAATGTAGAACTTTTAAATAATGTAGAACTTTTTGCTAAAATTCTTTATCTTATTAACTCTTTGTGCAATACGTTAAAAAAAAAGCCAATGTCCTACCTGCCAAACAAACTGTCATGTACTCCATAAACAGAACACACACTAAGGTCTATTAGTCCTTTGGGTTTTGTGGCTCGTTTTTCACTTTCAAAATAAATAAGCTGGGCGTCATTTCCCTCTAATATAAAGTACAAGTTTTTCCATCTCTTTCCTTTACCTGCACAAGAGTCAAGCAAAAGGTTACAATACCGTCTGCAACAACATGTAAATTTTGTAAATTAAGAAAACAGAAGAGGACAGTAAAGTTTTTGTCAAATTCCGAAGAGAAGAACAATGCACACATAATCACACTTGAGTTATAACATCAGTGTACACATTCAGTTTTATACAATATGTAACTAAAACCAGACCCTCTTCACAGATGCAGTTGGAGTTGCAAAAGGTTCTTCAAACATCTTCATTGCTCTCAACAGTATTATGCAAGTGCATATGAGCTGCCTGAACAGTGAGCTCCTCTCAGTCTTATGCCTGTATCTACATAGATTGCAAATAATGGAAATGTGAAACCCATTCATTAGATTTTTTTTTAAGAAATTCACTCCTGACATTAGAAAGTTACTCTAAACTCTGACCAATGTTTAACAGATTGCATTACAATACCTTAAAACAGTATGGCTGAAGAACAGAAATGGAAATACTTTATATGCAAACTTAAATCAGAATCAACCCTCAAGTACAACCGTATTTGGTCAATTCCACTTGCTGTTGTTGGCCAGTGCCACTTGCTGCAGAGAAAGGTTTTTTGAATTACAACGGATTAGGAACATTCTGCAACAAATTAATGCTTAAATCAGAGTACCATTTAGAAAAAACTTTCAGCCTTTATTTTATACTTTAATCATCATAAATTCACTGGGCCTCAATAAACTAGTAGCAACATTGTTTTAAAAATACAAATGTAACATTAATTTATTACAGTATTACTCTTAGACGGAAGAGTGATTTTATTGCATTTATTCCATATACACTATGTGCATCTCTCTTCAATAAAGTACTCCAATTTTTACATTTAATGTATCTCTTTTAGTCTAATATTTCCAATTCGTTATCATTTCATTCCTTACTCTATGACATCTCTCTACATCTCTCAGAATAAGCCTTCTCAACAAATGAGATGCTTCCCTTGTTCTGTTCAGAAGGTACAGTCTGGGGTGGTTTGGGGTTTTTTACTGTCTCTTGTATTAGGCTACCTGTAAACTCTACACCTTCTTTCTTACATTTGGTTGCTATCCAAATTACCACCTGTAACTTATCCTTCTCATCATTTGAAGAAATGATGTTATTGGTATAATTTTTGGGCCTCCATTAATGCTGATTTTTTTCAATTTTTTTCAAAAATTAGAAATATAAGGGACGAGTTTCCTCAAAACCTCAAAGACTTGCTGAATGGCAATTCTTCAGGGTTATGCTGAAGATTACACTGAAATGAGTCACGCTGTCAGCTTTTAATGTGCTTACTGTATGTTACGCTGTGTCAGTGTTAGAACCCTAAGAAGTGACTATATCCTTTGTATGGCAGACTGTGCATTTTAAATTTAAGATTGAAAACATACAGTCTGACTTCCAATAACAAAATTAAACCAGCGGTGCTCTGCAGATTTACAGTATTCTATCTCTCTCAAACCTCTTATTAGCTAGAACTTATTGAGTTCCAAATCAAGTACAGACACTTTATGAAAATATATTTCATTTCATGATTTTGAATGCTACCTTTGACAAGGAGGCCTACTTTTTGTTCTGTGCTGATTTTTTCAGAACAACTGCAAACCAAAATTTTCATACTGTGCATAATTTCATGTATCACGTTGTTCTATTCATCTACTACTTAAGGAAAGAGATCTTTCATATGCCTTTACACCCTTTCTAAAACCTTCTGCCCACTTCAATTTTGCTCTTTCTAGTACCAGTAAACTCACTAAGTTCAGCTAGGAGGTGCTGATCTCTGCTCTCTACTGACCAACGACAGAGCACAAGGAAATGGAATGAAACTGAACCAGGGAAAATTCAGATTAGACCTTAGGAAAAGGTTCTTCACTGAGGAGGTGGCTGGTCCTTGGAACAAGGTACTCAAGGAAATGCTCACAGCCTGTCAGGGTTTAAGAAGCATCTGGATGATGCTCTTAGTCATGTGGTTTAGCTTTCAGTAGACCTGCAAGGAGCAAGATCTATATGAGTTCCTTCCAGTTTAAGATACTGTATGATTCTGTGATCTTTATCTGCTTTTTTTTTTCCTTTAAAAAAATAGAGGCAAACATAACTCACTTTTTTTCAGAAGATAACCTTTTTTGACAATATTTTTATAAAAAGCATCCTTTGTTTTCCGACGAATTGTATTGTAGATTTCTTTTCCATCCACTGTATCATTAAACACTTGTTCTTGGTGCTAGAAACATGTAAGAAAAACATACTTTAAGCTCAGAAATTGTTATTAAAGAATGCAACCTATGAAGTTGCAATTAGGATCACCTTACTGAATGCTACCAACTCACTACTATTGTTCTCTCACGCATTTTACTAAAGCATTCATTTTTCATACAATACACTTGCTAGAAATGTACTGTAACTCCTTCCATATTTCCAAAACTGAAAGAAAATAAGTTTTCAATACAGACCAACTTCTAAGTTGTCTTTTTCATGTAAAACTAAAAATACATGGTCTTTCACTGTGATTTCTGTTAAAATTTATGCCAGTCATTAAAGATTTATCTAGATTCTGTCTTCTACCAAAGCTCATGGGCCTGAGTAATCATGGATAAACTCTGAAGCAACAGAAATGTTGCATATCATAATTAAAACCAACTCAAAGTGTCCCAGTCCCTCAATCTCATTAGAACTTACATGTTGTAATTGAGCAGAACTCAAGACAACAGAAGAAAGCAGAAACAGAAAAGAAAAAAAGGATAAATTCACACAAAAAAAGGTAGGATCTAGAAATGCAAGTAATAAATGTTGCCAAAACCCAAGCGAGGTCTGACCTTACTAAGCAATCTGATCAACAAAAGTTCTTTAGCCGTAAAAAAAAAAAACAAAGAAAAGCAAGACTGTTAAGTAATAAGGACACAGCTGAGATGAAGAGAGACACATGAACAGGTTCTTATATAATATTCTACATTTCTTCCTGTCAATATATCTACAAGAATTATGATTTTGATCAAAACAACAAAAGCAAGATGAAAAATAATTTGTTAATACTAACAGGAATTACAGGACCTACAATGGAAGCTATATCCAGATGTTATGAAATTATAATGTAACATTACATAATTTTCTGTCAAGATAATGTTTGTAACATAACTACATAAGGAGTAGTGCACAAAACAAGAGATCTAGTGTCAAACATTTTAAAGTAAATATCATATTAGACACAGGAATTCAACCAGATTGACCCTAAAAGGATGCAAAGCTTTTGAAATTTTTTTCCCCCTCAAAAACACAAAGCGTGGTGGTATGTGGAAGGGAGGTAACACAAAGCCAAACATTAACTGCACCACTGACCACTAAATTTTTAAATAAAGTCACAAGTGTGTCTGGCTAGGCTAAAAGAATCTGAAGTACCCTCACACGGAAGAATAGTCAGTGCAGAGTTTATTCATATAGAAACTCTAAGTTTCACATATGTGAAAAGCTAAAATGAAGACTTACTGTCATGATTAAAGAGAAATCATGGTGCACAAAGGAAGTTACTAATGAAGTTTTCCAAGGAGCAGTCTCAGAATTCCTATTCGCTTTCTGTCCCAATCACGTAACTGAGCAAAAGTAAACAGCAGGAAACAACGGGGAAGCACCAAGGACACACCACGATTAGTAGTACAGGAAAGATATAATAACAAAGTACAGATCTCCTGGTGCAACACAGAAGTTACACCTATTGATACTTACAGAAAATGAGACATGAACAGCTGAGTCACCCACTGGAGGACTGGGCTGTGATAAGCTGGCTATGCCAACTTATGGGTCTCACAAGGATGGACTTAACTACTTCTGTCATGGCAGACCCTAAGGTGCTGTGTTTTGATTTTGTGACTGAAGCAATACTGGTAACTGGTTCTGGCTCTTGTTGATCAGCACCTGCATAGCCTCAAGACTTTTTCCATTTCCCACTCTGTCCCCTTCCTCATTGAGGTGGCTTGGTGGACAAGATGCTGGGAGCAAAGACAGCCAGGACAGATGATGACATTTGATCCGAGGGATACCCCCTGTCATGTAACATCATGATCAGCGTTATGTGTGTTTGCACAGAGATATCTCAGAGAGCAGGTGGGCATCAGTGTGCTTGTGGGAGGCGCTGAGTAACTGCCTTCGCATCACCTCATCACCCCTTCCTTTGCTTATAAAACAGTATTTATCTCAACCCAGGACTTTTTTTGCTTTTGCCCCATTCCACAGGAACAGAGAGTGAGAAAACAAAGGTGCAGGTCCTTAGCAGCTCACCAGGGTCAACCCAGCACAGAAAATGACATGTATGTTTGTTAAAATGACATGTATGTTTCCAGAGGGAAAGAGAATTATGCATGACATGGTACTACTCTGAATTGTTCTGGTACACGTTCAAGAAAGGTGAGTTCACACTGAAACTGGTAGCAGCAAGGCAGCCATGAAAACATTACAAAGAGACAGGATCAGCTTTCGTGTGCTTAGCTTGGTGAACAGAGGGAATGCTCTCATATTAATATGAAAGATCTCACAAAGAGGTATGAATTGACTGCAACTCTCTTTAGGGAGGACAGGAACAGCAAATTTTTCATTTCCATTGAAACAGGAAGGCTTGGGAACAGAAAAGGAATAAAATAGGTATGTAAATTTTGTAACTAGCTGCAAGGTCATGAAAAGCTAATTGATATGGTGTGTTTATTACTGGTGATCTCTTATAATCAACTTCTGCTATGGGGCAAGTGCACTCCAGAACAAGTGCTGCAATCCTAGCCTTGCAATCATCCCTGACGCTTTTCTGTGTGCACAGGTGTCCTGTGACAGGAAAAAACCCCAAGACACAGAAGAGAGAAGAGCACACTGGTTCTTCTTAAAATGGGACTAAATCAAAGTATGGTTGAGCCCAGGAACAGAGATAGGGGCATAGAGCAGAGGCTGAACACTTCACAAAAGAGACAGAACTTACCATACTTTCTGTTGACTACAAGCCAGTCTTTGTTAAGTGTATGTATTTGAGGATAAAACAAAATAAACAGACAAGCTGAAAACACTGAAACTGTTGATGACTGACTACTGGAGATGATGCTGTTTAACTACCACTGGTATCTCTACTGTAATTCATTTAATAAACTGATCTGGTAAGGATTCAGTCTGTGACTTCAATATCAAAGGCTCAGAGATTAAATCCTACCTGCATTGGAACAGGATCTTTTAAGTAATAGCCTTCAACAATCTGTTCTTTTCTGTAGTGCTCAATGACGTCAGCAATACTGTTCCAGTAAGAAAAAGAAGATTGAAATGTTAAACACATTAATTTTTCCTGTTTGAGAATCTGCTTTTCCATAAAGCCACAGAAAAGTTTTCCACAAATTTTTAACAAAATCAAGTGTTAATCATCATAGTCTTACTTGCAGCAATGACGATTCACTAATATACTGAAGTCAAGAAAGTTCACAAAACTGTATTCAGAATGTACTAATTCTAAACTCTGCAAAATATTTTAATGACTTGCTTAAAACATCAAATGAGGACACTGCACTTTCCACATTCAAGCAGTACATGTGCATTACCTGCTTTCCAACCAGGCTGAAAATTGTTATTTCATTGGCAATAATTTTCCAATTAAGTCCTAGAGTAAAGAGCTAAGTGGAATGGGACATAACTCTGAGTGAAGTGCAATCTCTTTCTAGCATGAAAGGAGTAGAAAACAGAAAAAGTTTGTAGCAGAGCTTATTATACAGATTATGACTGACCATCACTGAGTTATCCTTTTAAATACTTATGTCAGTAGCACTCCTCTACAGGGAAGCATTCATTCAAATCACCAGATTCAGACTGCAATTACACTTGGAAGGTTCAGGAGAGAAGTAGTGACAGATACAAGCTGAAATTCAAGGCATTTGAATTGCTCTAATTTATTTTTGCAGCTAATGAAATTTACACTGTAATAAAGAACAGCAACAAGAGCATCAACAGAAATTAATCATTTACATGCAAAATATCAGTCTCGAAAAAGAGCCAAATAATTAACTAGATAAAAACATACTGAGTGTGTCTTCTCAGTTCATGCATACTCAGCTGTGTGTGCAAAGATATGAATAACATAGAACAATAGCTGATACTGTAAAAATCTCAAAAACTTCTAATAAAGCTATATCAAGGCATCTTGGTTGGCTTTTCTATCTCATTCTGAAGCTATGAACTAGTGTTAACTTGGTAAAATGACCTTCCCACAAGTATTTTTATTTTTCAGGTATGCAAAATGAGATTAATTTTTCTTTCAGTTTTAATTAAATCAATTAATTAATTTCAATTTTTACTGACATGCTGTCTGCATATGCTGTTTTCTGCTTAAGAATATCAACTGTGTCACACTACAGAAAGCAATGACTCATTATATTTCACAGGTTCAATAGCTACTACCAATTTTCATAAAACAGCATAGTATAATTTTTCTGCTCACTAACCTTCAATGCACCCTCTGCTTCCTTGATTAGAAATTACATCAGGAGTTCCTCAAAGTAAGGAGCAAGTGCCTGCAAAATTTCTGCATTATATAATATGGGCTGAAGAATAAACTCAGTTGTATTTAAAAACTGCTTTAGAGTAGGATATAAACTAGGACTGCATGCTTTGATGGAGCACCTAAGGGGTACATTCCTCATTACATGCTTGAACTTCCAGCAAATTTACCAACCTGATACTGAATGTGAGCTTAGGAGTATAGTGGTAATTCTCCCAAGCATGCAACAAAACAAAGATTTTCTTTCACATGAAGGAAGACCTCTGCAAACTAGATACCAAAATACTAAAAAACTTTCTTAAGGTACATTGTCATAATATATTGCTGCTTAACTTTACAATCTTGTTTTCTGTTCAGCTGCATAGAATCTCTTTCAGATAAATGTAATCTACACCCCAAGTGAATCAAGCAATGTATTATAAAGTAATCTGAAGCCGTAACAATGTAGTAACTTTCTGAAAGTATACTATTTAATGCTACAAAACCATGTGAGACCAACAAGAGTTCTGCTAACTTGCTGATTAATTTGACATCACCAAGGGTGGGGGGCTCCTGGCCTACCATTCTCCTAATATGCCATGTAACTAGAAATGGGCTTTTACCTTCATGAAAGGCTGACACTGCAGCTAATCTGGTTTTCAGTGAGGATGGCAGGAGACCAGACTGATAAATGAAGAAGCTGTTCAAGTAGCCTGGATCTGGTATGGGGATAGGTTCAAAAGGGTCCAATTGTTTCACCTCAAAGCATCATGCGAGTGAAGTCATATGAAAAAGTCCACTGAACTTAGTGAGGAGACCTTTACATTTTCTCAGAAATGAAAGCTGCTGAATCTCTACCCACTCAGAAGCCAAGCTGGAAGTGACAGAAATTCTCTACTGGGGTAAGAATTCCCTGGTTCTAGGTGAGCAGGACTGGAAAAACGCTCTTTTTTTTAAGGCAGGCAATAACCACTGTTTGAGGAAGGTGTGTTTTCACTACTGAAAAGTCTTCCAGCTACAACAACTCTAGAAGAAATACCATGAAAGATGGAGGTATACTGATAGTTTCTCCCACAAAAGGGGTAACACCTCATTACTTCTCTTTTTTTTTTTTTGTACAAATTACTGTATTTTTGCACCAAGCAAAAGAAACGCATCTTAAGTTTGTTCACTCAAAATGAACTCATCTGTATTTCTGTTCCAAGCATCATGCACATATTTCAAGGTAATTTAGTAACTTCTTCCAACAATGAAGGTGTTTTTCCCCTTTCTTCTAAATACCCATTTCTAATATTTGAAAACTCTACTGATTGTCTCAGATAAAATTAACATTTTTATTTCCCCCCTTTCAAACAGACAATAACACATGGAGAAGCTTAAAAGCTGCTTCAAACAGAGTATTCTCTTAATTACTGACCCACAAGTTATGGATCCATATGACCTGTTCAAACCAGAATTTACAGAGTAAAGCAGCTGGTTTGCAGAAGAAGCAAGAGAAACAAGTTACACTTGGGTTATTTAAGCTGTAAGAACTTGCTGAGTTAGAAGTAACTACTAAGGAATTAGGGAAAATATTTAGTATAAAGAAAACTACAGTCTTAAAATTGTAGCAGTAAATAATAATCAGGAGCAAGTTATATAAGCCTAAAATATGGACAATTCCTTCTGCCACCAAAACTTACCTATTATAGTATCTGCCTCCCATCATAAACTGATTGTTTGATGTTGGACATATTTTAAAACGCTGAATATTTTCACTTGTCCGGAAATAAAGTGAATAATCCCCAGGGGTATTATCTGAAGGCCTCACAAGAAAACTGCACACCTGACCAACTGAAAAGACATTAAAATAGTGTTATTTTCTTAGTGATATATGTAAACCCTTACTAAATCTATTTTTACACCTGAAGAAATACAAACCCTATAAAGGTAAATTCCAGCAGTGATATCAAACTAGAAGAACTAGTACTAAACCACCAAAATTAACAAAAAATGGTTCAGCTGTAGCCTGCAACCTAGACACATCTTTGCCATCTCTTTAAAAAACCATACAAGAAAAAGTTTACTAACATTTTGGAAAAAAATCACAATCTCTGTTCCAGTATTTAAAGTAGGCTATTAAACAATATGGGTCAGAAGTAATGTTTTCATTTAAAGAAATATTTGCTTTATGAAAGTGAAATAATTGATTCTATATATAGTAATTTAAAAATTAATTATTGAATTAACTTTACTTGAGAACATACTCAGTACTGACAGCCATGACAGTTTTCTTCCAATGTAGTATCCTACTGAGGTAGCAACCAGAGGGGTTAGAGAATCTAAAGCAATCATATATGTTCAGACATAAAAGGAAGTTTTGCCACAGTTTAATATTAATAGGACCACTTTGTGCCATTTTACTATCACTGTATTTCACATCACAAATACATGTACCTGTCATCAGCAAATTGTAAGCTTCTTGTTTGGAGATCTTCCCATGGAACCATCTTAATAAAGATGAAGAGAAAAATTAGTAAGCAAGATTATCAGCTTTCTTTTTTGGTTGTGGTTACATCCAAGGCTCTGGGACCTTAATCTCTATTTAAATTAATCTCTATTTAAAAAGACCCTATATATATAGATCAGATAATCAATGACTATGTTGCTTAATGATTCTGTTCTACCAACAGCATGAAAAAACTAACATTAATAGGTATATAAATAAATTGCTTTCAGTCAAAATATCCAACATTTGGAGCTGATGTTCAAAAACAACTGCATTTAGAGATTTATATGAATTGCCCCAAAAGTAGATAATTTGATAGGCATTATATGAAGTCATACAGCAGTGTACTAGAATAATGAAATTTGAAGCTCAAAGAAGAAGTTAAACACATACAGAAATCTCAAACTCAAATTTGCCAGAGCTGTGGTAACAAAATCTAGCTTTGTTAGATTAATGAATGCAGAATGCTTTGATCTCACACCTTCGTACTTTCCCAGAGTCCTGTGCCAGAGCAGTATCCCACAGAAGTTCACAGCCTCTGCCTATTCAGCCTGATACTATTCAGAAAAGCTTAACATGCCACTGAATCAGGGGGGAAGGGAAAGCAGAGGTTAAATGATTTACAATGCATACCGCTTTCTCAACACTTATTGTGCCCACCAAAGCAAAGGGAAGATCTAAGACTATTGATAAAGGGAAGGAATCCTGACCAAAGATCCAGGTTTTCAACCTAAAACTAACTCAAACCAGCTTTAGAGTTTGGGCTTAGGACAGGGACCTAAAGCACTTGCGCAGAGGGACAGGGTGAGAAGTTCACAACTGAGGAATACTCTTACTTCATCCCAGAAGACCACCAGAAGATCACCACATAAGACCACCAGAAAACACTACACAAGAACAACGCAGATGTAAATGACTTTTGGACTCATTATAATATGAGGCAAGGCTAGGTGGGGCTAGGTAATGCATATGTATAGGCGTATATGGCGAATATGGAACCTGTAACCTGATATACACCAAGCTGAAGGCAGTTGTGGATACCTATGACTTTGGAGGAGTGATCCCCCATTCGTCCCAGCGCTGGAATAAACATACCTACTTTACTACTTATTCTAGTAGTGGAGTCTTTTCCATATATCACTACAACTTAATGATTTATATTTAAAGGAAAGCTAAAGACACGGTGTTTTTGTTTCTCAGAAAAGACCCCTACTTCTAACTTACTTTCTATACTACCTTCAGATATTAATTTATGGATTCCTCTGAAAGGCAAACAACCAGTGAAAGACAGCTCCAAACATCTCTTACAAACTGCTGTGAAAATATAAAAATAACAAATTCCACATTTGAAGACATCCATACTGCCAAATTGACTAGCAGAACACAGTAAACCAAACAGACCAATGAAATGCCTCCTTCTGCCACTGACCTCTTAGAAAGTGGGAAACAGCAAAAAAACCAGCAAGCACAAATATGACAAACAAATGAGGACATCAGATTAAGTCATCAAGCCACTAGACATTTTTTAGAACTATACACCACTCATCTTCACTTGTGAAAGTAATCTATAAACAGACTAACATCAACCATGTTGATTCTAAGTTGCATTCAATTTTTGAAACATTTTAAAGTATTTAAGCAAATAGAATGAAACTCATAGTCTGTGACTTTTTCTTCAAACTTTAAAGTGTTACTGTTGGGGTATTAGGAGATCTCCTTTTGGGTTTTTTTTCTCTTAAGGAATTCTCCCTCATACATGTTAGTGAGACAATAACAATTGGATACTTAAGAGAGACAAAAGACACGGCCACAGCTCGGGGGAAGGGTCCAGCTGGCTACCCTCTCTTTTAGCTGGGACTTTCTCATGTAGGGCACAGAAGCCACAAGATCTGGTCTGGGAAAAAGGGGTTCAGTGGAGCCCCTAGCTCTCTGGTGCTCCAGGCATTCGGAAGGGAGAGAGGCTGTGGTCACTGCGGAGAGAATTCATCACCACTGCAGGGTTCTGCCTTCTGCTGCCTTTCTTCTACCATGAGTGGAGCTCTTCTCATGGGAGCAGCCGTTACACTGCGAGCTCGTTTACACCCTACCTTCAGTAAAAAAGGGAATTTTCACCATCTGCTGGGGAGCCTCAGGGGAAAAACCCCAGGATCCTGAGCCTGCTTTTCCCAGTCCTGCTGCGAGCCAGCCGCCACTGCTCTGACTCTTTGCTACAGGGCAGCTCCGCACCACCGGCCTGCCAAGACATCCCAGGGTTCCCACTGCAGCTGTGGAGATTGATACATCTCCTCTACAACCCCGGATTTTGTGCTCATTCCTGCCGTTCCAGTTTGCTACTCCCAAGGGTTCTGTCGGGGCACCGGGATCAGCTGCCCAGGGAGGTTTGGGAAGCCTTTCTTCCATCCCTTGCCGTCTCGGGCAAGCCGCCATTACCGCGTGCTCCCCGAGCTCGCTCCGGAGCGCCCCCTGCAGGGGAACCATCGCACCTGCCCTGCTCACCGGGAGCCGCCAGCGCCCCTGCCGGCTGTGACTGGAACTGCACCAGAGGGGAAAGGGCCTGACAGCCGAGAGAGGCTGCACTGGGTTTGTGCTTCTGTTTGTTGTTACTGCCATACTTATTGTTATATATACTAGTAAAGAGCTGTTATTCCTGTTTCTCATATCTTCACCTGAAAGCTCCTTAATTTCAAAATTATAATAAATTGGAGGGAAGGGGGTTACATTTTCCATTTCAAGGGAGGCTCCTGCCTTCCTCAGCAAACAACAGTCTTTCAAACCAAGACTGTTATTACAAAAATCACAGAACTATAGGATCACAGAATCCTTTGGGTTGAAAAATACCTTTAAGATCATCAAGTCCAATCCTTAACCCAGCACTGCCAAGTCCATCACCAAACCATGTCCCCACATGCCACATATACACACCTTCTGAATCCCTCCAGGGAATAGTAATTCTACAACTGCCCTGGTAAGCCTGTTCCAGGGCTTGACAACTCTTTCTGCGAAGGATTTTCCTTCATATCCAATCTAATCCTCCCTTGGTGCAACTTGAGCTAGTGTCCTCTTGCCTCATCACTTGTTACCTGGGAGAAGAGACCTCTTCTGGCTACAATCTCCTTTCAGGCATCTGTAGAGAGTGATGAGATTGTCTCCAAGCCTCCTTTTCTCCAAGATGAGCCCCACCAACTCCTTCCGGTGCTTCTCATCAGACTTGTGCTGCAGACCCTTCCCCAGCTCTGCTTCCCTTCTCTGGGTTCACTGCAGCACCTCAATATCTTTCTTGCTGTGAGGAGCCCAAAACTCAACCTACAACTCAAGGTGTGGCTTCACCAGTCCTGAGTACAGGGGATGGTCACTGCCCTGGTTCTGCTGCCCACACTACTGCTGACCCAAGCCAGGATGACATTGGTCTTCTTGGACCTGTAGGCCCACGCTGGCTCATGTTCAGCCACTGTTGATTAGCACCCCAGGTCCTTCCCGCCGAGCAGTTTTCCAGCCACTGCCCCAGCCTGCAGCGCTGCAGGGGTTGTTGTGAACCAAGCACAGGAACCATCACTTGTTCTTGTGGAATCTCATACCACTGGCCTCATTGCCTCAGCCTCTCCAGCTCTCTCTGCAGAGCCCCCTATCCTCCAATCAACACTCCAATCCATGAGGCAAACAGAAACTATTTCCTAATAGTACTTTGCTACAGTATCTAGAGTTGTTATGTCCAAGGCAACTGTGTTCAGGACTTTTTCATGTTAATTACCCTTGTATCAGCAGCAACTACTATATAAAAAAGTACTGAGACTAAAAAATAAATCTCTTTGGTCACTTTTCCAAAAACTTAGAAATCTCATGGTGGATATTTACAAGAGTTATGATTGCTTTTAAACAACAAAACAAAAATCCTTACATTTTGCCTTCATGGGGATCTTCTTCTCTTCCCTAGGAGAAAATTAACATAGCAAGTGAACAACAACAGTACAACTCAACTTCAAAAAAGCAAAAGTTAAGACCTTCTGTAGAAAAAAATGACATTTAGAAGTCTGAGGTATTTTTTAACCAAAGGGCTTACTGCAGCACTATGAAAAGTTTTCTTCTTCATTCATTCATGAGGTGAAAAATAAGCAAAAATATGCTATTTCATATGATTACTTCTGTCATGATCCAAGTTCTTCAGAGGAGGTAAGTTCCTAAAAATCTCAACTTTCCTAAGCTTAAATTACCACTGACCTATCAGTCTACAGATCAATAGTCTAGTACTGCCACTTCAATTTAGCTATTCACATCCTGACACAGGTCGTCTATGAGAAGCATCTCAGGTAATATTGCTATTAGCAAAACATACGTACTGTGTAAAAAGATATTATTAAAAAATGTATTTTTTTCCTTTTTATCCTCTCACCAATAAATCTGGAACCCAAGTTTCATCCTTGAGCAATGAGAAAGACCTACCACAATGCAAAACTACATTCTGCTGAGTTAGTGAACATTTCATGGCAATTGCAAGAAAGAAATGCAATTAAATGATTCTTCACCAGGACAGTCGGTTTTAGCAAAGTGCCTAGTAAATTTACATTACCTTTCATTTGTACTTATCTTTGGACAACATCGGAGTAAGCATTTTTTGATAATGCATTAGACTTAAAGGTTTGGTTTAATATTTTAGAACTACTGCATCTATTTACTAGGTTTAGAAAGTATGTAAATAGAAAACAAGCAATTAAATATCACTGGGTTTTGTTCAATAATATTTTATCCAAAAATCCCATTCATTTAAGAAATTTGAATACAAAAAATACTTACCACTTCTTCTACCAGGTCTTCCACAATAAGACCTTGCTCATCTGTCCGTAGGTTTGTAACCCACATCCAGCCATCTTCCAATTCATTATGGACAATAAACATGTCTCCTTTAAGGAAACTGAAGAGGGTTACAGCAAGATTTACATCAGATATACCGTCATAATATAAAGTTTAATGAACACAATGAATTCTTGAGTATACTTACCATCAAATATTTGGGAACACCTATTGTGAAAAACGCAGGAATTGATATTCCAAGCACATGTGTATTTTTCCTCACAGTTAAGTGGCTACTACACACAAGTTTCTATACTTTGGATTTATGTCTAGTATCTAACATATACTTTAGTGCCGTCAACTTCAAAGTGTGCTGACGTATAAAACAAAAATAACACACCAATACTAAAATACCATAGTATTGTTTTTTTATCAAGAGAGATCAAATATGAAACAGAAGTGAAATAATCCATAGTAGGCTGTAAGAAAATAATACTCCTTTCATTGAAAGATTATCTTGCATAATATAAGTTGTTGAATTCCTATTCATTATGTTGTCATATCTGAAGACAAGTGATGCGAAGAGAATACAGAGCAGTTACCAGAGATGCAATACAATTAGGTACAGGAAAAGCATAAGAAGCATTAACATTCAGAATCAGAGAATCACAGAATCAATTAAGTTGCAAAAGACCTCTGAGATTACCGAGTCCAACCTATGACCAAATACCACATGTCAACCAGACAACAGCACTAAGTGCAACATCCAGTCTTTCCTTAAACACCTTCAGAAACAGTAATTCCACCACCTCCATGGGAAGCACTTCAATGTCTCATCACCCTTTCTGTAAAAAAAGTTTATCCCTAATGTCCAACCTAAAGCTGCCCTTGAGTCTTAAGGGGAATTTAAGATTATGCCTTGTCATCCTGTCACTGGTTGCCTGGAAGAAGAGACTGAACCCTACCTGGCTACATGCCTCCTTCAGGGAGTTGTAGTGAGCAATGTCCCTTGACACTCCTTTTCTCCAGGCTGAGGCCCCGCAGCTCCCTTAGCCACTCCTTATAGGACTTGTACTGCAGACACTTTAGCAGTTCCATTACCCTTCTCAGGACACAGTCCAGGACCTCAATGGCTTTCCTGAACTGATTGGCCCAGAAGTGAACATAGTACACAAGGTGTGGCCTCACCAGTGTTGAGCACAGGGGAAGAATCACTTTCTTAGTCCTACTGGCTACACTACTGCTGATCCAAGCCAGGATGCCATTGACTCTCTTGGCTACCTGGGCACAGCTGGCTCATCTTCAGCTGGCTGCTTACCAGCACCCCCAGGTCCTTTTCCATTGGGCAGCTTTCTAGCCACTCTTCCTCCAGCCTGTAGCTCTGCAGAGGGTTACTGTGGCCAAAGTGCAGGACTCAGCACCTGGTCTACGGGAGTTTTCATTTCAGGCAGATTAGTGTAAGTTACTCCTTAAACGTTAAGGGGACAAACTCTGGTCACATGAAAACCTTTCACTGCAGCAGCACAGACTTTTCAATCATGTTTCATGATGCATCAGAGTACAACAAAAAAATAAAGCACTGAAGCTCATTAACTACTATTTCCATTCAAAATTTCATGGCAAATGTCTATGGTGTAGCTCTCATCTGAAGTAGGCTAATAGAAAAAACAAAAAGCAACAAACCACTATTGAAAACCAAGAATAAATTCAACTGCTATTCAACTCAAACAGGTGACAGACAACAAGAGCACTCTCCATCACTAAATAGTTACTGCATGGAAGACAAGCTGAAATTAACTCAGTAACACTTCCAACTTGTTCAGTATTAACTATGATATTAAAATTCTAAGTTAAGATTCTCTGAAATACATAACGTCTTCAAGAGCATATTAATACAATCTAGAACAAACTGAGAACTTTGATCTCAGCTATGCCATGAACAGAACGAGCTTAGCCATGTACACCTCAAAACCTAAATACTAACTCTGCATTTCAGCTCTATCCTAAAAGAGGAAGAAAAGGTTTAATTGCCTACTTTTTGTTATGATACCAAAACAACAAAATGCTATTTCCTCTTAAGCTGATAGGTACAATAAGACACATAAAAGACTAATTTTTTTTTTATTCTTACACATAGTAGGAAGCCTTAGCTGCAATGTGCCATTAGAGAGCCCATTCCCAGTCCTACCACCTCACTAAAACACATAACTACAAAAACAAATATTCTCCTATCATCCTTTAAAGGATCAGACCAGACTGTGAGTCTTGGAATAAATTTTCACTCAAATAAGGATATAAAGCTCTCATCCCTTTCTCTACATTTTAGGACAGTAGTCCTAAACCTAAGAGAAAAATCCCAATTCGACTGGTATATTACAGCAATTTACAAAACCTGTCTCATTACAGAGATTAGAAATCATCACAAATCACTTTCAAATCCTCCTAACTGTTTATCTGGAAACAAAAATTATCTCAAGAAAGCAGTATTAATTCCAAGTTTCCAGAAAATGGTCTTCTATTGTAAGACTCACTTCTTCCATTCTTGAATTTTTAAGTAGTCAAGACTCATTTTCTAGTAATCTGAATTGTTTCCCTTAGCTATACATCTACTAATAGTTTTGTTGAAGTTCATGAAAAAAAGCCTAGCTCATTTCTTCCACATACTCCGATAAGGCATTTCCATATAGGATTCTCTGACACATAAATTTATCCTTTTGGTAAATATCTAGAGCTTTATAAAACAGACTTCAAAATTATAACATTACTAATTTTAATTCTCTGTACCTAATGTACCTTCCCTTACAATTAATACAAACAACTACAATTAGAAAAAAAAGTCTTATTTCCAACAGAAGAACAAACAGGTATCATCCCTTAATATAACTGTGTCAAGTTTAAGATGCAATTGGAAGGTATTTGCATATGTACACCTACTTAAATTATCACTATTTATAAATACTATTGAGAATTTCACAGCTACTACTGTCATTCAAACATACCTTATTTCATCAGTTTCTGGCACTTTGGTGTAAGGCAGAATTGCTCGAACTCTCCTTCTGTCTTCCACAGGCTACAGTTTAAAAGAGAGCAATGTTTTTTTTCTTTATACTCTACACTGTAGAATCCCTCTCCCCAGCATTATGCAAGAGCTGGGGCAAAGAACTGGTAATGTTACCATCACTAATATCCACCTTGTCAGTTTTATATTTTCAAAGCTCAAAATCATTCACTGCAAGCTAGAAACATTAGTTAAGAGAGCACTTATTTTTAACTTTTTTTCATTAGAGCAGAAGCAATGTCCAGAATTTTAACATTCAGAAACATCTTAATTCAGATTTTGGGTTTTGTTACAGGGGATTTTGAAGTGTTTTGTTTCATTTTAATTACTTTATTGTTTTGAGGATGGGCATGTGAAAGAAACCTTGGTTATCTCCAGGACGCATATTTGAAACCATTGTGAGATATGCAAAATGTCACAGAACAGTGAAGATTACATTACAACGGTGCTCTTTCTCAGCCAAAAACTCGGTATTTTCTTGTTTTTCTCTGTCTAGTTAAAATAATGTTACTACATTATAACTGCAATATATCTACCTTCCTCATTATATATTTTCATTAAATAGCGAATTTTTTTAATCATTACTTTTTATCAGTAAAATTGCATTTTTATACTACTTATGCTCCACATATGCCTATACAAAGCTACAGGCAACTTTCTAAAATACTTTTCCCAAAGAAAACAATGAATAGTGATTAAAATTACAAACTTTAAGTAAATTAGTCTTCAGAATTTTTTTTTTACTTGCCTCTGGAGGTGCTACTGGAAATAAGAGCTTTTCCCCTTTTAGCAAGCAGGACACATGACTGTAATAACCAATCAGGTCTGAGAGCGAAGCAAATCGACGCCCACCAATGTAATAGTCTCCACACATGGCAATAATCCTGTTAATAAAAAAAAACCCAGAAGCTTCACATCATGTATTTTTTTGCTACCAATTTTTTTTAAAGAAAAAGAGATTAGGATCATGTTTAACTCTTAAAACAATGCCTATATTCAGCAAAATGCAGTATTACAGGCTCTCTGAAAAGATGTAAATAAACCTAATGAATATTTTATCAAAAATATTCATATATATTGTATGATCCACCAGTTCTTTATCTAAAGGAAGTGCTGATTCACAGAAAAAGACAGTACATTTGTCAGAACTAAATTAAATCAAAAGGAAAAAAAAAAGTAAGCGTGAACATCCTAGAAAGAACAGCATTATTACTTGTACCATGCACAACATACACCTTTTATATTAGGCATAAATTTAACAAAGTAGCAAAGCACTTTAATAAAAACTTCCTACACTGCAAGACTACACAATACAAAAAACAAACACCATCAACAATTAGTCATTTTGTTACAGTTAGTTTAGTATCCATATTAAAAGTTAAGAAATTACTTTGGAATAGTCAAAGTACGTCCTTAAACTCCATTTAAAAATTTGGTATCTAATTAAAAAAGCTTGCATAATCATTTCAGCAGTTTAACAAAACAAACACTTCTTACAAATCTGTTTATTTTTTTTTCTTTAAGGCTTGTGTTTTTTCTTAAAGAAGAGATTCTTTAATGTATAATTTGAATTAAACTGTTTCCCCCAGAAAGTAATGTAAAATGCAAAGAAAGCTGAATCTTCAGAGATTAAATCCAAAGCTCATAAGCATATAGCACTGCAAGAGGAGTCAGAAAACAATGCTCAGAAGACACACTAGATCTTTTGGCATATTTTCTCTTAAGACTTCTTTGCAAATTATTCAATGGATAATAGATTCTAAATTAAATATGGTGTTTCACATTATTATTTCATCAAACTTAAATGAAACATTTTTTTGGAACACTAAGTTACCAAATACAGAAAGACTTCTCTAATCACAGAGAACTCTAAG
Organism: Lanius collurio; assembly: GCA_020086605.1. Lineage (NCBI taxonomy): Eukaryota > Metazoa > Chordata > Aves > Passeriformes > Laniidae > Lanius > Lanius collurio. The sequence continues at coordinate 1,311,428 of JACBWW010000060.1, read as the reverse complement.
TGAAAAAAAAAATTTAGTTTTGACACAATCATATGCTGCATGAACATATACGTCTGTATATAACTTTCAAGGGACAGCAAATGTACTTCAAGAAAGATTCTTTAGGGATTGAAAATATTTTAAGGACCCTTTTCTTGAGGAATTGGAAATACTTCGACCATTTTCTACCTGGGATACCAGAGACACTTCTATGGTGCACATGAACCAACGGTCAGTTGCCTGACACTGGCTTCAGAAGTTACAACAACTCAAAACTTTAAAACAGCACCGGAATGTAAGTTTTGGGACCGTTTGCTTTTTTGCTACTGCTACACAGAAACCAGATTCCAAATGAGTAACAGTACAGCTGAGAAGCTGAAATTGATAGTTCAGATGGCAAGATGCAAATATGAGGTACAATTTGTGTGTCATAATGTCTGCACTTATAACAGTTATGCCTTTATGCCAATGGTACATCAGGACCTCTGAATCACACTTCCATCACAACCAAAACTTGCCTACATTTGCAAACCATGTGCACAGTGGATCATAAGCAGGTATTCTGGATAATTCCCACTTTCAGAAGTTGAAGAATTTGCTTTGTATTTGTTACCATCAAGACAGCTGACAAAGATATTTTTTTTTTACTGCTGAAGAAACATTTGCTTTCCTATTTTGTTAAGAGGAACATTAAAATCCAGCACTCCACTTACTGACTACTGTTCAAGCTTTTCTCAAAATACATCTCATTTACACCCAACGAATAACTGAACTTACTAACGCACACTATTTGACAATGGTAATCCAAGCTGCAATTCAGGATAAAGAGCTACTTGTATTTAGAACAACTAATTCTAACACATGCTGAAAGCTGTTGCCAGCAAGCCTTTTGATTGCTAAACATTTAATCTCTTTGTGGTTTTTGGTTTGAGATTGTTTTGGTGGCTTTCTTTTTGTTTGTTTGGAAGGTTTCTGGTTTGTGCTGGGGGGGGCTGTTTCTTTGTTTTGGTGGGTCTTTTTCCCCCCAAAATTAAGGAAGCAACCAGATTTTCTAGCACTTTAACTGTGCTAACTACAATGACTACTATGCAACAGGCACAAAACTATCTCCTTGACTGACTAATAAAACCTGCATGGTGCTTTAAGTCTATTCAAACCACTTTAGGCAAGCTTCTCTATCCAGATATTTTTGGTTTCCTCACACTTCTGTTCTTCATCCTGTAAAGCAACTTGTAAGCAGCAAGTTTTAAAACAACTAAACACAAGTACAAACCTGTACCATGAAAGCATAAAGAGTCAAAATATACTGTATTATAATACAATCATTGTTTCTGCTCTATTGTGTTCTGAAACAAAAAATAAACAGATCACAGTATTCAAAATAAAATGCTTAATTCTCACCTAAAATGATTGACATTTGTTTTACTAAGGAATGAAAGCACAAATGAACCTGGTCTCCGATCACTCTCTCGAATAAGGTAACTTCCAGGTTTTCCTGCTTGTCGAAGACGTTCTTCTGCAATTGTTCGGTCAAGTTTTCCATGATACCACCTGAAAAAAAAAGAGTAACAATGGGTGTCCTTAGAACTTAAGGACTTAACTTATTCTCACAAAATAGACCTATGAAATGAAGAAAATCTTTCGGTCATAACCAAAGCTTTGTTTCAAAGCTATCACATTGTTACAAGTTCAACCTCCTAATTTACTTATTTCCAATAAACAGTATTTTTAACACAGCAGAGTTTTTCAGACAACCTGCTTTTCCCAAAGAACAGCCCTAAGAGGCAGAGGCTCTATACATACCATCAATTTTTCTCTCCTTCCTAATTTGTTTACTTTAAATAAACAGAAAGAGAGGTGACTCACCTTGACTTAAAAGATTCTTATATTTTAAGACTACACAGGCATCAGTTCAGACTGGGTATTTCAAAAGCACAAACAGAGAAGTGAATTGTATCAGGCTGTTCCCCAGCTGACAGAGATGCTGCTCTAGCAAAGCCAGTAAAGAACTGGACAGCAGTCACTAGGCCACCATCCAGGCCCAAAACCACCTTTCCTTATCCCAGCGTGCACCCTATCAATCAAAAGTGAGTGCCAATGCATGGCAAATCACAGACTGCAAAATCTGACAAAGGAACATATTAAACTACTGCTACAATTCAAGCATTCAACCTCCTTATCTCAGTTTATTTACACAGCCTTTATCAGAACACATCCTACTCCAAATGATCAACTTTCTGTTTTTTTTTTTAAAGGAGCAATGGAGAGCAGCTTTCAAAGACAGCCATTGTTCTCATTACCTTCACCAAGCGACAGCATATTGCAGAGATATATATTGCAATAATTCAGTAACTCCTCCACCTAACTTTGCTTGATTAAACCTTTAGTTTTTACACTCAGAAACTGTCAGCTTCAAAACAGTAACTATTTCAGACAATTTAAATCCTTTACCATTTCAGATCATATACCATTTAGTTCTAACAGTTCACAGACATTTTGCAAGATTCACAAACATGCAATTCAGAAAATATAATGTAAATGACCTCTTGAACTAATATATGCAAAAATATAAAATATTTCACAGCATAAAGTTTCAAAAAAATTTTAAAAATTATAAAGCTAAGTTGTTGATAAAAATCTGAACAGAAACATTTTTTTTCTACAAAATGGAATCAAAACCTTTGAGAGCTTTAATCAGAACAAAAACTAGATAGACTAAACCAATAAACGCCATTACACCAGTAGAAGCAGCACAAGCACAGATACTGTTTAACCTGGCAAAACTGAGTGCTTGCTAGTATTGCTCCCCTCTGCTTCTCTTCCTCATCCTGATCAAAACAAGTTAAACCAGAAGAAGCCTTGTTGTATCTACACTGTTTAAAACCTGAGACTGATGTAAGATCCTCTTGTTCCACTCCAGAGTAAAGCAGCCTTGCCTACAGAAACCTGTCGTTCAAAAACAGTCCACAAAGAAGTGGATCGCACCTTCCCTACCAGGAAGGTCCTTTAGGAACTGAAACAAAATCAAGATTTTGAAGTAGCTAGGATGAAATATTCTGTGTGTCAGTGTGCAGAGCACAGCTGAAACTTGAGTGAGTTTGCTGCCAACACATCACAACTGAGCATTGCTTTCCTGGATAGACTGACTTTCATGAAGTGTAAGACTCCCCAGACACCCAAGAAACTTTCCTGATGAAGACGCTAACATTCCATTTCATTAAATCTATTTTAGACTAATAATAGGTTCACTGAGCTTTTATTTGTTCCTATTTAACATTCAGTTGAGGAAAATAATATTAATTCTATTGAGAGATACACTGCATTACAATGCCAAACTTAAAGAAAGGCACAATTTCAAAATGGAGAAGGTGGGAGTCTTAATAAGAATGCAAATTACCAATAAAAAAATTTATAGAGTAAGCAGAAAGGCAGGATCATCTGCAAATAAAAGAACTCATTTTTCTGTAAGGGACCAGGATTTCTAATAATAACAGCACAAACTTAGGTGCTCCAATATTCAGTCCAGAATCTTCAAACAAAAAAGACCCTCCTTCTGGTGACAACAATATATGTATTGCTATAGCCCACATACTAGAGATCACATTGTCTGATACTGAACAGTCTATATATATTTCATCCCATTCAACAGTTTTATATCAAGCGTACCTGAAAACATTTATTACTCGATAAAGCATTTAAGGAAAGGTTTGTTTTCTGAAATAAAAGTATTAAGTTAATTTCTGAGTGCAATTAAATTCAGTGTCAGTGAGCCCATATTTAAAATGTTAAGTTCTGACAGAAAAAAATCATTGTATTTTACAGGTCACTCTGCATTAGTGTAATGTACTAAATTACTCTATATTAGTAGCCACAGAAATTACTATTAATATCAACTTTAATACAAATGACAGTAAAGCAGTCAATATTGAGCAATGATAAGAGAAAACAGCTCAAGTGATATCCTCAGGAAAACTCTGTAGATTGCACGCATGTTCTAAAAATAGGATACACAGTTAAGTGCAAACTTGTATGATACCATTAAAGTATGCAAAATACTTGTCAAGAAATAACTGCATTTTTTCCAGAGAGCAGAGTTTCATCAATAGATAAAAACAGCTTGCTCAAGCAATATACAATCTAGGAGCTCTGAAAGACATCATTTTCAGAAGTGTGTGTCTTATAATTCATCCTGCTATTGCCAGTTTTCAGTATTATAGAAAGATGTATTTGGCAACTTTCTGTCATTATCTTCAAGAACTTTGATAGCAAACAATAAAGACTGTTTTACAAAACTGCAGTATTCAATCTGATTTAAGGATATCAAGTGTTCACTTAAGGAGTGACATAATATATATTTTCTTACTATTTCTCCTGAATGGTTGGGAATTTTTTTCCTGCCTTGAAATACATCCATAGGTCAATTCTTCCGTGATTATTGACTAATCTAACAAGCACTAATGAAAGCTTTTGAGATCTCTTATGCTGTATTATCAGTTACAAAGGCAGATCCATACAACAGTCAATGCTATCCAAAGAAAGTACACCAGAAATGAGTAAACTACAGAGCTAGCCATACGCCTAATTTCGTCAGAAAATAGCATGCAGAAAAGGATATAAACAAGTTACCAAAATTTCTGAAAGGAAATAAAGTAAGCCCCAGATCCTTTGGTTCTAAGCTTCAATCAGGTATCTGAATAAAGCCCGAGCTCAGTATTTCTGCAAAAATGCATCACAAGAAACCACCTCTCCCTCTGAGTTTTCTAAGTAAATATCTACAACTTCAGTATTTTGCAATCAAAACAGCTTCAAGTTTAATGTTTTCAGTCGGAAGCAACACTAACCTTAGAGATTCTTAATGAATGCAAAAGGAATTGCTATTTATGGTGTACTATAAGGCTCACGAAAGGAAAAGTTTTGATAGGAAAATATCATACTAAAAACCTGCCTAGCAGTTCATACATAAGAAGTTGCCAAGGGACTGTGACTTACCAACGCCTACACTCAACTCGCTACCACTTAGATGTACATCTTCCATCACTGCTGAAGACAAGGTCCCTGTAATTTCTAGTCAGTCACCTCTGTTTGTTTGTCTAATCCCACCTAGCAACATTTCCGTATTTCTAACATTACCTTTGCACGTTTTTAAAGGCAACCCACTACTTACACTGTGTTTTGAGCAAACATAATTCAATGACATTCTGAATACAACTGCTGTTACAATATGCATTCAAATACAGTAAGCAGCCTTGAAAAAGTATGTTATGAAATGATTCAAGTGATTGTTTCTGTGACCACCTGTTAACTTGTCTGCTTTAAGAAATTTGTGTAACAGTTCTTTATTTTGCTTCTAAGAGAACACCAATAAAAGACTGCAGTGTTTCAGAAACCAGTGAAAACTGTGCATGAAAATACTTCCATCTGTCACTTTAAACCAAAAGCAGCATCTTCAAAACTCCAACCCTATCTATCACAATTTAATTACAGCAAGAAGACAGAACAAAGACACAACATCACAAAGAGCTCCTACATCCACACAAGCAATACTGAGGTGTGCACAAGAATGGTGTCCATACCACTGCCACACTAAGTGGATGACAACCATATGTCAAGTCATGAACCTCATGGAATGAGCTGCACTGCAGTCAGAGCTGTCACCCCTGGTCCATGTGAGAACAAAAGATCCCTGTGTTTTCCCATGCTCTACAAAAGATGCTGGCCACCACACCCCCAATCATACCAGCCCCATCAGGCCCAGAAAGCCCTTTCTACTGTGAGAAGGAATGCAGTTACACTGCATCTCTTTAGCAAGTTCACTGTATAGCTATACGGCTTCAGGCCCCCAACATGGCCCCACCACCACAAGTCCCATCCATGCAAGGAATAAACCACTCACAAAGAGGTAGCAGATGGTGAATTTACCATATGGAAGGAGGCAGCTGCTACTGCGCGAGGAAGCATGTCACATTGCACAACCAAATCCTTTTATTTACATATTTCCTTTTTATATGTGGGAAAAGCAAATGTGAAGCTTTGCTGCTCCACTAAAAGATTCTGCTCTTCAAGTACACTGCAATTTTTACTTCGGAACACAGTAGATAAGGGAGAAGAGAGTGCAAGAGGAAGTGCTGAAGGGAAGTAAAAATGAGTTTCAGCAACTTAGTACAAATATAGATATTGATATTGATAACATCTGTAGACCTCTCTATTTCCATCTAGAAAAAGCTATGGTGCTGTTGGGATACCTTGCCCTGAAGTCCTGGTGGGAGGGAGGGAGGGGGGAGGGGGCTGGGTGGAATCTGGATGTACAGGTTTGCCCCTGCTCCCATGTCACATGTGCCCTATACCTGTTCCTGATTGGTTGGCTTGTGTGCCCAGGGCCCGGGAAGAGCTCGGGGTCCCATGACTGGGAGAGTGTGCCTGGGAACTTCAGCCATGCAGGCTAGAAGAATAAAAGATCTCTGAACATCTATCAAATATCACTTCATATTTCCTTCCTACTCATCTTGCCGAAAAGCTCTTGTTGCAAGTTATTCCCCAGTGCAACAAATCGTGGAGATGCTGGGGAAACAGTCCCTGGAGAAAGTGACTCGTGAGTAAACTCTGGATATCTCTTCTTGCTTTCGTTTTGCTGTCCCATCTCTGAACTGTGGAAGACTCATGGCTGTCCAAACCACAAAGAGATATTTACTTTAAACTTAAAAAGGTTCTTGAACAGCGATATGTAGATTTTAGCTTAATTCAAGCTCAAAAAGAAGTAAGACACTTCCTGGCGTGGTTGTTTAAAAACTTCTTCTGTGTTTCTCGGGATTTGATTCTTACCAAAGACTTTTGGGAGAATGTTTAGACACAATTAACTTCTGAATCAAAGTATATGCCAATGGAAGAATATTTCTGTGAATATTACCTAATAACAGAGACTGCTGAGCAGTGTCGGCTGTGTCCCACTCCCGTTCTAGCAGCAAACACGTGATTGAGCAGCGCGCACGTTGCAGCGGGGTCCTCCGTTGCCCCAGATGCCGTGCGGCCCCAGCTGGGAGTGCCCAGTGGACTGCGGGCGGCGGTGAGGCAGATCCCACGCGTGGGAGGGCTAGCAGAGACAGGCACAGCGGGAGCGGGGCCGGCGCGGGCTGCAGAGTCGGTGGTGGCCCACCTGGCACGCAGTGGCTCGAGCCCTGAGCCAAGAAAGGAAGTGATGGTAATGGCAGTTGCTATGGCGACCGCGGTGAGTCGTGCCGAGCCGAGCCAGAGACACACGAGTGTGGCGCGAGCAAGGCGAAGCCGTGTGGGTCCACCAGAGCAGTCCGGTTAACGGGACGGTGCAGCGCGAGGCCGCACCAAGCCCAAGCAGAATTGTATGCAAGGCACACAGCCAGCAGCAGGGACAACATAAGAGAGCGCAGAACCCAGAAACGCACCAGAGCAGAGTCGCCCAGAAAGCATGGAGCGGCGGCCAAGTGGGGGACCCACTGAGATGTTAGAGCTGACGAAGCGGCAGCCAGAAGCAGCAGTGACCCCAGCTGCAGTAGCTCCAACATGAAAGTGAGCGAATGTGGAAGCAAAAATACAGAGAGATGGTGAACAGCAGCAACACAGAAAAAAGAAAAAGTTATCGCAACTAAAGTTTTTGGAACTGTAAAATGGTATAAAGAAAAATTATGGCTTCTTGGTGAGAAAGGATACTGGAGAAAGTATCTTTGTCCATCGAGCTGGCATTATGAAATATAACCCCAGAAGCAAAGTTCCAAGTTTAGAAGGAAAAAAGGTGGAGTTTAAAACTGTACAAGGAAGAAAAGGCCCACAGGCAGCATGTTACAAGGGGTAACAGGGGGTGTTTCTGTAAAGGGTAGTAAATATGCTAGACAATATCCCTATCCTTTCCCAATCATACCTTTCCCTTTTACCCCATGCTCTTCTATCCCCAATGTGATCCCAATCCATATTTCCATCCCTGGTTCCCCTCACAAAACCATGCCTACCTATTTGCCATAAATCCCTTTTTCAATGCCGATGGGAAGAAGAAAAGGAAGGATGGAAGAAATTAACTGTCATTTTCTAAAATTCCAACACGTAGAGAAAAGAAAAAAACCCTCTTCTGACTCATGAAGCATGCTCAGAGTCCTGTCTCCCTCGTGATGCTCCAAAGAAAACCCGTCAGACACTTGGGAACTCAAAAATTGGCTTATTTTCTTTAGAAATTATTTTGTTGTATTTATCCAGCTGTTACCCAATGTTCATTTTATTTAAAAACATAGGGTGAAATGTTGGGATACCTCACCCTGAAGTCCTGGGGGGGAGGAGGGGGGCTCTGGATGTACAGGTTTGCCCCTGCTCCCATGTCACCTATGCCCTATACCTGTTCCTGATTGGTTGGTTTCTGTGCCCGGGGTGAGCTTGAGGTACCGTGACTGGGAGAGTCTGCCAGGGAACTTCAGCCATGCAGGCTAGAGGAATAAAAGATCTCTGAACATCTATCAAATATCACTTCATATTTCCTTCCTACTCATCTTGCCGAAAAGTTCTTGTTGTAAGTATTCCCCGTTTGCAACGTGGTGCACAGGAAAAACAGTCATCAAATGTCACATCCACTTCACACAAGGCTCTTCTCAGCCAAACCATGGTGCTTCAAGAAAGCCTGCTCTAACAGTGGAGAACTTGTCAGACTCTGCCTTAGTACCTTTCACACCTTAAAAATTCTTTTTACCACCTCAGACTACGAGCTCTGCTCCAATTATAGGCAAAAGAGAGCAAAGATTACTTTGAACTGCAAAAATCCTCAACCTCAAATGACACACAAAAATCTCAAGGAGTTTCATGAACACAAAGGAGAAAAATTACACAACAAAATATTCTGAATTATTATTTTTGTCTTCTTATTCTGTTAACATCAACCATCCTCCTCTCAAGCCTTCCATGTGAAGATTGTCTTGGGGGTGGATCACCATGATGAGGATATCCCACCATGATCATCTGTGGTCATTTGATCACTGCAGTCATTTGTGCCAAGAATTGTCACTGTTTCCCCTCAGGTCCCCCACAGCTGAGGGGATATCATGAGATGTGCAAGCTCAGCCTGGTATCCTGTGGGGCATAGGGCAGGACAGCCCGTTTCCTTCAGTAATCGAGGAGAGGGGCCACATGGGTGACAGTGAGTATAGTTGGCCTAGGATATTGCTACCTCATCATTTTCGGCAGTGTAACCAAAACCTGCCTGCTTGCTTCCCTGATTGCTTGCTGCGAAGGAGCTCAGAGCCAATGCCCGAGGGCTGGCTGAGGCCAGGGCCACCACCACCTGGGAAGGTCCCACTCTTGTATCAGAGTGGCCCTGCTGGCCACAAGGGTGCAGTACTGCACCTTGCCTGCCTCACCAGAGCCCGCTGGCACCCTCTGCCGGCTGCAAGGCAGTCACTACAGCTGCGGCATGACCAGTCACCAGTGCCCCTGCTGGCTGTCGCCATAACTACACCAAAGGGGGAAAATGCTAATAGGGTGAGAAAACTTCAGGGTTTTTTTCTTCTTGTTCTGACATATATATATATGTATATATATCATATTTATAGCTCATATGTATGTTTGCTAGTAATGTTATTCCTTTTCTCATATTTTGGCCTGGAAGCCTCATAATTTTTTAAGTCACAATAATTTGGAAGGACGAATTGCTTCTCCATTGTAGGAAGGTTTCCACCCTGATTATTTGTCTGGCAGATATTATCCTCAGCAGATTTTAAACCAAGACAAGATTCAGTACTCCTATTCACTGCTCAAGTTTCATTTCAGTGTTATATTTCTCCCAGCCTAAACACCACTCTTGGTTTTACTACTTTTATCCAGATTCTGCCTTTTAACGCTTCATTTCCCATCTCTGTCCTATCTGTAGGCTGTGATACTGCCTTTATGCACATAATTTGTAGTAATTAAACTAAATTAAATTTCAGTTAGATTTTATGACATTCATCTCCTTCCTCCATCTTGTTAGTCATTATACAGTAGTTACCAACTTTTGACCAAGTCTTTGTGGCTCTCCACATCATAAACTTTGCTACCAGAAAAAGACCTTCAAATATACTACAATGGAAGTACCTTTAAGATAAGCAGTTGAAATTAACTTCTAGTCAAGTAAATGTTCTTTGTCCCATGTGCATGACATTGAGTGTTACATACTGTTCTAGGTACATGAGGGAGAGATTTTCATCCCTCTGCTTTCCTAGGCATTTTTCTAAGAGGTACTTAAGCATACCCATGTATGCCTAACAAAGGCTCATTCCGCTTTTCTCATTGGATTGTTCCAAAATCCCTCAAAAATAGCAAGGGGAAGACTGAACTGTGCTGCGCTACAAGACTAGGAACCAGCCAACTAATGTGGAAAGTCACTACCACAGGCACTCTTTGGCACATTAGCTGTGTCACTGACTGTGGGACTTGCACACACCTTCACAAAAAAGCCATTAAAACTCTTTCAGCAGTTTACGTCAGCTCTGAGCTAGAACTAAATGGATCAACTGAAAACCTCAGTATGCCTTAACAAATAGACAATGAAAATATGAAATAGCAAGATAACCATATAGTAAAAAGAATAACATATTTAAATAATTTCAAAAGGGGCAGAAAGGTTCTAAAAGTTTCTACTGCTGTAGCAAACAATGCCATAATTTTAAAAGAGAGGTGTGACAAGATCACACTACCCAACACTGACTGCCTATCTCCTTTTTCAAGAACCACCAATAAGCAAATACAGCTAAACTTGATGAAAAATAGCTCTTGAAACAGCTGGCATCTTTCTTACTGAAGAATCAGATTAGGCAATGAATTCTGGAACTCATTAAAGGCCTTAGCACGGAACTATTTTTACATGCCAGGTATCTGTGCCCTCAGGTAAAAAACACACTTTTTTTTATTAGAATTGAGTTATTACTTCTGGAACAGTGTTAATAAGGCTACATAAATGAGCACATACTCTTAACAATAACTAAGGAATTTCTAAGATGTTCTTCAGTTTGTCTGCCATTACCCTCATTACATGTACCAAAGGCTCCTTCATCTTCCTCCTCCTCACACCTCATCCTCTCTAATCAAACACAGGTTTTGGTTTTGTGCTCTACTCTTATCTCCTCCTGTGTGGAGGCTGGTGAGCCTACAGAACAAGGAACAAAGAGAGTTCATTGGTAGGACAAGATCAGACATCCTCCCCTGGTTAGGGTAACAGAAAAGGCTACTCTCATCTCAGGATGCTTTGCTTTGCTAATATACCCCAGTTCTGCTTCCCTGGCTGGCCCATTGGCCGCCCTTCCCCTTTGTACCTTATATGTCCCTGCCCTAGAAGGTTCTCCACTGCCTGTTCCACCATTGGCCCTTGCTCCATCACCACTCCCTCAGAGTTTCCCACTGGTTCCCATTCCCATGTCCCACCTGTGTACACCCCCATGCCCTCAGATCATTGGTCGCTGACGCTCTATCCACTCCCGTATCTAAACCTGGACCCTGCCGTGTTCTCAGTCTTTGTCCCTGGAACCCTTCACAAGCGTGGCTGCGTTAAACTCCTCCGGTGGAACCCTCTACGAAGGGCTGTCCTGCCTCTTTGCCACTGACCCATTTTAAGGAGCTATCCGTATGTTTGTGCGTGTACACGTGGGTGTGAGTGGTGGTCCTACTGAGCGGCTTTGCCTTGGAGACACTTTTAGGAAGGTTGCAGCACTTCACCATCCGGCACTGACAAGCCGCACGGACCGCGACACTCCTGCAAGCTGGATTGTTTCTCTAGAGACACATGTCACATCCACAGAGAGATTAACCACTTCTGTAATGAGAAAACCCTGACAGATATACACTAGAAATCAAACCCTCACTTGAATTGAAACATGTTCAAAACTTCCAACACACACTAGGAACAACAGTGAAGGAATACAACTTAGAGTACAACCCATACAGAACAAATCTAATAGTGTAACATAAAAATTGCGCATAAAACTGAGAAAAGAAAAACTGACCTGTTTCTAGACTGGAATATAGATTGAAATTATTACTACATTCTGCTTTTAGAGGAATAAAGACATTTCTCTAGCATCCTTTTTGGTTTATTTTAAGGAACTGAAAGAAGCAATAAAAATATCCACAGATGCTTAGAAAGCATAAAAACCTATGCAAGAAAAAAAAACTAAATAAAAAATATTATTTGAATAAGACAATGCTAGCAATTCCTGAATGTTTGGTATTATGCAAGTATCCAGCCTTGAATCTTGTAACATCTCTGATGCTAACTCTACTGACAGATGGCAATATTGAGAAGAAATTGACTTATGATTACTCTTAAATTTTATAAATGGGAAATACAATTTATCTATAAAATAACCATACCAAGAGTTATAAGCCATAAACAGAATTCCCTTTATATAGCTAAACATTTACATACAGATACATAATTTTACAGAAAGCAAGAAGTTGACTCAAAATAATAACAATAAAAAAGAAGATAATTTCAGAGGAATTTCAAAAAAACACCTTACACAAATCTACACCTAATTACCATATGATTCCTGAGTCAACTATCAAAATTTGGCTAAACCTAGATGGTGATCATCCCAGTCCACCCAGTTGTGAGGCTGCAGCTGGAGTACTGTGTCCAGTTCTGGTCCACATAATTCAAGAAAGGTGTGAACAGACTGGAGAAGGTCCAAAGGAGGGACACTAAGATGAATAAAAGGCTGGAGAACCTGCTCCATGAGGAATGAATGAGCTAGGCCTCTCCTCTCTGAAGAAAAGGCTCAGGAGCATCTCATCACCATGTTGCAGTAGTTAAAAATAATTCACTGAAACAATCTCTCTCAGGAGGAAGAAAAACCTCACTGGAGGTTTTAAGATGTGACTAGACAGGTTGGCAAGATAATCTCAGTTATACTCCCTTTGCCCCAAAAGGCTGGGACATAGGAACTTTCAAGGTCTGTCCCAATCTGGGCTGTTTTATGGTTCTATGGTCCTATACATTCCAATCCTCATGGAGCTTTATACTCACAAAAACCCACAAACTTGAGGATCAACAACTGTTGCTATTCCAGTTTTGCAAAAAACAGAACACCAATTAAAAAAAAATATACGATGTGAAGTTGACCTGAAAAATAGCTGAAAAACTGAAATTTAAACATGAAGATTACTTTTCTGGGTCTGATATTCGTAAGAATGAGACTGTTAACTTGCTGTAACACACTGTGTACATCAAATGTCCTGGAAAACTCAATACTCCATTCCTGAAATATGACTGGAGCTTTGCAATTAATCTAGCAACACAGGATACATTAATTTGTATGGGTGAATAATTATAATAGAAACATACCCTACATGGAAAAACTAGGTATTTGCAGCAAATTATTAAATATTTAAAAGTCACTGTCAACTACTTCATAAAAACCTTTGTAAAGGCAAACTCGTGAGCTTTTACCAGAGAAACTAAGTTATGTATCTATATAGAAAGTAATGAAATATTCTTTTTGCCAATCTAAAAATTCCTTGTACTTTCATTACTAATCTCCCCTATTAGCTACTGGCATGACTTTATTCCTTACTAATTAGAGTAACAGTTTTCAGCAAATAGGTCCTGTAACGTGGATCTTCACCTATAAACAGTATCTTTATACATATAGTTAAATCACTTGAGTTGAGGTGACAACTGGGGATCATATAGTTCAACCTTGCCCCTCTCCGGCCCCCAGCTCAGGTAGGATCAGCTACATCTAGTTGCTCAGGGCTGTGTTCCATGGAGTCAGGAATATCTTCAATGATGGAGACTTCATGACTACTCTGAGCAATCTTTATCACATGTCATGTTTGATCACCTTCACCATAAAAAAAAACTCGAACAAAACAACAAACAAAAACATTCTGTTGTATTTAAATGGAAACTCAAGTTTTTCCATTTGTCTCCATTGCGTCTTGCCCTGTCATCTCACACCACTGAGGTCAGTCTGGTACTCTCATCTCAACCCTTGCCATAAGATCTTTATACTCATGTTTAAGACCCACTCAAGCTTCCTCTTCTCCAGGCTCAACAGTCCCAGCTCTCTCTGCCTCTCTTTATCTGACAGCTGATCCAGTCCCTTCATCACCTTGATGGCCTTGCACAGACCTCTCTCAAGTAACTCCCTGTCCGTCTTGTACTGGTAAACCCAGCACTGAATACCCTAGATGTGTCTGACCAGGGCTGAGCACAGCAGAACGATCATCCCCCTCAAGCTGCTGACAACACTCCTCCCAGTGACGCCTAAGATACTGTCGGCCTTATTCACCACACAGGCACACTTCTGGCTTTGTTCACATCCTCACGCCCACATCCTCCTCTGCAGAGCTACTTTCCACCCATTTAGCCCCAGCACACACTTGGGGTTGCTACTCCACAGTGCCAGAGCTTTGTATTTCCTTTTTTTAACCACACAAGATCTCCCGCAGCCCAATTATCCAGCCTGTCCATATCACTTTGGATGTCAGCACAGCTACCTGGTGTTTTCAGCTACTCCTCTCTCAGTTTTATATTATCTGTGAACTTGCTACAGGTGCATGCACTCTGTCCAAGCATCCAGGTCACAGTATTGGCCCCTGGTGGCACCCTAGGGAATACCATGAGTGACTTGCCTCTATCTGAACTCTGAGCTGCTGAGCATCATGCTCTGTTACCACTCATTCAACCAGTTTTCAACATACCTCATGCCCCTTTACCTAACCTGTACACTGTTAGTTTGTCTGTAAGGAGACTATGGAAGACAGGGTCCAAAGCCTTACTACAGTTACAGTAAACTATCTCCCTTTCTCCCCAAGTCAATGTCTGTATCACAGAAGGCTCTTAGGTTGGTCAAGCACAATCCTCCCCTTATAAACCCAAGCTGATTACTCCTCACCACCTTCAGCACTAAACACGATTTAAAGATAGACTCATTTATCAACAGAAACTTTTTTCTGCTCCATCACTATCCAGAGTGATAGAGCAGGTATTTTACATAAAAACTACTGAAGTCTTCCTTCAGTTGTTAAATAGAATATAAAAGTATATAAAGCAGGTCAAGTATATAAACTCAGTCAAGCAGTGGTGACATTTTACTGGTACTGACCGTACTCTGGAGGGGCACTGAGGAATCAACCCTGCAATATTTCAGTGCAGCACAAATACCTATGTTTAAACAAGATGCCTTCTCCTCTCTTTTACTGTGCCAGCAGCAAGACATATAACAAGATGCTTGTTTTGTTAGGGAGAAAGATATGAAAGAAACTGGAAAACTACTATGAGAGTCTTAAGAATTTATGCCTGAATCAAAATACAGAGTGTTATACTGAAGAGACCTAAGCCCTAACTAGAAAATTTGTGTTCCTCTTCCCTCCACAAGCACAAAACATTTAGACAAAAAAGGGTGAAAAATACAGCACGATATTACACTTTTCAGTGTGGTAGGCTAGTAGATGAACTGCTAAAGTAACACACTGATATTCTGGGAGTCAATCTATGACACAAAATAAAAACTAAATAAAGAGCAGGTCAAGAGACTCTAGTTGCTGTTTAAACAAAATGACATTATCCGATGTTAACTGAAATACTGACTAAATTACTGAAAAATCATCCTCAAACTTCTGGCTTCAAACGCTGCCCCACTTCTGGTTTTACTTATCTGAAGTTTTCATTTACCTACGTAACTAACACACTCAGTTTACTTACTGCTTCACTTCCTGTAGCACATTAGGTATGATGTTGTTTTGCTGCGCTTAATTACTCACTTAATATAGTACTTCTAACACCAAAAGTCCAGCCAGAAGTGGCCCAGAGTACACTACCCACCAACTTTAGAAAAATAAGGTGTTCTCTTCCACACACAACAGGAACTGATGAAGATATTCATTATCTAAAAAGGAAAATATTCAATGCAAACTGCATTAACTGCCAAACAAAGAAACCGCATACACTAAAATCCATTGACATCGCATTTCATTTTTTTTTAAACAGTACCTAACTGAACACATTAACATTATTTCCTTCCAGTTTCCACTGCAACAGATTCATTCATTAGTCTGGAAAAGGGTCTTCTACCACTATTCAGAAAAAAATTCCTTTTCCTGAGTTGCTGAAACAAATGCTGCAGAACTCTCAACTTGCTACCTTCAACACTCACGTGAAGATACTACAACTTCACTCAATGACCAGGTAGAAAAATGTTCTACTTTAACGCAATCCACTCTTATCTAAAATTTCTCTACCTGTCTTTATATTCAGTGCTTTTTCTTGTTATTATGTTGCCTCAACAAGCACCAAGAGTGGCTGTAAGAATATAGCTGCTTTGGGCAAGATTTGTTTTAACCAGACAGTATTTTGACAACTTATTTCATTTTGTGTGGTTGATAACTTTCAGATTTCAACTGATTTCCATTTCAAACTGATAACCACTGCTCAAAAAACACCATATGAAAATGCCAGTTTTGCTGCAATACTGGAACTGCTCCCACCACATTAATCCAACACTAAGATATAAAATGATTTTGTCAACTAAGATTTTAAATCAAATACATAATTGAATCAGCATTCCTTCATTAAATTCAAAGGCATTTCCTTACACTATTTGAGCCTGTCACTTAGCTCTACAAATGGGGCAGAAAGCAAGAGAAAAAATGACCTAAACAAACACTGAGTTGCCCACTTTATTCCCTAGCACCCTGTGCCTCCCACCTAGCACTAAGCTGCAACATAAACATCCCACTGCTGTGCTCCAGAAGAATGAAAACCCACCCACACACTGAATAGACAAGCCTCAAATTAGTTTCACTACAGATTAAAGATTTTAAAAATCAACCCTACTGGGGGATTTTGAGTTTGTGAATAAAGAGGTGTTACATGCTAATAGCCTCCCACTGCTTGATTATTAAAGAATACACACTAAGAGAAGACATATTCCCCAAACCTCCTTGAACAAACTCTATTTATAACATCCTGAGGGGAAATGCAGAACCTGCATCTGCTTAATTTCTCATCTCTTCATATTAGTTACCGTGAAAGCCAGAATGTCAACTTTACAGTATTTAAAAGCATCCTCATGTTTTAAAAAGCAATTGTAACATCTTTACAGCCTAAAACTTGGAAGACTAGGAACTCATATTTCATCTGGCTTGGGTTTGGGTTTTTTTGTTTGCTTTGGGTTTGTTTTTTTAACTCATAAAGCAAGCTCAGAGAAAAAGTGATAAAAGTTGTGTCTAAGTTTATGCAGAATGTTTTATTTTATACTTAGAAGTCTAATCTAATATTGGAGTTTGAACAGGGACAAACTCGCAGCAACATTTACCAGATACTTCTCTCTGGAGAGAGGATTTCTCAAGAAATGCTACAATGCAATGCATGTCCATGGGAATGTGAAGAAACCTAATGAATTGTTACTATTATAAAAGAAATAACATCTTTGAATTCTTACAGAGGAGAATAGTATTTTTGTATTATGGCAAAGCCAGGAGTGAAGAGCACTGTCAAATCTCACATGTACACATAAGATACTGTAAGCAATTAAGACTGACAAAGCCATGTGACAGAATCATGGAATTATGAATCAAGCCGTCTGCATTCCTCCTATAAAAACTGAATGAATAAGGAGAAAGTGGGATAGGGTGGAGCTGGCAATCCTATTTAAACAAATGGAATAGCAATCCCGTAATCACATACAACTGGAGAAATTTAATACAAGCTTAAATTGAAACAATTACTCTTCCCAAAGACTCATACTGGAGTTTGCCTTATATATGACGACAGATTAATACTGATCTCTGGTTTTGGTAATAAATTAATAGTTCAACCCTAGAGAAGCAGATGGTATAACTACAAAGAAAGGGCATTTCCAAAATAAAACAGTAGGACTGAAAGGACAGAATTTACTGTTGATATATGCCAATTTTATGACTTAAATGAGAATGATAAGAAGTGATGCTGCATATTAAAAATAAGAGATTAAGGACAGGGAGAAAGCTTCTAAATCATCAGCCAACTTAAAAATTTTATGGAAAAGTCACACACCAAGGACAAAAATTACAAAGAAAAAGCTTAAGTATTTGGAAGTACAAACTTCTGAATGAATTCCTAAATGTACTTTACTTCTTGTCTGCTCCAGTATTACGTTTTTCGACAGAATATGTAACTACAGAACTATGCCCTGGTCCTGTATAAGGTAAGTAGCCTTCTCAGCCAAAGCAACATCAAGGCTGAAGTCTTCCCCTAGCCTATATTCCTTGCTGGAAATGTAACATCCTTTTCTAAAAGTTAACCATGATGCTTGCACGTGGTTACAGTATTGCACAAGACAATGTTTTGACTGCAAAATCCACTCAGAATTGTAGATGTGGTAACAATTAATTTAGTATCAAAATTTGATTGCTCCTAAATAATTGCCCTGCTTTCCAAAAATACTGCAAATAAGCTTGATTTTTGGCTTTTTCCTCAGTTCTCCAAGGAGCTTAAGTCTGACAGAAGCACTCTGAACTTTTCAGAGAGAAAAACCAGAAAAGCAAAATCCTGTACCTCCTGTGCTTGGCACACAATCCTGGAGAAGTAAGTTTGATTTTTATGTGCTTCTGTTTCCCAGACTTCTTTCAAAACTTCCTAATCATATTTCCAGCTCACTAGGAACTTCTACAAGTTTAAGACTATTCAAATACTGTCTTCAGAAAACAAGGCCTCAGTGTTTACAAACTTTCACACAAAGTCCAGAAACTAAAAGATCAAAGGACTGCTAGGAGGCCTGTCAAGGTTAGAGAGAGTATTTTAAAAAGAAATCCCATAATGTTACAATTTTATGTCCTACTTAAAATGACAATGGCTCCTGAAATCCTGAAAGTACATAATGCAGAAGTTAACTCTGTCAGTCAACACAGAATATAAAGAAAGAACCCAAAATTCACAACAGATTTTTTAGGTTAACTTTCTGACCTATCCATATAGCTCTCTTTAAATACAACTATATGTTGCCCCCTAAATTATCCACTATACTTACCAGAACTTCAGAAACAACATATTTACATACATTATACTATTGAAAAAATTTAAGCTTCTGAAACAATTTCATTTTGGGGAGAATATGAGAAGGATATGGAAGAAAAGGTTTATTTTCTGTTCTAATACACATCTTGGAAGTGCTTTGCGTAAACCTGCAGATTTTCTACAGTGAAATCCAAAGGTTGTGTTTACAGTACTTACTAATTACATGGACTCTATATAACATTATCTGATCTTATATTTCACACAACATAAATATAGAAGTTAGTCTGCCTCTAGTGCAAGATTATTTCTATTACCAGCACTGCAGGAATCCAAATTAACCTAACATATGGACAAGCACAATAAAACCTAACTATAAGTTTACAATTTATTCCAAATGTCTCTTCTCTTCAAGCATAAACTAAATGAAAACAACTTTAAATGGGCTGAGCAGCAAGGCACTTAACACATTTATAAAAATATCCTTCTGTTAACGCTCTTAAAATTAGAAATTACTTTAATTCATTTTAAATCTATGGTTCAAGATTGCCCGAATTTTTTTAAAAAGATCAAACATGTGGGGATTACTTTGGCTATGCTTCTATATGAAAAGGAAAAAATAAGTTACCTATTTTTTCCAGCAGAAAGCAATGCAATACAAAATGATGACGTGGAATAAAAAGTATTTTATGGTACGGATAGAATTTTTTTATCTATTTAGAGAAATTAGGTTTATGGCTCTACTGAGAAGGCGCTACGAGTGACTGGAAAAGTCTCCCCAACAGGTAGTTTAAACCACAGCCGGAATAGCTCACTCTTCCTGGCAGCAGAATTGCTATGAAAACTTCCAAAAAACTAACTCAACCGCCTTTTTCCCATGAGCTGATCCCACTCAGTACCGGAAAATCAGCTGCCGGTGAAGGGGAAGGAGCCCGATTTCCCTTCTGCCTCCGCTCACTCTCCTGGGTTGCGGTAGGCTGCCCTCCGCAGACCCCGGGCAGTGTCCCGGTGAAGCAACCTTTCTGCTGGAACGGAACCGGAGGAGGGAGGGAAAGCGGTGGCGCGGGGGTGGGACGCAGAACTTCTGCGAGACTTCCAGCCGAGTTTGACACACACTTTCCTCGGCTAGAGGTGGGGGCCCGGCGGCGCGGCACCCACTCCCCACAAGGACTGGGGCGGAGGCGGTGGGTACTCACTGGTTGGTGGGGGGCGCGTTGAGCGGAATGGCCACCTCCTCTTCCTCGTACTCCGGCCCGTCCAGCGAGTCCCCCTCGTCCACTGTCCCCAGCCCCCCGGCCAACGGAGGCGGCGGCGGCGGCGGAGGCGGCAGCGGAGGGAAGCCGGAATCGGTAGCCCCAGCCGCCGCCGCAGGGGCGGGCCCTGCGCCCAGCTCCAGCAGCCCCAGAACCGAGCACAAAGCCGGCCCCCCGGGGGTGCCGCCGCCGACCATGAAGGGGCCTTGCGGCCCCGGCGCCCTGCCCCGGCACACGGTGGGGCAGTGCCCCAGCTCCCCGGCGGCGGCGGCTCCCGCCGTCCCGGCCGCAGTACCCGAGCCGCCCTCCTCACTCGCGGCCTCGGCCGCCATCATGTTGAGCCTCGCCCCCCTCCGCCGGCTGCCTCACGCCGGGGAGGAGGTGACAAAGGGGCTCCGGCCCCCCGCCCCC
>JACBWW010000060.1:1133858-1285851 GCA_020086605.1 Lanius collurio | reverse complement strand
GCAAACAAACAACAATAACTACAGTGGTGACAGCAAACAGAAGCACAAACCCAGTGCAGCCTCTCTCGGCTGTCAGGCCCTTTCCCGTTTGGTGCAGTTCCAGTCACAGCCGGCAGGGGCGCTGGCGGCTCCCGGTGAGCAGGGCAGGTGCGATGGTTCCCCCGCGGCTGCAGGGGGCGCTCCGGAGCGAGCTCGGGGAGCACGCAGTGATGGCGGCCTGGGATCCGGGAAGGGATGGAAGAAAGGCTTCACAAACCTCCCTGGGCAGCTGATCCTGGGATCTATCCGGGCTCTCGGGAACAGCAGGCTGGAGCAGCAGTAGGAGCACAAATTCCGGGTGATAAATTCTCGAGTTCCAGAGCTGTGGTAGGAATCCCCGGAGTTCTCAGCAAGGCAGGATGGGCAGGGCTACAGAGTAGCAAACACTACTGCAGTAGTAGTGCCTGCAGCCCAGCTCCCAGAGAGGCAGGGAAGGACAGACTTGGGATCCCGGGGTTTCTCCGGCAGGAAGGAAAACAAGCAGAAGCCTGCAGTGCTGACAAGAATGGCAGCCTCCCTCTCTCTGTCTCTATGCCGAGAGAGTATCGCACACCCAGGTGAAAGACAGTAGCCCAAATGTGCTCCTCCTCTCTGTGGCCAGTTCTTTTGTTTCTCCCAAGTATTCAGCAATTTGTTGTCTCGGTAACATATATAGGAGAAAATTCCTCAAGGATTCCTCAAGAGAAAGGGAACTCCCAAAACCCCAACAGTTTGTCACTGATTTGCGTGGCATTGGGCAAGTAATTTAAGTAAGGTTGTTCCTCCTCCATCAGCAAAATAAGAAGCTATTTCACAGATGTGTCAGAGAATCAATTAGGCTTTTTTACAACATTTGAAATCCGCTAAACATTAATGCTTATTAGGGTGAAAAGCCACCTAAAGTGTGACACAGTATTTCAGTTTTTAAAAGAGAAGGTGTTGCTTGGACAGTAGATACAAATACCAGAAAACGTTCCCTTTCACTCCTTATTTCTTGCTTCTCTCTTCTACTGGAGCTTTCCCAAAGGGTTATCCTATTTCAGAAATTAATAACAGCAGAGGAATTTTCAGTCTTTCTGTCATAGGACAGAGTGATAAGAAAGCAGCTTTCCTGTAATGAACCTGGAATGCTCCAACTATTCCAGTTCTTCCCCTTGTACTCTCACAGGTATAAAATTAGGAGTTACAGAGAGTGCTGTTTCTTCCTACCTGTATGGCTGTCATGCTGCATGTATTGCTGAAGATGTGGAAAGGTGGCCAGAATTTGGACAAGAATTTGAATATTGATACTTTTATTTCCTGACACTTAAATTCTCTACTTTCATCACGTTACATTTTGTTTTATTGAATAAAGCCGACTCTGTACACAGACAGATGATCATAAGGTAGTTATTGAACAGTAATTATCACTACTTTCATATTTAATTTTAAGTATGTCCTGTCAGTTTTCCCATACTCATGGTACAAATTAGTAGCTTTTGTTTCTATTGATCATTTAGTTTGTACTGAATCTCTGGACAGATCAGCAATGATAAGCAACTTCTAAAATATTTTCTTTCATTTTATGAGTTCAACTGTTTTCAAGTGGTATTTTTGGTTAATGATTTTTTTTATTATTATTGATTTTCAAGAAAATTTTTGTTACATGAGAAGTCATCACTCTCAAACTCCAAACTCTTCCATGACCTTTTGTCCCTACTGATTTTGCTCCTGCAATTGCTATAAATGAGTCAAAATTCATAATAAATTAAATGGTATCAAGGTTGATTTTAAGTATAAGGGATATTAGACTGTACATGTATCCAAAGATGTTATGTTTGGAATGTGCCTTGGCATGTTCCCTGGTAGCCCAGCCAAAGTCACGGGTTACCCTTCTCAGTGATAACATTTGCATCTGAAGCACAGGCACCCCCACCAGAGAGGTCTCAAGTACCCATCATCATCGGGAAGCCAGATATCCATCTGGCACATCAATCTATTCCAAATCCACTCTGCCCTTGGAAAATCCTTTTTCCATCTGAAAGGAGTAACAGATATGATCTGTTCCTCCCTGGACCATGCTGATGAACGGACCTCTTACCTAAGACTCTTCATTTTAATTACACAAGGGGATTCCTGGAAACATCAACATCTGAACAGATCCCTTACTAGAAACACAAGAAGAGTTCCTGGAAATATCAACCAAAAACACAAAAGAGTTCCTGGAAACATCAACATCTGAACAGACCCCTGATCTCTGGACCAGAGGACCATGGAAGACAAGATGAATATGAAAAAGACAAAGGACTCTCTAGCCAGAGGCAAGAAAAACAGTATAAAAACCGGACTCAGAAACCTCGAAGGTGTGCACTACCATCCCTAACTGCTGGTATTCAGGGCTGTGTATGTGTCACCCAGGGTCAAGAACCTAGGCTTGGCCCTGCCGTTTTATAGTGGCTACTCAAAATTGTCAATTTGATCATAAAATAAATTCTGTTTGTTTTTATATTAATAATTTGGCTCATGCAATTTATTAATTCGATTTAATTGGCAGTTTCATTTATAGCACAATGGCTTGATATCTTTTCAAACAAATGTTTAAGCTGGAGATGAGTTAAGCACAAATAAAAGACTATACTTAAAGAAATTTCATGTTGAGAGTCAGTACATTTATGAATTTGAAATTCATTTAAAAATTACTGCTGGATCAGTACCTTTATTTTTGTGTTTTAAGCAGTTGCAAAAGTATATGGTCTTGCACAGCCCTGGGTTGGTACTAACTTGGAGTAATTAGTGTTGTGTTTTAATTTCCAAACCAACCAAATTCAAGATCTAATCTAGAGACTGGATGAAACTGGTCAGTAAAATGGAACCCAAACTGCAAGTCATGGATCTGGCATTCAAGAGGCAGATACTGTTAGTTGCCAGCCACAGTCTTTAAGTTTGTAAATACTAAAGGAAACAAAACCAATAAAGATATAAATTTCAGTCACAGAGGTGGCAGCATATTACCTTAGCACACAGGAGGCAAATGGGAATACACTGAAGAATATTTATTTTATTTATTTTGAAACACTGTGATTATTTTCATATGTGATTTTCACAGATATCTTTGTCCTTATCAGTGTCCTCTCTGACAAATTTGCTGTCTTTTTTAGTCTGTAATAGTTAATTAAGCAGCATTTTTCCTCCTCTATGGGAGTTCAAGTTTATGTGCTAGTGCTGGTATCAGCTGGGCTAGAGTTAATTTTCTTCCCAGTGACTGGTATGGGCCTGTGTTTTGGATTTGTGCTGAACACAGGGTTAATAATATAGAGATGTTTTTGTTATTACTGATCAGGACTTTCACACAGACAAGGCCTTTTCTGCTTTTCATGCACTTTTCATACACTTGCCATGCTAGCAAAGAAGTTTGGGGTACATGAGAGGCTGGGAGGAGACACAGCCAGAACAGGCCACCCCAGCTGACAAAAGGGATATTCCAGACTGTGTGACATCATGCTCACTATATAAAGTAGAGGGAAGAAGAAGGAAGAAGGAAAACATTTGGAGTGATGGCATATTTTTTCCCAAGTCACCATTACACATGACGGGGCCCTCTCTCCTGGAGATGGCTGAACAACTGCCTTCGCTTGGGAAGCAGTGGATTAATTCCTTGTTTTGCTTGTGTGCATAGTTTCTGCTTTCCCCGTTGAACTGTCTGTATCTCAGCCCATAAGTTTTCTGGCTTTTACCCTTCCAATTCTGTCCCCAGTCCTACTGGTGAGGCAGTGAGCAAGTGGCTTCCTGGAGCTTGGCTGCTGGCTGGGCTTTCAAACCATGACACCCTGTCAACCCAACACCTCGTTAACTTCAGTAGCATACAAAAAAGTGCTATATGATGGTTCTGTCAGTCTTTCTTAATGGCTGTGATCCTTTTATTAAAATTCCATATTATTGTCTGCATTTAAATGCAAGAGAAACCACACTATTTACACTTACCTATATTTATAATTTAGGCTTCATAAAAAGCATGTTTGGATTCTCCCCTGAGTTTGTGCATACTGATTCCATGTACAGATACGCTGAAATTATGTGTTTCTTTTTAAGCAACACTAAAATTATCCTCATATTTGGAAGCTGATTCATTAGTTATTGAGTTTTTTCCATAAGAAGAAATGAAAAACTGAGTTGCGAAGGACAACTTTTTGTTTTTCAGTTTTAAACATGAAAATGTTTGCATGTAATAATTTCCCTGCTTAGTTAATTACATCTAACTTCCCTCAGGGTTCTCAGTAATGATAGATCTCAGGTTTCTGCAGCATATATCTGGCTGTTGATGGACAAAAGTTACATGTTGACAAACATCTTTGTATTTTTGCAGCTGCTTAGGTATCTTTTGGATGTTTATATAGGTGCTCAGGAAAGGAAAAAGCACGATAAGAATGAGCAAACAGGAAAATATAACTACACTCTTAATACTTACAGAACTTCCTCTGAGACTGGTGATGTAACCTGCACAGGATAAACACAGCTATTGCATAGAGGACTATCTTTCATTTCAAATTTGGGTAATTTTTGGTGCTGTTTACTCTGAAATTTTTAAATAGTTAATAACACTGTTGAGGAATACATAATTCTCACTCATTTCAATTAAATAATTTCTTGCTCTGTGGTTATTAGTTCTACTGGCTTAATATAAAACATCTACTTATATCTTCTATTTAAATAAAGGATATTTCTATTATACATAGCTATATGTATAATCTACAAAAATCAACAAAAATCTTTAATGCATGTATTACTCAGCAAGCTCATATTCTGCATTGGTGGTAGAAATTGATACCCTGCTTAATAGAACAATTAAAGGGTAAAGTTCTATATGTAGCTGTAGTATAAAGTAGTGTAATATGTTGGCTATATATTGGTCTTTTCAAGGAATGTTTATATAACGAAGGGAATAAAATAATAGTGGAAACTATTTTGAATTTTAAAATTTCATGTAAGTTTCCAGTTACGAGGAAAAAGAAACGATTCTTTTTGACCTACATTTTTAAATTAACATCTTCATGAATTGTGTCATTGAAAACATAAAAGAAAGGAGAGAAAATGCTGATTCATGTAACAAATGATTCTTTATCTAAGATGTAGCCAGGTCTAATTTCCTGGGCATCAGATCTGTATGAAGCCAATTATGTTTTAAAATGTCTGCTCATATGGTGCCATCAAAACCTATGTATTCACTTGCTGACTATACAGAAGCTAGTATTTGCATGTGAGACATTTAAAACGTATTTGCAAAATGAGTAACTGCATCTAAGGTCATATTTACACATCTAAAGCATCCATTCTGTATATGAAGATTCTTATTTCCTTATGTATATATTCCCATGGAACAAGTTCTTTCATATGTTGCACTGAGATAGCTTAGGTGTCCTATTCTTCTACTTACAGTTTAGTTCCTGTATGTCTTCCATCATAGGATGATTTTTTCCATTAAGATACATTTCTTAATTAGAAAGAAGAAATCAACTGTTGAAGTCCAATATGCTAACTCCAATTCTTAGCTATTTTTGTTATAGGATTCTATGATTTAAGACACTGAATTAATCTAACTGCAAGATGTAATAGGTGAAATGCTATGGTTTATATTATATAGCTGCCCAGACTCCTATATTTCTTGACCTTATAATGTGTTAATATTTACTTCTCCCATAGTCTACTTATCACTCTTCTCATTACTATTATATTTATTGCATATGATAGAATTTACTTTTACTTGTATGAAGCAATTTGTTTAAGATAGCTGTATTTTTGTTGTTGATTTTGAAATCAGTTCCAGAGCATGATACTACTAGGAATAGGAACATACATAGTCTATACTTTTAAGGAGTTATGTAGCTCATTCCAGAATATCTTAAACATATTCACACTGTGATTACTCAAGTTTAACTTACTGTAGATTAAATTCCAAAAAGTATTAAACAATTAAACTAGCTGTCATTTCACTATTCTGTTTAAACCTGAGGATTTAATGATGATAATGCTGAAACCAACTGCTTTGAAAGGTACAGAAGTCTAATACACATGCTCCAACACCACATTCATGATGATTGGGAAAATCATGAGAGGTTCAAACATTGCATCTAATATGGCATCTGCTACATAGGGGCAGTTATTGTAGCAACAGTTAGCTACAAATAACACTAGTTTCATTTGACATTTAAATGATAGCTCATTAACACTGTTTAAATTTAATCTAAGATTTTCCAAGGTGTGCTGGTATATAGTTATTAGTTTGCTGCTTTTTCAATTCCTGTGAATATCTTTGCAACCTTCATTGATATTGTATAATTGGCAGGAATATCCATTTCCTCATAGTAAGCAATGACACATTGATTTTTCTAACTTTATTTCTGTAAAACAGTGGAAGATGAGCTGTTTGGAGAGGTGTATCAATCACAGAGTATATAATAAGAATACACAAGGCTTTGGCTGTATTTTGGTAATTTTACTGTGTAATCAGCAGTACATGCATAGAGTTTGTAATGGTAGCAGGGTTTAGCAGAGTGCATAAAAAATTAGGGAAGGCTAAATACTAGTATTCTTTTAACTAATGAGAATTTGCAGTGCACATGGTAAAAAGGAAACAAGGAGCTGCCTTGGCATACACAAGGAATAGGCACATCTAGTCCCTGCACCAGGCAAGCATAGAGGCACCATGGTAGGAATGAAGCTTCTGCTTAAATTCATGCCAAATGATGGTCAGCGTTTCCCAGAGGAACAAAGTCAGACTGCCAGATTTCAGGCAAGGTTACAGTCCTTAACCTTCTAATGGATTTAGACTTGGCAGTGGTCTTCACTGGTCTTCCCTATGTAGGTATTTGAGCCTAGTGCTTAATATTTTAAAATCTGGTTCTCCCTGAGCTGTTTCGACTGAAGTAAGGCAATGATTTCTCATGCAGAGAATTACTTACAAGAGGCAGAGTTTGGTGTGACTGAGACTCCTGTCCCAGTGTGCAGTATTGGCATTAAAGCTAGCTAGTAGTAAGAGATCTACTCAGACTTCTACACTTTGACAAAGCCTTAGCAGCAAAGATTAGATCATTTTATAGACAATGACATGTAGTCAGTACAGCACAGAATTAGACCTGCCAGCCAAAAGCAAGAATCCACAACAGACTGGATACTTCGCATAATAAGGGCACAAACAGAAATTCCATATTCTCTACCTGTGATTTGCTTTATTTATCAGTTTCAGCAAAGAGAGGGAAAATGATTGTCATTCCTGTATCAGAACTAAAGAGAGCTAATGTTTTTGTCTAAATAACTGACCATTGACTGAATAAAACACTAGGACTTGTAGCCTTTCTGGACAAAAAGAAACAATCCTTTGTGACTATTTTAGTTTCTGATCAATATTTTAATCTTGATTTTAAAACCTATTTTAATTCTTCTCAAATTTTGTATTTGTACCAACAAACTCATTACAGATTGCCCTGCTTTGTTCAATATGCTTTGGTCAGAATTAAGAAGAGGTGGGAGAACACCTCCAGTGTTAATCAAGCCTGGCTCACACTAATACCAGCATTGGTCTCAAAGTAAATGGAGCTGCTTAGGGCTTTGTTAAATTTCAAATATTTTTGAGGATGAAGTCTCTATGGCATCCCTACTCTTACTTGACTGTCTCTCACCCACTCTAACATGGTTGAAACTGTAATGATGTTTCCATCTTTCAGCTTTTCTGCCCATTATGCTACATCAGAAGTCTCAAATTGACAGAGGTATGGATGAGATATTAATAATTCTGTTTTAAAACTAAATTGTGTTGTAGGTAGTATAGTAGTACAGTAAGTGGAACTCTCCTCACAGCTGTACTTCCTTTGGCTCCATGCTGATCACTCAGGGCTTCTAACCAAGGTCCGTTTTTGGATTCTGCCTGCTGGTTTGCTAGGCAGCACTGCCATATGGAAGCTGGGCAGTCCTGTTCCACTGCGGCTTGCTGAGTAATAAAGGCTTTATGGCACTCATGTCACTTGTCAAAGTTTCAAACTTTGCCTGGGTTCACCTTAGTTTCTGCTCTGCAGGACACAGTTGGCCAGCACGGAATTT
Organism: Lanius collurio; assembly: GCA_020086605.1. NCBI lineage: Eukaryota > Metazoa > Chordata > Aves > Passeriformes > Laniidae > Lanius > Lanius collurio. Next base: position 1,277,763 of record JACBWW010000060.1, on the reverse strand, counting down.
TCACTGCCCAGTCTGTTGGATCCTCTACCTGATTTTTGTCACAAAGCATTTTGTCACACATCTGTACAGGGATCATGGCTGCTAGTGACAGGTCACTGTCTGGATATTCAGAAATAGAAGAGAAGTGTAAGTTTTTTAACTGAATGGAAACAACTTATTAAATGTCTTGACACATGTCAGATCAGTTCTGATAGCATCCTCTGTCTTCTAGTGATACTGAGTACGATCATATATCTTTAGTAATTAAGGGATTGTTGCACTCAGCTGTTGCTTTAGTGTAACATGAGGGACTGTTCTGCACAGGAAAAGCTGAAGTTAGGCACATGTCATTAAAGGCAGCTGCAGGTTAGCCTTGATGAGCTACATTTTCAAGCCTTCCTCCCTCCTTATCTTCTTGAGTGTGGTTAGGAGAGGGAGGTACATTGAATGGTGCAGTTATGACCAAAGGACATAGCTCATAGTAGCAGTAAGAGACGTATTTTTTCTTGAAATTAAATTGGGAGTCCCACCTCCAGCTTTTGAGGTCACTTTTTCTTCTGGTAGTTCAGCAGGATTCCTGAGGGTGCCATTCCTCCTGTGGGAACTAATTTGTAACCTCCCATTTGCAATTGAAGAACAGCTCAACTGGGACACAAATCTTCTTGCAGAAAGGCACCTGGCCAGAATGCTGGGCTTGGGGTTGCTACTGAAGGCAGTAAGATTAATGACTTCTTGTAGCTGTGTTTTCCATTGCACTGTCTGCTCACTTGAACATTGTTTCCTGTTAATTTTCTGCATGTGCATGAAAGCAATGCTTGAGTTTGCATCTTGACTCCCTAAGATTATTTTGCCTTTTTTTCTTTAAACAGAAGAGGCTGAAAACCAATTCATAATCATTCATCAGCTGCTGAATCCTTATTTGCTTCACATCTTCAACTAATGCTTTTGGGTTCTTTATCTGACAGGCCCCAGCATGCTGCCCCCATGCCTAATGTGCCCCTCCACTGGTGTCACTACAGAGGCAGCTCTGGCTGGGCTAGAACGCTGAGGCCAGCAGCCCCACCACTCAGTGTGGCAGTGTCAGAGCTTTCCCACAACACCATGGCCATGGAGAGCAACAGATGCTCCAAGCCTGGGCCAATTCACATGTGGCATGTCCTACAGCCACAAGAGCGAGAGAAAAATCTCTACAGCTGTCCTGGAACAAACTGCTGACCAGTCTTGCACCAGCCCCAAGTGCTGTCTCCATATCACAGAATAAAACTCTGTTGATTTGGATCTCACTGAAGTGGCGTTCATTTTCCCCATAGCAACCCTCTCAGAGAGGTGCTTTGCACTGGAACTTAGAATAAGTGTTGGTAACACATCAGTGCTTTGGCTACTGCTGAGCAGTACTGGCACAGCACCAGTGCTGTCTCCCCATTCTGCCCTCCATCAGTTGGCTGGGGTGGGTAAGATCCTGGGAAGGGACACAACCAGGAAAGCTGATCCAAATTAATGAAAGGGATATTCCATAGCATATGACACCAGCTCAGATATAAAAGCTAAGAAAGGGGATGGAAGGAGGAGCATTCATTATTCACAACATTTGCCTCCAAAGCAACCACTATGCATGCTAGAGCTCTGCTTTCTGGGAAATGGCCAGACATCACTTGCAGATGGCAAGTAGAGAATAAACCCTTTTTTCTCTTTGCTCATGCGCCCACAAGCACTTTTGCTTTAGTCAACTTCTTTGTCTCAACATATGAGTTGTTTTCCATCTTATTTTCTCTCCCCTGTCCTGCTGGAAAGGGGAAGTGATAGAGTGGGTTGATGGACACCTGACATCCAGCCAAGGTAAACTCACCACAGACATACAGTACACTGAAACACCCATCTCATCACAATGTTGACCTGCAGCTAGAAAAAAATGTTGCCAAAGAATAATCCCTAATTAGAGATGATCAGAATATTTGGGGCAACATGGAGTTTCACAGAAGATTTCTGTCACACTGAAAAAAACCACAAAGATAAGATACTTATTTTCTGCTGCCTGTCCTGCAAAGTCCTGGCTCCTGGGAGAGGGGAAACAAGATTCTACTTTTAGGTACTCCATGATGAACAAATGAGCTCAGATTAGATTAAAGAAAACCATGAGACTGTAGTGTCTTACCTTGTGAAATTTCACTCGTGTATTTTTTGAACACTTTCCTTGTATTAAATTAGTGTTTGTCTCTCCATGTTTCAAGTAATGTAATGTAATGTAATGTTATGATGTCATGTCATGTCATGTCACATTATGTTATGTCATGTCATGTCATGTTATATTTTATTTTACTTAATCCAGAGGAATTTTAAAGGCTTTGATTTTATTCCTATTTGGAAAGGAAAAAAACCACCAAACTATTTTCAAATAGTGCCATGACCTGGAATGATTCTGCCTCTTTATAATGGTCATTTATTCTACTAGTAAAACAGTCCCTCAGTTTATATGACACTAAAGTTGTATGACAAAGTCAATGTTAAGAAATACTTTAAAACAAGGGTGTCAAGGTAAATTTCATTTTGCTGTTCACTCTGACAGAACAGCCCTTCCTCTGGTCTCTAGTAAAAATATTATTTATTTCTTTACTTCAGCTACTCAGGCATCCAAGGGAATTGGGTGCTGAACACTAGTGAACAGCACATCAGCCTGACCACCTCCGTGGAATTACAGAGACCGCTATGAAAATTCAGGCCAGACACTGATGACCTGTGTGACCAGGGCACCAACCTTCTTCTCAATGGAGTGTCTTTTTCTAAATCTCCAAGAGCATTGTGCCTTATACCATATCTGGTTCACCATTCTCCAAATAAGACTGTAATTATAGCACAGGGCACAGTGATGATAGCAGAGAAATTCATCCAACTATTCGAGTAGCTTTTCCCTTTCCTGATATAGGCCTGTACTGACATTTTTAACACAACTCACATACTTTTGCATGTATGGCTGTTTGGTCACATCCAAGAGACCCAGTGCTTTACACACAGGATTTCCTGTAAACTTTCTCTTAAAATTTTTTCACAAAATTTTAACTGTGTTCTTCTCAAAAGTTCTAAAAATACTTTATGATCACTTTCCTAATTAAAACACAGTAAAGTATAAGAAAGAAAGAAGAAAAAAAGCTGCTTTAGCTCTTGGGTAGAAGAGAAGCACTGAATGTTAAAATGGCACTTTGCATTTTCTTTACGAAGTTTCTATTTATTTACTGACCAAACAGGGTAAAAGGTAGATACTACCTAGACTGTTCTTCTGTTCTCTAGCTTCCCGTGTGAAAGAACTGTCCTGCAGGGATGTTGTGGAGGGAAAATACCCTCTGTTTGGGTTGACTTGTTCTGTGGGATTCCCCACCAACAGGCAGTTTTCTAACAACATCTGATTCGTTCTGCCTTTCCCACTGCAGATCACCTCACTCATGCGTACAGAGAAGCCCATCCTTTGGTGAATGGGAAAGGACCCTTTGATGTTCCTGACATTTAAGTATTGTGGAGCAAGTTGTGAGCCTGGCTTGTTGCAGCAGAGGGTAGAGCACCAGCCTGGTAAGCTGAAAGGAAGTCCATTTTCATGTCTGCAGCAGTAGCAAAGGGGTTGCTGACTGTTTCCTGGTTTCCTGTTGAAGAGCCTTGAAACAGAGAAGGCCAAGTGTTGCAGACAGAAGGCTGCTTGATGATTCTAGCCATGGAATACCACACTCATAATAATATGCAGTACCATTTAATGATCCCATTTGAATTTAGTTTGACTTAGAATTCCGTTTCTATCAGTGTTTTGGATTTCTCCTTGGTACAGCTGGATATATAGCTGAACAGAAGAAAGGTTCTAAATAATGGGTTACTCCCTGTCCCTTATGCTGTCTGTCCACAGAGTACAAAACCACCATCAGAATCTCTTCTGGCTCCTTCTCTTCCTGAAGATGAGTCTAAAAAGGAGGACAATAACAGCACAACTCTGGCTGTTGTCAGACCAAGGCCTGAACAGCTCAAAACAGTAAGTTCCAGCTTCGGTTGGCACTGCCTCTAGTGCAGTGCAGAGCTACAAGTGTCTGACCAGGCAGCATTTCCCTTTCATGGCTAAAGATGCTCAGGGCAGGAGTATTCATAGCCATGATATAGTGGTTCATCCCAGCCATGGAAGCCTGGAAAAAGGGGGTTAGACTTGCACATTTAGGCATCAGTTTTGTGGGATTCTGACAGGGGCTGTGTATCTCTCCTGATACCAGAAAAGAGGAAGCGTTTTTTCTTTAAATACTACCAGTGACACAAGTTCACAGCCTTGCAGGATACACACAAGACTCTGTCCCCTGGAGGGACCTGCCCCTCTCAACGCACTGAGTAGCTAAATGAACAGCTCAGATGCAGCTGAGAATAGACTTGGGTGTAAAACTAGGTTCTAAAATCATAAATTAGTCCCTCATGCTGCTGTCCACAGAGCTCAAAACCTCAAGCTGAACCTCTTGTGGCACTCCCCATTCCAGATGAAGAGGCTAAAGAAGAGGAAAATGCCAATGGGATGCCAGATGCAGCTGAGTAAAATTCTAAATGTTGGGTTATTCTGTCTCCCTCACAGGGCTATGTTTCCTCAGAAAACCAGCACCTGCATTTCCTCTTCCTCCCTCTGTTCCTGAAGAAGAAGGTCTAGAGAAGAAAATCATGACCAATCTCCACCTTTTGTCACACCACAGCATTAATACCCCAGATCAGTGGGATTATTATAATTAAAGTGCCAGCTTTGGTTGGCACTGTCTTTAGTGCAGTGCAGAGTTGCAAGTGTTTTACCACACAGCACTTGCCGTTTGTAGCTAAAGACGCTTAGGGCAGGAATCCTTATAGCCATGACATAGTGCTTCACCTCAGCAATGGATACATGGAAAAAGGGAGTTGCACTTGCACATTTAGGCATCAGTTTTGTGGGATTCTGACAGGGGCAGAGAAACTCTCGTGATATCAGAGAAGAGGTAGCATTTTGTCTTTAAATGCTAGCAGTGTAGAAGTGAGCAGCATTGTGAACTGTGTGTGGAGTCCCTGTCACCAGCAGAGTTATCTGTCCAGTGACACAATTCACAGCCTTGCAGGATATACAGGTGTCTTGATCTAAAAGACGGGTGTCTGCTAAGGAAGGCAGGAGCCTCCCTTGGAATGGAAAATGTAACCTCCTTCCCTGCAAATTATTGTAATTTTGAAATTAAGGGGCTTTCAGGCAAAGATTTAAGAAATAAGAATAAAAGTTCTTTACTAGTATATGTAACTAGGCAATAATACAGAAACACTGGCTTAACCCTGACAGAATCAGGATACAACCTGACACCCTGCCAGGCAGGGTGGGGGTAGCAGTTTGATGAAGTGGTGGCTGCAGTCTTCTTGATAGATATGGCTCTGTCAAAGTAGTGATCCTGTGGAAGGGTCTGGTCTTCTTCGGAAGGTCCAGTAGTGGTTATGGCACTCTTGTCCTCTGGGAATCCAGTAGGCAAGTGTGGTGTGCAGGTAAAACCCTATAAAATGAAGGCCTTATTGGCTTTGTAAAATCATGGCTCAGGCCTGTTACTTCGGCTAGGTAGAGAAGGACTGTGGGAAAGAGACATAGCTGAATGAGGGTTAGAAAAACATGCTGTGTGACCATCACATGCTTACATTGTGGTGTGTGGTTGAATTATGTTTGCTATTCTTTAAAATGATGTAAACTGAAACCAGGCTAACTGCTTTAAAAGGCCAGGTTTATGTAATAAAGTGCTGATGCCTGCCTCCATCTTTGGGCATCAGTCTTTAGTGTCCACCATCAGGCAAGGGCTACCTGTGGTGTTCCTGCCGCGGCCCGAAGCGGGGGGGAGCAATCACACCAATATGATGCATGTAACAGGCTCCGTTTATTGTTGTTCAGTACAGCCAATTATACAGTTTCTTGGCCCCGTCCACGCCATCGTGTAACTTCCCTATTAGTCCCGGTGTGTGTACCTCGTACTTTCTATTGGCTATATGCAGAACGTGTAACTTCTCTATTGGTCTCAGGTGTGTAAGCTGCGTGTCCCTTGTTCTAAGGCCTTTCATACTGTTTCAGGGCCCTTAGGGCCCCAACATGTTCCGAACCTCAGATTATATCCAGGTAGTAATGCTTGGTTCCTCCCCCTAGGCGAAACATCTCACAATGGGATGATGTAATTTTATGAGTCATGCAGTGAGGCTACATGGTCCATTAACAGTGGATATCTCCTGGAGAGGTAGAGAACCTTGCCCCACCTGGTTTCAACAGATGGTGATAGAAACATTCTTTTGGTTACATCTTACGTTGTAACCTAAGACATTATCCACCCCTTATTCTATTACCATCTGCATCATATCCAAATCAATACCCTCGTTAAACTCTACCTTTACATAGATATATATATATATATACAATGAAGCCTTACAGACTGTTCTCACTTAAGATTAGGTCTCCTTGTGGTACACAACAGGTTTCCCCATCTTCCTGCATTACCCACCAAGTGTACCCAGGTCCTTGAGCAAAAACAATCCCACGGATGGGTTTGCCTTTGCCTGAGGTGGGACTAATCCAAACAGTCTTTCCTAAAATACCTTTCATGTACACCACAGGGACTCTATCTGTGTCCCCTATATGCAAGGGTTCAGACTGGGCAGGACCAGATTAATTGATGGACCCTCAAGTACTGACAATCCAGGTGGCCTTTGCTAAATTTGCTTACCAATTTTTGAAGGTTCCCCTGCCAAGTGCTTTCAGGGCGGTCTTTAGTAGTCCATTGCACCGTTCAACTTTCCCGGCAACTGGTGCGTGATAGCGGATATGATAGGTCCATTGGATACCGTGTTCTCTGGCTCATGTGTTTATAAGGTTATTCTTGAAATGCATCCCATTGTCCAATTCGATTCTCTCAGAGGTGCCATGTCTCCACAGGACTTGGTTTTCCAGGTCCAAGATGGTGTTCCAGGCAGTAGCAAGAGGCACAGGGTAGGTCTCCAGCCATCTAGTGTTTGCTTCCACCATGGTCAGCACATAGCGCTTGCCATGGTGGGTTTGTGGAAGGGTGATGTAGTCAACTTGCCAGGCTTCCCCATACCTATACTTTGACCATCATCCACCATACCACAGAGGCCTCACCCGCTTGGCCTGTTTGATTGCAGCACAGGTCTCACAGCTGTGGATGACCTGTGAGATACTGTCCATGGTCAAGTCCACCCCTCCATCACAATCCCATTGGTATGTTGCATCTTGTCCCTGATGACCAGAGGCATCATGAGCCCAATGATATAATAGTTCTCCCTTGTCCATCCACCTGTGATACTTTCACCTTGGCAGCTCAAGCCACCTGCTCATTGTTGCGATGCTCTTCATTAGCCTGACTCTTGAATAAGTGTGTATCCACATGTCAAACTTTCACAGTCAGCCTTTCTACCCAAGCAGAAATGTCCTGCCAAATCTCAGTGGCCCAAATGGGTTTCCTTCTGCGCTGCCAGTTGGCCTTTTTCCAGAGATGCAGCCATCTCCACAGAGCATTAGCAACCATCCACAAGTCGGTGTAGAGACAGAGCTTTGGCCTCTTCTCTCATTCAGCAATATCCAAAGCCACCTGGATGGCCTTAAGCTCTGTGACCTGACTTGATCTACCTCGTCCCTCGGTATCTCGTGCAACTTGCTGTGTGGGTCTCCATAATGCAGCTTTCCATTTCTGGCTAGCGCCTACAATTTGGCAGGAGCCATCAGTGAAGAGGGCGTATCGACTTTCACTCTCTGGCAGCTCGTTATATGGTGGAGCTTCCTTGGCACAGGTCACTTGCTCCTTCTCTTCTTCAGAAGACAGTCCAAAAGTTTCACCTTCAGGCCAGTTTGTTATAATTTCCAGAATCCCAGGGCAATTTCGGTTTCCAGTACAGGTGCACTGCATGATGAGTGTAATCAATTTGCTCCACATGGTGTCAGTGGTGTGATGTGTGGAAGGAACCTTCCCCTTGAACATCCAACCCAGCACCAGCAGTCGGGGTGCCAGAAGCAGCTGTGCTTCAGTGCCAATTACTTCAGAGCCAACTTGAACTCCTTCATAGGCGGCCAAGATTTCCTTCTCTGTGGGAGTGTAGTCGGCTTTGGAGCCTCTGTAGCTTCAGCTCCAGAATCCCAGTGGTTGACCCCGAGTCTCACCAGGCACCTTCTGCCAGGTATTACAGAAAGGAGGATGATATGTTGGATCCCCTTGAAGGAGTCTCTAGTATGTATGCCCAGGAAGGGAATGATAACCAGGGCTAGAGGGGCCTTGCCTCTTGCCAGGAAGAGGCACGAGTGAATTGGATCTTTTGTACGGTGTGGATCCAATGGCCTGGCACATCAGAGCCACAAAAATATGAAGCGTTGGTTGATACTGGTGCACAATGTACTTTAATGCCATTGAGACATGTGGGGGCAGAACCTGTTTCTATTGCTAGGCTGACAGGGAGATTGCAGCAGTTGACCCTTTTGGAAGCCAAGGTGAGCCTGGGAAGGAGTGGCAGAAACATCCAGTTGTGACTGGCCCAGAGGCCCCATGTATTCTGGGCATAGACTTCCTCCTGAATGACTATTACAAAGGACTCAGGTGGGCTTTTCAGATAGCTGCTGTGGAAACAGAGGGCATTCAGCAATTGAACACCTTGCTTGAACTATCAGAGAATCCTTCTGCAGTTCAGCTCCTGAAGGTGGAAGAGCAACAAGTGCCAATTGCCACCTTGGCGGTGCACCGCTGGCAGTATCGGACAAATTGAGATGCCGTGATCCCCATCTATAAGATGACCCACAAAATAAACTCTGTGTCATGATCAGGTCAAAGTGCACTGCAGTCATTTCTCAGGAGTAAGCCTGCAGCCCATCTGCTGTCTATTCCTCAGACACATGTTCCTTTGTCATGGCCAGCATTTAGCCACTCAAGACTGTTAGAATCCTAACTAGTTCCCCAACCCCTGTGCAGATCATACCCTAGGAAAACACATCAAGCCCTTTGTGATTCTGCAGTACAACCAATTTTATCTGCTTCTTGCATGTAATAGCTGCCAGTGTAGTGTTCTCAGACAATAACTGGTCAGGTTCAGAACAGAGCCCCATTTATTCTGGGTCTACCATCAGCTGTGAGGAGAAAAAGGGGATTGATCTGCACCTCCATGAGTCTGATCTCAAAAGCAGTAACTTTCTGTCTCGAATGGGGTCAATAGCTGGTAATGGGGCTCTTCACATCTGGTCTGTGGCTTCTTCACATTGTCAATGCTCATTCTTGGTCTCTACCAACCTCTTGGTCATACCTCCCCTGCCCCTGCTGGCTGGTGGGACTGCAGAGGGTGAGCCCTCCTTAGCTCGGAGATTTCAGCTGATTTCTGGCTGCTGCTGTAGCACAGAGCTGCTGGGAGACAGCAGCCCCTGGTCTGGGCAGGCTTCTGCATCTCATCACTTGGACTGCTGAAAGGATCAGCATCTCATCTGAGCAGCTGTCAGTCTCACTCCAATGCCTCAGGAGCACTGCTGTCCTTGGTGTGCATCCCAGCTAAGTGGATTTGGGAAGAGGGGAGCCACATGCAGTGCTGAGAGGGTGAGTCCAATGCCAGTGACTGATCCACATCAGGCTGAAGAGAAGCACTGGGCTTCTTCAGCTGGGGTGCGGGCAAGGTAGTCTTCAGAACTTAGCCTGGCCATAAAGCACAAGGGTCCTAATTCCTAAAGGCGTGCATTATTGGTTATAACATGAGCTGCTGTTCTTTAAAAACATAGAGGCATTATTTTAGCAAACTGTTGACAGATGGAGGAGATGTCCTCCTTTCCTGGAAACATGTTGCAATATTTTTCCTGCTCTGAAAATGTCACCTGTTCATAAAAATTCATGCCAAATCCCAAGGCACATTTAATCTTTGAAAGTATTAAACTTTTCATTCAATCTCAGAGTGTTTATTCCCAAAGGTTCTGTTGTTCCGTCTTTCCTTATTGTTTGGACATGACAAACACTTGCCTTGGTACCTGTTCCCTTCTGCTCACTGTCTGCTTTGCTCTACCTCCATGTCCTTAGTTTCCTGTCAAGGTAACCTTTCAAGGGACAGTAGAAAATCAGACCTTGTGCAGGGAATCTATGCTGCAGAGCTGCCTGTCTTGCTGGTGGCGGAGGTGGTGTTACCCAAATGAGCATAAATGGCTCAGAGCACCAGACAGTGGAGCAGCACTTTGGACCTCCTGGAAAGTGGTATTCCTGTTTGGAAGTGAGGATCTGGCATTTGGTTTATTTTAAGGGAGCACTGTGATCATGGGAGATCCGCTGAAGAAATACACTGGATGGAAATATATTGGCAAAGGGTGAGTTCAACCACAGTTACTTCTACAAAATCATAGGCCAGGGATTTTGCTGGTATAATATCAAGCAGGAAGTCGGGCAAGATCCAAGAATGATCAAACTGGGTTTAGATTGTCCTGTCTCTCAGTAGTGGTCAGAATGTAAAAGGGTGGCCAGAAGACATCATCAAAGGAAACAACATGCTGGCAAACGGCTTGCCTGCAGCAAGGAGCATGATGTGGAAGATCTCCTGTCCCTCGTGTGGCACCTGCTTGCTTAGTTTCTAAGGAGAAATCATTTTTGTATGTCCCAAAGTAATACAGCCCAGTATTACTAAAAGTAGAAAAACTTTGCTTAAAAGAGCAACTTATCACCTGATAGCTGTCAGATAACAGTTCTCAGTAATATTTCTTTCCACTTTGCTGAAAACAATAGTCAGTGGTTAGGATTATAACCACATAGTTTAGGAACTGGAACCAGGGATGAAAGAATAAGCTCTATTTTCTAGGCAAGCCAGGAAAACCCAAAACTCCAGGAATGCAAAGAATGCCAAGGCCTGATGGATCATGCAGTTTTTGTGGGTTTATTGTAAATAATCACCAAAGCTGTTCCCTTTTTTAATCCAACTGTGCTCACTCTATGTAAGGAGGCAGTAACAAAAAAACTTTCCACAAAAGTAGGGTCCTTCCCAGACCTCATGCACCTAACATAAGTAGCTGCCAGTGGCTCTTGACACACAAAGAAGCTGCCTGAGGATCATCTGTTTTGAGTATTTTTTCATTTGTGTGAGACACAAGCACCACGCACCTCATCAGGCTCTAGCTGTGACCTTCCAGGATGTCTGGAGATTGGTTTTCTTGCTTGCTGGAGACAGCTGGGTCTAGATCCCTTCCTCAAACAGCTGTCTCCTGTTCAGCCTTCTCAGAATGACTCTGCTGTGTTGCCTGATTTATCCAGATAGATTCAAAAGAGAGAAACAAGAAGGCCCAACAGGACTGTATGTTAATTGCCTGGAAAAAAACATACACATGCAAAGACACAAGAAGAAAAGAAAGAAAACACCCATATAATCTAGTGTGTCCATTTGAGATTTGCAACAGTACTTTTGCCTCCTGCTGGACATAAGCTTTCTCATGGACACCCTGCATGGCAGAGGGCTCATGGGCTGCTGTGCTGCTGGCTGAAGACTTGATGAAACCAGTTGTTTTATAAACACTGCAGGCAGCAGACATCTCATGTCTGGACTGGCTTTCACTCCAAAGCACTAAACTGCTTCTCTTTTTGTGGCTGTTATTCTGTTTCTAGGGGTTTCAGAACCATTTGTAAGGCACTCAACACTGTCACAGGAGAACAGGTAAGTGTAGCCCACCCCACAGATTTTGCAACTCTTAAGTGCTTTCACCTCTTCTGGCAGCTGTGGCTGGAGCCTTGCATTGCTGGTAGAACTTTGCTGCAAGGCCAAAAGCAGCACAGACCTGTGTCAGCCTGCAAATATGTTTTGCATACACTTTGTCCATCTTAACTACCAGAAAGAATGCAAGGAGGACATAGCATCCTTCAGAGAAGGGCATTCTAGCTGGGTTTTAATCGCTGATCATGCATCGACCACCTGTTTTTATATATGTTCCCAGGAGCACAATTATCTTGTGCTTGCAAAAGGTGTGTGAGTGACAGTAGTGGTGATAAACTAAGGCCATTTGAGAAGAATGGAGGTATAGAGTGTTGATAGAGCTTTGGTGTTGATAGTTTAGAGGCCATTTTTCCAAGCTGACAAGGCAAAACCTCTATGGCCATGTGTCCTGTAACTGGCACCTGAGTGAGTGGAGAAACTGGCTGTTGAAATGTCAGCTCCTTATTGATCCAATGTCCAATCACAAGGCAGTTTGGCACAGCTCAGCTGTGTTGTTCCAAAATTGCACACTCCATGTTTGTTGGGATCTTGTGCCATAGACTGCTCTAGTTAATGGTTTTTAATGTCATTTGAGGTGGCCATAAAATAAAATAATCCGCAACAACAGAACACCAAGGAACTGCTAAAAGAAATCCTGATCACGAGGGACAAGAAGAACTCCAACACTGTTTCCTAGACAGGTAAATAGTTCTGGTATTATCATGTGAACGTTTATTTACATACTTGCAAGGCAAAGGTTAGAAAGCCCCTTAATCACTCACAGAAAATTGATCTTTTTACAATTATTTGAAGAGAGTTTTTTAAAAGCCTGGATCAGCCCTCTCTTACTAAATCAACAGCTTGCAAGTTCACTTCCTCCATGCTATTTGGTTGTTTGGGGTTTGATCTTTTTCAAGTCTCTTATGGTAAGTCCTGATAAACCACCATAGAAATTATTTCCCTTGGGCTGGTTTCACTATTTTCCATTGTTGTGGGTGCCAAAGAATAGGTTCGTGTTTCCACAAACACCTAATTTGCCAATTTTGAAAGTGTTTTTCTTTTTTTGGTATGTACTTTATGCAAGCCTTTCCAAAGGGATGACCAAATTCTGTCCTCAGTGGTGCATACCCCCCTGGTCCTGGATAAAAGTAGTGAAAGTTGGTTCTCCTCATGCCTGGAGTTGATGATGGAATTTATGTATTGAAGTTATGAACCAGCTCATGTGATGCATCCCAACTCCAGGTTTATCTTTGCCACTACTAAACTGCCTTTTTCCTTTGCTTGCCAAAAATCTCCTTTTCCACAGATGTGCCTTTCTGATTTAGACTGCAGAGACTGCAAGCACTCCATAGCCAAGATGGAATATCTCTCTATTTTATTCTGTCTTCAAGTACAAGTGACCTGGAAACAAAACTCCACTCTGCTCGTCTCCATAAGGCAATTTAGCCAGGCACATTCATCTCCATGCTGTTGTTTTCTTCCTTCAGCTACCTTGTCAATAAGGATGTTGGCTCATAATGGAGTATGTGGATGGGCACTCTTTAATGGATGTGATTAGCAAGATGGAAATAAGTGAAGGACAGATAGTAGCTGTTTGTAAGGAGGTAAGGGATCTTACTTGTGCTTCTGATGGTTTAGACAGTGTTGTCCTTTGAAACAATGGTGGTAAGAACAGCGATGATTTCATTGTCAGAGTTTACTCTTCTCTGTTCTTATACTACTGATGTTGTACACTCTCTCTTTATTTTCATTTATTTTACTCCACTTTTCCTCTTTAAACATTTGCTGGAAGTCAGTCTGTACTGCATTCCTTACCTGCAAAAGCAAAACTGTTGGTGGCAAAATTTTAAATTAACAGCAAAGAAAAACAGAGACTTATCTGTCACAGTTCTCAGAGGCAAAGAAGAGCTTTGAAGCCAAAATGGTTTTTGCTTCTGAAAAGTGACTAATGTGCTACTTCTGAGTCTGCTGTCAAGGCCAGAAATAAAACCTTTTTCATGCAGCCTCCTGCCTGAAAGTGATCCACTTCATACCATTTTTGGGTAACCTCTCATTTGTCCTCTGGATGGAGAGAGAGAGCAGCCCAAACCAGCATCGGTCCTCTGGCTCTATTTTCTTGGGCAGTCTAGAATAACAGTTGGATTTTCACTTTCCAAAGCTAATTTGCCTTCACATTAAAAGATACTGCTTGACTAGGGCTGGATGGCAAGCTCTTTTTCTTGTCAGCGGCATGTTATGCCATTACTCATCATGCCCCTAGAAAGTAAATCTTTAGAGAAGGTTCCTTTCTTCTGTTATGAAACCAGATCACTAACTTTCATCTTCCTGTTCATTTTCTCTTTCTCAGTGCCTGCAAAGACTGGCTTTTCTGCATTCCAAGAAGCTGATCCACAGAGACATCAAAAGTTACAACATCCTTCTGGGCCTGGATGGATCTGTCAAGTCGGGTAGGTATTCTTGGTCAGGTGCAGCCTCCCCAACATGAGGTGTGGGGCTCCTTTGGAGTGACTGCCAGCTGCCCAAATGTAATGCTTGTACACAGACCCCTGCTGTGAGCTGAGAGCACAGTTGCAAAATGCAGAGAGATATCTCAAGGAACAAGGTTTGAAGAGTGGCTTTGGTTTATGTGTGTCTCAAACTTCAGGTGAATAAATAGAAACCACTCCATGAAACATGAAGATTTTGTTTAGTGGCCAATTCCATATTTCCTTGGCCGCAGCCCTGAGGAAACAGCATGACCACTTCTCTGGCTAGATTCAAGAGCACATTCTCAGAGCATGGGGGCATTCTTTTTCTTCGTTTCCTAACTGAATCTGGCTTTAAGAGTGTTTCGTTTTCTCCTCAGGTGATTTTGGCCTCAATGCTCAGCTCACCAATAGGAAGGAAAAACAGATCTCCATTGTTGCGACTACTTTGTGGATGGCACCAGAAGCTGTGAGAGGCCAGAAATACGTCCCCAAAGTGGACAGCTGGTCACTTGGCATTGCAGGCATAAAAATGGTGGAAGGAGAACTTTGTCACTTTATGGAAACCTCTCTCAAAGCAAGGTGGAAATTGTCTCAGATACCAGTGTCTTTCTCATCTGTGCAATGTTCTGTCTCCCTTGAGAAAAAATCCCATTCCTGCCAGATTGAACTAGTTCCTCTAGGTCCAGCTCTAAAAATGTCCCTGAAGCCCATCAGTACCTGCTGCAGCTTTGGTTCCATGAATAGGAGAAACGTGCCATATTGGCCTTTAGCGATGCCTGAAATTTCATGTACGCATTTTGAACTGTCTTGGAACTCTGTCTCTAAATGACAAGAATTTTCCAGTAGTACATTCAGCAGTGCGATAAATAGCCTTTGAAATGCAGATTGAATCCTAGAATCATCCACTCACAGAATATGCTGACTTTGCAGGGACCCACCACGACCATCAAGTCCAGTTCCTGGGCCTGCAGAGGCCACCCCAAGAATCACACCATGGGCCTGAGAGCATTGCCCAAACACTTCTTCAATCTGTCAGGTTCGGTGATGTGACCACTTCCCTGGGGAGTCTGTTCCAGTGCCCAACCACCCTCTGGGTGAAAAACTTTTTCCTGATATCCAGCCTAAACCTCCCCTGACTTAACTTCATACCATTTACTTGAGTCCTATCACTGGGCATCACAGAGAAGAGATCAGTGTCTTCCTCTCCTCTTCCCTCAAGAGGTAGTTGTAGGCTGCAATGAAGTCTCCCCTCAGCCTCCTCCAGGCTGAACAGACCAGGTGACCTTAGCTACTCCTCATATGGCTTTTCCTCTAGACCCTTCATCATCCTCATGGCCATCCTTTGGACACTCTCTAATAGCTTAATGTTTTTGTTATACTGCAGTGTCCAAAACTGCCCCCAGCATTCGAGGTGAGGCTGCGCAAGTGCAGAGCAGAGTGGGACAATCCCCTCCCTTGAGTAGCTGGTGATGGTGAGCCTGAGGCACTCCAGGACACAGTTGACCGTCCCAGCTGCCAGGGAACACTGAACCTTTCCCACTTCAATTTTAAAACAAACAAACAAAAACCAAAACAAGGAGGTTGGTGTTGTCTATTAGTAAATGTGAACAGCAGAAATATTTCTTAAAGAGCATTGAAGAAAAAGGAAACCATAGGTGACAGGGCCCCAGCTAAATTAATGAATACTATGTGATCTATAATAAAAGCCAATGGTCTTCTTTCTAGGTTGTGGCAATTTACATTCATTTTAATGGCTACCAAAGCTTAGATTTTTGATTAGGTTTGGGATTTTATTTGGTTGGTTGGGGTTTTTTTCAGACATGGTTGATAAAACAAACAGTTTCTTTATTGGATTTTTATTTTCCAGAAACTTTCTAATAAAGAGGAATCCAAAGAAATCAGTTTGTCTGTTTTGTAGGTGTGCTTTTCTTGTTTGTGTACAGTATTTTGTATATTGACCATGCTCTTCCTGAAAAACCGTTATCACAGAATCACCAAGGCTGGTTTCTTGTGAATCACCCCAAACCAGGGCAAGAGACACTTAAGAAACAAAGTCAGAGAAGTGGGAATTTGCTTTATTCAGTGCGCTGGGTGCGTGGGGAATCGCTCCTCCTGACACGCACACACAGCACTCCATACAGCACAGTATATGGGTAAAATTCATGAATATTCATCACATTCTTTGGGATAGGAGTGGTTGTACAAACTACTTATCAGAAGTTATTATTAGTGTACATGCCACACAGACGCTGTGTACCCTGGTAGTCACACTGAGGAAGGCTCCTCTTCTTCCTCAGGGGTCTTTCTGATGAAGGTTAGTAGTCTTCATCACAATGCACTTTTCACCTTTCTTTGTGGAGCATAAGCAGTCCTTCGTTGGCTGATTCAATGGTTTCTGTGCTGATTTCAAACAGGTTCTGTTCCTCATATCTTGACAAGGTGCAACGTGTTTGTCTTATCTTGACAAGGCTAAGGCGCATCCTGTTTCTTAGGCTTGTGATTAACATTTGCTGACTCTTAACAGATAATTTGTGCTTACATGAGTTAACTATTGATCAACCCCTCTCACTTGGTGCAACTTAAGGCCATTTCCAGTTGTCCCTTCATTTGAGATATGGCAGGAGAGCAATCCCCACCAGGCTACAACCTCCTCTCAGGGAGTGCTAAAGAGCAGGAAAGTCCCTGCTGATCCTTCTTTTCTCCAGGCTGAACACCCACAGCTTCCTCAGCTGCTTCTCATAGGACTTGTGCTTCAGACCCTTCTCCAGGGTCCATTTCTCTCCTCTGGCCTCCCTCCGGCACCTCAATACCGTTCTGGACGTTTAGGAGCCCAAAACTGAATAAAGGATTTGAAGAGTGACCTCACCAGTCCTGAGTACAGGGGGATGGTTGCTGTCCTGGTCCTGGTGGCCACACTACTGCTGACCCAAGCCAGGATGCCATTGGCTTTCTTGGCCTCCTTGGGTCCATGGTGGCTCATGTTCAGCTCTGCCAGCTCTGCCAGCCCTTTACCCCCAGCAGCCTTCCAGCCACTGCCCCAGCCTGTAGCACTGCAGGGGTTGTTGTGACTCAAGGGCAGGAGCCAGCAACTGGCCTTGATGAACCTCAATCAATTGGCCTCAGACAGTCTAATCTTAACAGTATGAAACATGTTTGCTAGAAAGGACAAATAGATTGGAAAAACAAACAGCCTGAAAGTCATACATTTGCTTAAAGTTGGGATGTGCTATAAGTTACTCCTGTTAGTTTTAGTGACAGATTCAAAGGGAAGTCTATCTTTGGATGCCTAAAAAAATCTCCTGACATAATGGAACTGATCTCCTCTTGCAGATTCTTTTCCTAATTGTCGTCCAGGCTATGTCCCCTGCTCTGTCCCAGTGTTTTGTCACGCATCCTGTCCCTGCGCTGCCACCTGCTGTCACACTGGTGGCCCCTGCTATGTCCCACCGGTGTCCCCTGCCCTGTTCCCGACAGTGCATCGGTGTTGCCATCTGCGCCCCGGAGGTCCCTCCCGTCCCATCCCGGAGGTGTCCCTGCCCTATCCTGGCAGTGCCCTCTTCCTTGTCTCAGCTGTGTTCCTGACCTACCCCGGCGGGGCCCCCTGTTCTCTCGGCGGTGTTCCCTTCCCCAGCCGTGATCCCCACCCTGTCCCAGGGTGTTTCCTTTCCTTTCCTATACCAGAGCTGTTCCGTGCCCTATCGCTGCTGTTTTCCCTTTCCTTCCCTATCTCGGCGCTGTTCCCTGACCTGTCCTGGCTGTATTCCCTGCCGTATTGCGACTGTGTTCCCTTCTCTGTCCTGGCTATATCCCCTGCCCTGTTGAGACTGTGCTCCCTTCCCCTTCCCGGCCCAGTTCCTTGCCCTGCTCGGACGGGGCCCCGGGCAGCTTCCGGCGGTCCCTCCCGCCGCAGGGGCGCGCATTGCTGGGCGGGCGCACCCGGCCGTCTGTGACAGCCGG
The DNA here is from genome assembly GCA_020086605.1 of Lanius collurio. Classification (NCBI taxonomy): domain Eukaryota; kingdom Metazoa; phylum Chordata; class Aves; order Passeriformes; family Laniidae; genus Lanius; species Lanius collurio. The sequence continues at coordinate 1,259,668 of JACBWW010000060.1, read as the reverse complement.
CGGCGGGGCCGGTGGCTGGCGGGCCGTTGCCGCCAGGGGGCGTCGGGCGCCGGGGCCAGCCGTGACGGACAGCTCGGACAACCAATAGGAGGTAGCGCAGCGGGAAGAGAGGGGCGGGCGCGGCGCGAGCGCCGCCACAGCCGCCGCTGCATCGTGGATCGGTCCCTTTGTGCGCGTCGTGTCACGTTCCGCGGTCGTGGCTGCGACCACGCCGTTGGAGCGGAAGGGCGCGCGAGAATCACCGAGGAGCAGGAAGAGGAAGAGGAGGAGGAGGGGGAAGCGGCCTGGAGAACATCGTCCGCGCGCGCCGCCGCCGCCTCATGCCGCGGCGCCGTCCTGCCGCCGGCCCGGGGACCTGCATGGCCGGGCATGGGGAGCGCTGCGCCCTCCCGCGCCGCCAGGGCTGAGCCGCCGCTCGCCGCCCTCCGGCTGCTGCTCTCCGCGCTGGGGCTGCTGCTGCTGGGCGCAGGTACCGGGGGAGTGGGTCTGGGACGGATGGGAGAGCAGCCGCGTGCCCGCAGACGCGAGAAGCTGTCGGGTCCTTTTCCTTCAGGTTGAGCTTTTCATGAGGAGGGATTCGCGAGCTGGGCCTGTCTAGTCCAGAGAGCAGAAGGCTGAGAGGGCATCTCGTTAATGCATATAAATATCTCCATGTGAGAGGATGGTGGGTGGTGCCAGACTCTTTCAGTGGTGCCCAGCGACAGGAGGAGGGACAATGTCTATAAACAAAAACACAAAAAGTTTCACCTCGAGGAAGAACTGCTTTGCATTAAGGGTGGTAGTGCCAGGGAGGTCATGGAGTCTCCCTCGCTGGAGGCGTTCAGACCCCACCTGGAGACGTTCCTGCGTCACCTGTTCTAGGTGACCCTGTCTTGGCAGCAGGGAGATTGAACTGGATGATCCCCAGAGGTCCCTTCCAGCCCTAAATATTCTGTGATTCTGTGATTTATTTGGCTTTTTGATAACTTGACAGACTTGGTCGTTTACCCTGATTTATTTGTGATTATAAAATAATATTATGAATACAACTGAAGGAAAATAAAAGTTTTGATGCTTTGGAAGTCTGGCTCTAAACCCAACGTTTCCTCTGTCATTTTGCTTGGCACGCGTCTTTTTTGTGTATTTGAAAACACAGAAGTTGATTGTTGTTGGAGTTTTTTTCTATATTTTGCAGACGTATATACGTCTTGCACAAAGAAATTTTCATCTTACTTACACAAGTCATGGTCATGGTTAGCTGTAGGTAGAGAGTTCCTCGTTCTACTTTGTGTTGCTTTGGGATTTTGACAGGAGATTTGTGTTAGCTATGCATCACTGGCAAAACATATTGCCCTTATAAATTCATGGTACAGATATTCAGAGTAAGTCATGTCAGTACTGACTCAGGAAGGTCAACTAAGGGGCAGGCAGAGAAATTGCTGATATCCTCTCATCACTGGGTGTATTGCACAAAACAACTATTTAAAAATGAAAAGTGTTGTTATTCAACCTATTTTCCACTTATCACGACTCAGGAGTTTATCGTAGACATATTACTTTGTCCCCTTTTTTTTTTTTTAACTCTTCCATTTATCTTTGTAGGCATTTTTGTGGTGTTTGATGACAGTGAGAAATTACAGATGAATTTTAGTAGATAGTTTTGCAGGCTTGGACAGCTGTTGAATGCAGTTGTGCACATCTTCTTTATGAAGGTCCATTTTCTCTTTGGATGGCAGGGATTGTGATCTGTCCTAGGTGAGGGTCCTCCTGGCTTTAACCTGTGTGAAAAGTGTGGCTCTGTTTACCTTGGTGTGTCTATACAGTCTTGTTCACTTAATTTCTGGTCCTGGTAAGTTCTTGGGTAAAGGTTACCTTCAGAAAGCCATTGTTAACTGCCGTGAGAATCTGGAAGGATTTCAGATCATAATTGTGAGAACTGTGGAGGAGACAACTGTAAAACTCTCGTTTACTTGTGAAGATGTGTTTTTTTAATGGAAATCAGGTCATCAGATAAAGTCTAACTGGTTTGTTGGTGTAAACTGAACTGTGTAGCAGTTGTATACATCTGATAAGTACTTGAGGCTTCTGTGGGGAGAGGGTTTCTCTTCCCCTTATGTTATTACTGAATTATGCTCTGAGAGGCACAGCTACTGCAATGTACAGATACCGTAGCTGAAAACTTGTGCTTCAGACAAGGAGCGCAAAAAAAAAATCTGTGTGTTTTCACACATTAGTCCCAAAAAATTGAGCAGTGAAGCTTTAGCTATGGCTGTGCCAGGGAAATTAAACAAACTGCTAGCCCACTTACCTACCATCTTCCTCCCGCCCTCGTTTCTGGAAGAGAACTTGATTTTTGCTTTCAACAGTCTTATTTTTGTCTAAACATTTCTAGACGCTTAGACATATCTAAACATCTAAACAACTTTACCTTGTTGCCTCTACCATGTTCTTCTGAGGGGCAGAAGTCTATATAAAAATTCAGTAACTTGTATAAAGCACTGAAAGACTAAATGCAGATTTCCTTATTGACTAAGTGATTAATTTATACACAGAATTGCATCATCACCTTGGTATCTGGAAACAAATCTTTGGCTTATACGTGACAGGATCTAGTGCTCTTAATTTTCATCTAGACAATATGAAGTAATGGATTAGGACATCATCAGTCCTCTCAGCCTCTGAGATATTCTCCATCACTACCTTTCTATCTTGCAACCTCTGTCTTTCTAAAATGTAGTGTTTCCCTAATGCATGAGCACTTCTAAGTTTCTTTCAAGTTATTTTCTATGGTACTTGTGGGAGTGGAAAGGGGTATTGCCACACTCTAAGAGCTTGCTTTATGTCTTTCTGCTATTTTGTGCTTAGGTGACTGTCAGCTGCACACATCTTGTGGAATCCAGAAGTGCACCACTGATTTTGTATCCTTCACTTCACATCTGAACGCGGCTCTTGAGGATTTTGATTTGGAGTTCTGCAAGGCCCTGCGGGCATACTCTGTGTGTACCTATCGCAATTCCAAAGTATGCCGTGGAAACCTAGTCTACCATTCTGCAGTGCTTGGGATCGGTGACCTCATGACCCAGAGAAACTGTACCAAAGATGGACCCACGTCCTCCACCAACCCTGAAATGATTCACGATCCTTGCAATTACAGTGGCCACACGGAAGTGAGAGAACATCACGGAGGAGAGAAGACGACTCCTCCTACTTACCTGTTTTGTGGCTTGTTTGGGGATCCTCATCTGAGGACTTTTAAGGATCATTTCCAGACGTGCAAAGCAGAAGGTGCTTGGCCCCTTATAGACAATAACTACTTATCAGTGCAAGTGACCAATGTGCCTGTGGTCCCAGGATCCAGCGCTACTGCTACAAATAAGGTACAGATTTTTTTTGTGTGCTCTGTGCATGCATGGAGAAGTAAAAGGCCAAGACAATTGAGTAAGTCATTTAGCCCTTAACAGGTGAAGAAGTGTAGCAGCTTGAGAATCTTCTGTGCAATAGTATAAAAAAAACCCACTTAGTTTCTTCTTTTCTGAGCATCAAACAAAGCAGGTTCTTTTCTTCCCTCTGCTCCTGCTCATGACAAGAAAACGTGTGCGTATCATCACACAAGCCTGTGTGGGTACTGATGTAATACTTCAAAACAGTTACTAGATTATTGTACATCTGTGACTCCCTCTACACTAATTAGAAATTCAAAAAATAATAGAATGCTTTGGGTTGGAAGGGAACTTAAAGAAGGAAAGAGTGTATGTCTGCTTTTCATTCATGTTCTAAATGGCATAGCTATAACGGTAGAAAACAAATAATACCGAGAGTGGCTGGCACAAAAAACTAGTTACCAAAACACTGATGTTTCAAAATAGAAACAAGAGGAGGAACAGCAAAGAATTGAGAGGAGGTAGCAAGCTATGTGGTTGTGAGAAGGACTTAGTACCTTGGCTTTGCTAAACAAGCAGTGGCCTTAAAATTGTGCCAAGAATGTTAAACCCTTGTTGAAACAGGCAAGACTTAAGATTGCACTCCTCTCAGATACTTGAGGTGTGTAGAGTAGGAATACATCCACTAGTATTTGATAACTCATGCCATGTCTTTAACTTAAGAAAAGTCCTTGTCTCTTTCTGCTGAGTGCAGGTAGCAAATGTGTCCATCAATTACTTGAGCATACATTTGAAGTTGGCGTTGGCACATGCCTCTTTTGGAGTGAAAAAAAGAAGTTTTTTTTAAAAACTGTGGTAGTGTAGCTCTTGTGTTGTCAAGCTGTGTCAGGCTATATGAACACAGCTTCAAGACATCTACTCCAAAGAATTTTCACTGTGTTGTTAAGCCTGGAAGTAGGGTTTTTTTAATTACTGGAGTCAGAAGCAGGAGTTGCCTTTCACAGTAGGGTAGAGCCTATGCATCTTCAGTGGAATTGGCTGTGCAGTAGTATTAATATGGGAAAATCAGTTTTACTATTAAATTTGTTGATTCTGAAGTATTTACTAATGGCAATGCTTGTATGAGTGAATAGAGGTTGAACTGAAACTCAGAATTACTTTTTCTTAACTTGTGTCTGTTTCAAAAACAGTCTTCATTATGAATGAGTTTGGAAGGTGTATAAATGAAGGGAATGAGGCTAACATGAGTAAATTTGCAAAACAGACTTACATCCCCTAAAATGTGCTCCAGTGGCTTTACCTAAAGACTCCTAATTAAGTGGAAGAAAAACCTGGATTTCATAATCTGCAGTAAGCTTTTATCCTCAGTTTTGCTCAACTCTTGCAGAATTTTCTTTATTTCCTTGTTTCTGGTAGAGCAGTAGAGGAAAAAGTTGAGATTCTTGTGTGCAAATTGTGTGGATGGCTAGGGTATGATAGTAGTAGATAGGTGATCTTAACTTTAGCCACATTTTGAAAATTATTGACTGTGCTAGCATGTTATGCTGGTATATGTCTTTGAAGAGATAACAAAGAGGAGAACACCAACAATAAATGTGTGTACATATTGAGGGAAAGTATGGTTTTAAAAGGTGTGTATTCTGTCTTTATTTTCAACAGGAATTTTTTTTTGTGCTTTTCTTTGACTTGGGTAAAATTTTTTTTCCTCTTTTGTAGTAGTCCCTGTCATTGCCCGAGTACACCTAAGTGTGTAGAAGTAATTAAATAAAACAAGATCTATGGTTTGCAATACTAGAAATACCTCTAATGCTGATATATCTTACATGTTGTACAATCCTTGAATTTTTTCCATTTTTTGGCAGATAACAGAACTTAGCACACCTTTGTAGACGATGAAGGTTGTTTGAATGTACAAGTGACTTAGAAAATAAGTTTTAATATCTCTAATGCATTCTCTTGACTCAGTTATTTCTAGTGTGAGCAGGCTACTATAAATGAAATACGAAAAGCTTCTTAAGCTACACTACCACTGCTAACTTCATTCCTATAACATTTTCCTCTGCAAGTACTGCATTTTGACTGTGATTGACTCTCTGCTTCTGGGTTTTGGCCACAGGGTAGCTTAAAGGACTTCTAAAGAGCTACACATCAGTGACATTTATCTAGCGTAATCCCTAGCTGAGAGCATGCCAAAAGGTCTTCTACCTTCTTCATAAGAAAAGTTTTCAGACTGTTACTTTTTGTTAGTCTGGCTGTTTTTTTCATTGCATGTATTTGAAATAGATATTTAAATAAATAAGGAAGTAAATAAGGAAATAAAAACAAAGGTACATGCTGAACTTAAAGCAAGCCAAAGCAAATACTAACCTAATTAGTACACTTTAAAGCAGGCCTAATGAAAGGAAGGACGGCAGTAAGAGTAGAAGATTTAGTTTTTCCTGAATGCATTTTTTAGGGGAAGTGGTTTAAGAAGTCAGAGAAACAGAATATTTAATCTTCACACCATTTTCCTTTTGAAAGGTGCAAACCATCACCTGCCTTTGTAGGGAGTTAGTACTTACCGCTTTTGTCTTAGCTTTCTGGTGTACCAATCTTTGAGGCAGTTGGTAATGAAAGCAACATTATGTGTGAACTTTTGTTCTCTCCAAAACCTAAGAGACTATGGAACCACAGCAGTCTGAGGACTATCCAGAAAGTTCATAAAGGACCAGAGAATGCCAGGATGACACTACAAGTAAGAATGTGAGGAATAAAGCATGTTGTTTCTCCCCTGCCTCTCACTCTGCATCTGGCATGAAAGTATGAAAAGCAGGAAAACTTTTCCTTTAATTCCTTAATTGGAAGAGCACATCTTGTGAGAGTTGTGTACTTACAAAAATGCTCTTGACAGTTTGCAGGTAATTTGCATATTTGTATTACCCATATAGTAACATCTGTTTTTCACCATGGACAAAAACTATGTTCTGTGGTCTAGCTGAAACTAGAAACTCAATTTTTTTTGAGCTTGCCTGTTGTGCTTATGCCCCTTGGCATAGGATCCTAGGGCCTTTCAGATGGAGAAGGACGATCATCACCAAGTAACTAAGAAACTGAGTTTAAGCTCTTCTTTCTTTTTCTTTCTGACAGACTTCTTGTGTGGGTTTTGAGTAAGTCACTGGCATTATTTATGTTTGATTTCTCCAGCTCTAGATAAAGAGCTTCCCTGTCTTGGAAGTGGTTTTGCAATTTTCTGAGGATAAATGTCTGTTACAGGGAGCAGGTAGGAAGGGTATTGTAAAGTGCATTAAATAGAAAGTTGGGGGTTTTGAAATTTTATTTATTGTGTGGTTTATTTGGAGGGGTACGAAGTCTTTATTGCCTTTTGCTGTTGTAACAGATGTTCTGGATATCACTAGAGCAATTGTCCCTAAACAGCAAATGAGGCAGAGATGCTTGGGCTTGCTAATGGAAAGCTTTCCTTCTTGTTTGGATGTATCTTCTTGTTTGCATTAATTGGAAAATGCAGGTCTTCCTGTCCAGGTGTTTTATAATAGATAGCTTGAAGGTGAGAGAGGGAATTTAAGGACACAGAGAAAAAAAAAAAAAAAAAACTACAGAGCTTTTTATTGTAGTAATTTATTGGGTATAAACCTTGGAACCTGGGAATTGGTGCTGTCAGCAAGGTAAGGGAGTTTTGGGGATAAATGTTCTTTTTCCCAAAGTCAAAACATTTTAAATATCTCTTTTGTAGCATGGTTTCAATTTTTCAGGAAATCATTGCAGGGTAAGCACAGTGTAATAGAAAAACAGCTGAAAGGTAACTGGAAGATAAATGTTCTAAACATTTTAAGAAGTAGAGGGATCATGTACCTGGTTGCATGTCATTATTCTTTTCATCTTTATGGACATTCTGCCTAAGGCAGAGATGAATTTGTCTTATTTTGCAGAAGTGGCTTATACTACAGATTTTTTGGAGGTTATAATACAATCATTCCGGTTGGAAAAGACCTTTAAGATCAAGTCCAGTCGCAAACTGCCAATTCCACCACTTAAACATGGTCCATAAGTGCCATGTCTACATGCCTTTTAAACATTTTTGGGCATGATGACTCAAGAGGCTGGGAAGCCTGCTCCAGTGCTTGACAGCTCTTTCAGTGTCAAAATTTTCTCTAATATCCAATCGAAATCTCCACAGCACAGCTTAAGGCCATTTCCTCTCATCCTGTCACTTGCAACTTGAGAGGAGAAACTGACTCGCACGTAGCTACAACTTCCTCAGAGAGAGTTGCAGAGAGCAGTGAGGTTTCCCTTAAGCTTCCTTTTCTCCAAGCTGAACATCCCCAGCTCCCTCAGCCTCTCTTCCTAAGGCATGTGCTTCAGACTCTTCCCAACTCTGTTTCCCTCCTCTGGACTCACTCCAGCACCACAATGTCTTTCTGATTGTGAGAAGCTGAAAACCGAACATAGGATTTGAGATGTGACCTCAGCAGTGCTGAGTGCAGGGTGCAGTCACTGCCCTGTGTGTGGCTACACTTTTGACACAAGCCATGATGTCCTTGGCCTTCTTGGCCTCCTAAACCCACATTGGCTCATGCTCCATCAGCTGTCGGCCAGCATCCCTAGGTCCTTTTCCAGTCAGCACTTCTTCACTCACTCCTCCCTAAGCTCGCCAGTGTTACAATAATGGCTGAAGTTAATGATGTTAGAGGTCTTTTGCTGCCTAAAGAATTCTAGGATTCTATGAAATACATAGTAAAATAACAACATATAGTAATATCTTCATCATTTTAATTGCAGTGTGGCACTAGGGAGGACAAGTACAAGACCTCAAGAGCTGAAAGTGTTGTTTTTAAGGCACACAAGCCAGTCACTTTCGACAAATACATTAAGGTCTTCCAGAAACTGCAGTTTTACAGCTCAGAAACACCATCTTCGAAAGGTTTTACATGTGTAGTGGAATTTAAGAAAGCTTTGTCATCAGTGTATTTATCAGTACCGGCTTCAGTAGGAGTGGGAGGATGAAGTCCAAAGTGAAATTGTGTGTGTGCAAATTGTGTGCATGGGGTTTGTTTTGGTTTAGTAATCTTACCATAGCTGATGTTAATTTATTGTATCCTCAGATAAGCCTCTGGAAACCTTTATTTTCATCTTTCAGGGTGCCTTACTGCAGAAGAGCTCTGTATGTGCCCAAAGAACAAGGCTGATACATTGATAGTTTGTAAAATCTTTCTTCACATGAAGATTTTGGCATTTGGATTTTTCCATCCTAAGTTAAGATAATCTCTAGTCTGTAAATAGTACTGAATAAGCAGCTTTGTGAAGGTGTTTTCGGGACCCAGACAGAGTGTGGAAAGTACTGTGGGTATATAGACATATATAACATGTGTTAAGTTTGTTAGAAATAACCATTTTCACTTTGTAATGCTCTACATTACCTTGAGAATTTAAAGAGAGAATGCTCTACAATGAAATTTCGCTTCATCTCTCTTTGCAACAGGTTCTGGAGTATCTGTCAGTACCAGGGCATGATATTGAAATAGGAGTGTGTGATAAGGCAAAGCCCATCCAGCACTCTGGTTTTACTGATCTTGCCTATGGATTAGATGGATGTCACATGATAGACAACAGAATATTCAAAACCAGTGCCTTGAGCTGCAATGTTTAAATACAAGTATGTTCTTTGAAAATCTTAATGGTCTCTGTTGATTCTCTGTTTGGAGTGTCCTTGCAATGTTGATGGAGGCCTTTATTCATCTAATAGTCCTTCAGCTCTCATTCAGCATCCAGTGTTATTGCTAATCTTAAATTAGGGTGAAGGCTTCTTGTTCTTTCTCTATGTTCTGAAATTGTGTGCATTTCTTTCTTGGAAATGAGGGAATTCTGGAGAGAGAAGTTTGGTAGGTGCTTCCTGATAGATTTTGCCAGGTGCCTTGCTTAGATGTTTTAGCACGCAGCCAGTTCAGTGTCTCATTAAAACAATGAACACTTTTTGACTCCAGGCTTGTTCAAGAGCTAAGGAGAATTAAAGCTTTACTTTTGTAGATGTATAAATCATTCTTCCCTTGCAGAACAATGTAAATGTGCTCAAGGAAATAGCAATGCTTCTTTGTCTGAGCAGGCTGAGATAGAAGTCTGTTTCATCCAAACTGTATTATGCAAAATAAAAGGCCATTTACTGCATTATGGCCTGGATTATATGCAGAAGTACTAATCACTTGAGAGGCTTCAAGTTTCTCTCCTGTAGGTTGCTGAACACAAAGCTGTGAGGTGCTCTTTACAGCAACAAGGGCACTTGTGCATTTTCTGAATTTCAGGCATAAGCATTCCAGCTCAGCTGTTGTTCACAGGCATCAGTTTACCAAATTATTTGAATACAGATGGTCTCAAGCTATATAGCTGATAGATCTCAGGCTGTATAACTGATTAATACAAGAAAAAAGGTTGGAAAAATCCTGTCATCACTAGTGAGAACATCTGAAGTCAAAATAGTAAGTATTGTTTGTGTTGTGAGACAAACACTGACAAAGCATCAACCACCTGGGATAAACCAAATACTGAAAATAAATCTAATATTTTTTAGGGTATGTTTGCATGCTCCAAAGAAGAAATTGTTTCAGGCGGAGGAGACAGGTGGAAAGACTTGTGTCTTATACAAGTGGTATAGAGAGGTGAGGCTAGTGAGGGCAGAGGTTTTATTCAAATTGTTTGTAATTGACGCTTGATTTAACCTCTAGCTCTTACTTTAAACCAGAGGAGCAGAAATAAAGTAGTTGTGCAGAAGTGTGGTGGTTAACTGAAACTAAAATGTGAGGTTGCTGTGGAACAGATTTTAAGTTTAACATTGGTTTAAAAATTCCTTCTGATATGTTTTGGAGTAATCTGAGTCTCTTAGCAGACTGCTTAAATCATAGACTGTAACTAATATTACATAATCATAGTCAATGATGAAAATAATTACTAAAATACATATTCTTGGTGCAAAATGGCTTTTGACCTTTTCAAGAACGGCTTCCCCTCTAGAACTCTAAAGGAAGTAGCTTATCTGTTTGTAATATTTAGATGTGAATTCTCATAATATTTTTTATTTTAGGAAAAGCTGGTAGACACTCCAAATTTGGTCTGCCATATAGACTAGTTATTACCTTCAAGTAAGACTGGAGGGAGGACTTGCTGCTTCTTTTGTTGTGACTTACTCTAATAAGTAGAAAGGTTTAAAAGGCTAATTCTAATCTTAAAAAAAAAAAAATTAATTGCTTTATGAAAATTATTTTGGTGTTGGAAGTTACTCTTCAAAGGCATGTCTTTGAGTATCTTTCAGTCTTGCTTTGTTTCTCTGTGGGCACATTTTCTAGCAACAGTGGACTCGAAGTGTCAAATCTCCCAGTTCTTAGGACTGATGTGTCTAGGAGCCCTAAGCCATTACTTGACTAGTTGTTCTTCCTGGTCCTGATTATACCTTTCTCTGATTTTGCATGGTCTCATTCTGGTTTTGCCACAGTTGCCAGCACCGTAGGAATTACTTGGTCCTTGCGCTTCTTTGTCATTGCATGATGCATTCCAAAGTGTTAAGAAACTGTCAGGCAGGAGGTAGTTGTGATGCCTAATTAAATAAAAAGCATTTTCCTTTCGTGACCTCAAGGCTGTTGCTAACAGCCTTGCTTCCAGGCCAACATAAGAATAAATTTAACATTTGCCATCTGGTAAAATACTGCTTTAAGCATGTGTGTACCGACTGTTTTCGTTAGGCATGAGTTGTGGACATCTATCCAGTTTTAAGGTAGTGGGCAGTTCCAGATATATTCAGTTACAAAATGGAAAAGGGGTTGAGATGATAATTTCTTTTCACTAACTTTGCTTTTTTTTAATGGCTCCCCCACAGATAACTATAATCTTCAAATCATACCAAGACTGTACAGATCAGAAAGTATATCAAGCAGTGACTGATGACTTGCCTGCAGCTTTTGTTGATGGTACAACAAGTGGAGGAGATGGCAATACCAGGAGCTTGCATATCGTGGAGAAAGTCAGTGGCAAATACATCGAGATGCATGCTAGGTACATTGGGACCACCGTCTATATCCGCCAGCTTGGGCACTACCTGACCCTGGCCATTCGCATGCCCCAGGAGCTGGTCATGGCCTACGAGGAGAGCCAGGATCTGCAGCTATGTGTGAATGGCTGCCCTTCCAGTGAACGTATTGATCAGAGCGGCCACTTGCCATTGCCTGTGGTGGGAAAGCTGCTTCCTTGGGGTGCTGCGGCTCATCCCCGATCAGGGTACACACTGGAAACAGCTACTACCAAATGCCATGAGAAGATGCTTGTGAAGGACATCTATTTTTACTCGTGTGTATTTGATCTGCTTACCACTGGCGATGCCAACTTCACAGCTGCTGCTCACAGTGCCTTGCAGGATGTGGAGGCATTGCACCCCAGCAAAGAGCACTGGCATATATTTCCCAGGAGTGGAGGTGGTGGTGTGGGCAGGGATAACAAATTCTTTGTCAGTGTTGGACTTCTGTGCTTGATCCTTGTTGCATATTTGTGTGGAGATTGAGAGTCTGGTTCCTGACATAATTGTAGGATTTTTTTTTTTTTTTGGACTGTAACAAAATTTTGAAATATATATTGTCATAATATATTGAGTAAAGATGAATATATATGTATATACCATGTATATGAAAGGATGTTTTGTCTTGGTGCATCCATCAGATTGGATGTTAACTGTTTTCATGTATGTTTGATTCAGTATTCTATGTATCTATTTGTTTTACAGTTGTTCAAGTGTTTTATAATGTCCCTGCATTGGGGCCTAGTAGAAAGCACTTTATTTTTTACATATTACATATTTAAGTGTGTGTCTGAGTAACTATGTATTACACATGAAATACTTAGTGCTCTCTCTAAGTACTACTTGGTTTGACACATTTTTTTAACTGAATTAACTTGTGGGTTTTTCCAAGATAGCTTTAGTTAATGTCAAAAAATGGGTATTTTGAAGCTAATGAGTAGTCTCTGGAGAGACCGGGGAGAGCTTAAACTTAAAAGAAACACCTTTTTTTTTTCCTCCACAGACCCTCCAGTTGTCTGTGTTACCGAAGGCTACAGATTTTTTCATGCTTGGAAACCCTACAGTGTAGTCAGTCTTTGAAAAGTATTTTAGATGTGTATACCAGTAAGTATATGTGTGTGTGTAAAAGAGTGGCTGTGCAGTGTGTAAATATTTTAAATTATTATAATAGAAGAATTGTTGCCCTGCCTGCTGAGGAACGTCAGTAAGATGGTGTAAGTAACCCCTGGTGGGGTGCACAGAAATTGGGGATGTAGACCATGTACTGGGCAGGTAATCCAAAAATAAAAGTCTCAGTTTGTCTCCCAGACAAATAGGATGGATAGGATATTGGATAGGAATATGCTGAATACAATTGTTACACTTCTTGCAGATGCTTGTTTCCCTCTGAATAAGATGTGTAAGTTTATGACCAGCAGCTGCAAACCAGGCCAGTTTATAGAAAAGACAGTGTGTGGGCAACTAAGATCAGGAACCATTCCCTTAGGATCCCAGTTGTACAGTTCCTTTGTAGTGTTGCAGAGAGATTTACAAGAACACAGTGATCTGTGTTACTGCTGCATCCCTCTTGAGAGGCATTATAAAAATCCTCTTTTCAATTTATTGAAGAACTCTCAGACCAGAAGAACCCTGGAACAGAAAATTATTTTCTGTGAAACTAAAGAAGAGATTGTGAAATTTGAATAAATTATACAGAAGAGTCCATAAGATTACAGAACTTAGTGTAACAAGGTGATTTGCTAAGTATATATGGAATGTTTCAGCTGCAAGGTGAATTGCACAGCGTGAAGGTAAATTGAAAGTGCCAAAAAAGAAGTTACCCGCGATACATGCCAAGAAATATAGACCTAATAAATGTAATCACAACTTTGAATGTTGCTTCACTAAGCTTGTATTACAGCTAGAAGTTGAGGTGTGTGAGAAATAATCTTATCTGGTAGATGTATCAGTGTATTGAGTCATATAAATTGCTGTAGAAGGCAAAAGGAATATGATAGGTATTGAATATGTATAGGTACACTACAGGCAGCTGTCATACCTGTAGGAGCTGACTCTCACAGGTGTCTAACACCACAAGCTCTGCAGAAGGCTATGTAACGTGACCATCGGTATTTTAATGCAACAGCCAGTCAGCCATTACTGATGCTGTCTGTTGTTGGCCTTTGTCTGGGGCTAGCCTTGGATATTAGTGGCTTAATCAAAAGGGTTTTTAAAGTATCTTCTAGAGCTTACTTAACCATATGCTGACAGAGCTTCTAAGAACAGATGATGATAGTTCTCTGTAGTTGTGGAGTCTGAAAATTTGTTAGTGAGCATGTTGCAGGACTGGCAGAGACTGTATGCCTAATCCTTTATTTTGTGTGTACAGAAGGCTCCTAAACAAGGATATTACAAAAAAGAAATAGTAGGCTCAATTGCCTGTCAAACCAAAAATTCTTTTTTTCTTCCTAGAAAACCTGTGTGGAAGAAAAATCTGCATAGAGCATCTGTTAAGAGTACAACCTTTTGTTCTTATGGTCAAGTTACAGACCTTCAGTATTGCTTTTCCTTTCAGACTGATGCTGTACTGCCAGAAAATAGATCACCAGTTATTTACATTCTCTTACTTTAGCATTATGGCTACCATGCATTTGTTTGGTGAGTTTTGAGGCTGTGCAAATGGTTGTTTATTTATACACACTCCAAAGTGAAGCAAGCAATGTTGCAAGCTTTGTACTGCCTAATGAGAGTTTCATTAGTGGACATGTTTTGAAAAAAAGCCCAGGAGTCTCATGGCTTTCTTCTCTTCTGAGAAGAGACACACAACAGTTTAAAATCTTGCATTCATTTTCTTCATATAAGTGCAGCTATGGTGTCTTACACTGAAATTTTCATTCTTTGGTTATTTAATGCCCACCTATGTCTTGATTGATATAAATTATTTTCTGTCTTTCCCTGTTCCAGCTATTGAAGACTGCTATCTATACAATGTGCAAACAGGACTAGTAACAATTCCTCTTTTTTAGCAAGTATTCTGTGTTTTTTACAAGATAAGTATTCTCTGTACTGCTACTTCTCTTCAACTGTATTCAAAACAAACAAGAATTGTGGGGATCAGTGTTGTCTGTTGGATTTTATCATTCTCATTAATTATCTTGTTACAGAGAGCAACATAGCCACAGATCAATTACAAGTATGCAGGTAAATTTGTGATGCTGATGTAAAACAATTGCATCTGATCTTATTCAAAATTCTTTCTTTGTAAACTGAACTTTGTTGACATTAAAAGCTGCTGTTAGTAAATTAACTGTGAACAGTAAGATTGATTACAGTCTTTGTGCAGGGGTATGTATCAGGACTCATTAACTGGATATAAAAAAGTGTGTTATGTGGGGAGTGCCAGTAACTTATTTATAGGAATTATTTTACACTAGTTTTAAACCTTAATTTCCACTTCCATTTACACTGTAGCAATAGAAGTGTACTCCTTTTTGTACACAAAATATGTACATGTCATTGATTCCAGCATGTGCTGAGGGCTGCATGTACAAAAGTTTTTTTATGTCTAATTTGTGTGTGAAGTATATAAATCCAAAACTGAGACACACGGTAAAGCCTTTTCAGCTTGAACCCACGTTCCTCTAGGATCTCTACTCTCTTCTTAGTTCAGTCAGCCCCCTTAAAGAATCTGTACTTTACTGCTGAGCAGAGAAAACTAAAGCAGTTTTGGGGGTTGTACCTGCACCCCAGACAGATTCACATATTGATCATGTACCTGGTTTACTTGCAGGACTTTTTGGGAACATACTTGACTTGCTCACTCATGTTTGGCAGGTGATGGTGGAGTTGTTTAAAGTGTGGAGGTGATGAGCATTCTGCTGGAGTTTGGGAGACACAAGTTAAAATTCCTCTTCTGCCTTGTTCTTTCACATTTTGTGAGAGTAATGCCTGGGAGCTTTTATCATATAAACACCATTTTGTGGTGTTACAGGGGGATAGCTTTATCCAGACTTAGGTCCAGAGGTCTTAGGTGCCTCAAAAGAGACTGGAGGCTTGAGAAGTCTTCAATGCTTGAGAGGTATTTCACTTAAATTCAGCAAACCAAACATATAAGCTGCTTCTATAGTCGGGATGAGTCGGCTTGGAAGTGTATGAGACCTTCCTTCAAAGAATGTATTAGGATTGAAACCACTCCCACTTTTATAGGTGGGGTATGTTAGAGGAATAACTTTCTGTAACCCTGTCTGTAAAGGCATCTCAGTGGTGGCAAACCCTTGTGGGTAGGTCACGTTAAAATGTCGTGTACACCACTGTCTGTGATGCCATCTCTAATCCCTTATTTATGACCTTTGTAGTGCCAGTGGTTTGGCATGACCTGCCTTCATCTAGTTCTTGCTCCTTCAGGTGCTGCCAGTCATCACTCCCTAGCTTGCTTAAAACACCATGAACTACTTCTCTGTAAAATAAGTAAGCTGATACTCAGCCATGAGAGAATTGTTACCAGAGCAGGGTATTTGGGAAAAAAAAATTTACAATACTTTGGCTATTATAAATCCCATAGAAAGGCCCTAATCATTAAATTGTGCCTTGCACAGTAGTGTTTGGGATTCTTTGGAATGCCACCATTTCAGAATGATTTTTTTAATGTGCATGTAAGAAACTCAAAGTCTTACCTTCTTGCAAAATAAGATGAACTTTATGTGTGTTAAAGAAATCAATAAATAGTCTCATTGGGAGAGCACAAATAGATATTACTCTGTAGTAAGAATAATTGGTGAAAAGTAATCTCAGATGTACCTATGTAGAGGCCGGTGGGCCTGCTGAGAAAGCTTCCCCAGAATGCTCTGTTCTGTTATGCTAAGGTAGCCCAGTTCTGCTCCCCTGGTTGGCTCCGTTGGTGGCTACAACCCTTGTTACTTGATATGCCCTGGGAGTTGTTTCATCAGTTCCCCTACCCTGGACCCCTCTTTGTTCTCCCACGGAGACTTCCCTGAACCCTTGCAGGGGTGCAGACACATTAAATCTCTCCTGTAGAACCCTATGCAAAGACTCTTGCTGCTCATCTCACTGTCGGACTGTTTAGCCAGCACTCTGGGCTGTGTGTGCAGTGTGCTGCCTGCACCGGGCAGCTTTGTCCTGGAGACACTTTCAGGAAGGTCGCGACATGGAACCAGCTAAGGAGAACACGACATGCCTATGTCGTGGCAATCGCAACCTTCTGCCCTTTCTCTGCAACTAGTCAAGGCTCCTCAGCCAAAAAATACCAAGTCCTACAGAGATGACCCTCTGTGTTTGAGTCCCTGAAAGCTTTCCACAAGCAGACCTACTGGTTCATTGACAGAAGTGCTAACAGTTTTTTCTGTCTCAGCAGACCATCAGTTAACTCTTTTAAGGCAATGGATTACTTTTTGGCTCTTCTCTGGATGCACTGTTTTGTACTGTTATACTCTGTTCATAAAATCTGATAATCCTGAAGTTGCTGTTTTACACACAGAAAGAGAAAACCCTCAAAAGCGGAAATACTTTCTACTTTTGGGTTTAGACTCATAAAAATCGAGATTTCACTATTATTAAAACAAAGCTAAATAGAGTTTTTTTCAAGAAATGTGTTAGGATTTTGCTCCTACATTGTCTCATGGGTGCAAAGTGTGTAGGGAAATCTGTAGTTTTGCTCTGAGTTTTTTCTACACTATCTCGAACAGAGCAAACAGCTGTCAGCAGCTGGAGTGCATTACATGGTCTTCTGAATATTTCTTCCCATTTTGTTCTACCACGAAGGATCCATTTCATCCAGTCAGAGATGTGAACCAAAAGCAGGGTAAAAGGGAGGATGAAATAAGGAGGTTCACTTCAAAAGTGAAAATCTTACCAGCTCATTTCATATTAAGAAAAGGTCAGTTGTCTGGTAATTATAACGCAGATCTTTAAAATCAATATTCTGTGTAATATCTCCACAGGTAAAAAATAACAACCAGAACCCTATAATCTAAAAGCAGTTTATTTGTAAATGAATGTATTAGTCTAAGAACAAGAAGTAAAAACCTTCCCAGTTTCAACTTTGCTCAGAGGATATTTTTACTGGCTAGTTAAAGTCCCAGTAGTTAAATGGCAATATATTGACCTCTGGTGGAGGCCTTAAACTAAGGGCTGCTAACTACAGTGTAGTTGTGGAGAATAGGGTTATCTTGGTAGCCATTAATGAATCTTCCCCGTGTAACAATTTAAGCAGGTTTTTTTACCACTACTTTCCCCTCTGTGGGGTTCTTTATTACATATATATACGAACCATTATGTACATAGAGAGTCTCGTTGATTTTTAGTTTCCACATATAATTTTCTTATGTGCCAAAGTATTTGGTGGTTTAGAGACAAAGAAGAATTTTTCCATCTTGCCTTTTCACCTCTGTTGCTTATGCATGGAGTCAGCATTCAGTCTATCCCACTCAAAAAGAGGTAATACAATTCTTCCATTCTTCATTTATTTCACCCTTACACATAACTTTGAATATAGGGATTATTGTGTATCACCTTTGGCTGAAGCACTACATCCTTGAATCTCAGACAATCTTTTTACCCTGTGTATGACCTCCAAAGCTTTGTTTCAAAGGCATAGCACTCACCATTAGCTGCATTTTTCTACAAAGGGACAAAGCAATGCTCATAACTTCCTTACACTAATTGTCTTACACTACCAAGGGGAAGTTGAGTTGAAGTTACCATTTCATCTCTAGGTATCCAGCAGTGCCTTCCCACTCTGCCACCTACAAATGTAATTTTATCAAGCAAATAAGCCTCCTATAAGAAAAATTTTACATGTGAAGTTAATGGAGCCTTGTGTTCTCATTTTCCTTCTCATTTTGATTTTCTACCTTGGCAGAAAAATTCCACAACATAATCTTCTACACATGGATAAACCCACTTCTGGGATTATGTCAAGAATAGCCTTGCAAAAGACTGTTATCCCTGCAAATTAACAAACCCCATCTTTTGTAGATGAGCTTTGATTTTGAGTATCCACAAATCCTGGGACCTGATGAGTTGCATCTCAACATCGTCATCCTTTGTATTTGAAAAGTCGTGGCAGTCAGGTGAAGTCTATAGTCACTACACGCTCCATGCATGTAGAGAGGGACCCAGTTATGATGATCTTGTATAAAAGGTGTGAGAACTTTCACCATAGTGCCCAGAGTCCTCTTTGCACATCCTTGTTTGTGTGGGCCAGGCCTGCTTCTGCCGTTTTGCTGGCAGAAGGTTTCTCCTGTCCACGTCAGCCTGAGCCCTTTGCTTGTCAGTCCAGGTCACAATTTCCTTTCTTGATGCTTGTGAGAAATACTGTCTTGCTGATAAAGTTGAAAGAAGACAAAGTCATCAAAGCAACACTTACTTATTGATATAAATGAGTCACCTGAGTCAGATGCATCTCACTGAGGAGGCACTTCTCTCTAAAATGCACAAACTTTAATACTCTTCCTCAACTGGTGGGGTCCCTGTCCCTTTTTCCTGTTGCTTGGGAACTTAGGAGCTCACATTCTTTCTGACTGCCTACAGCACTCAAACCAACACTCCCTTCCCCTCCCTTTTCTATCCCACTAAATAGCAAGCATTGGTTAACTCCTCTTTTCCTCCCCCTGTCCCCCTCAAGCAGCCTAGCCTCGTGCTAGTGACATCTTTGCCTACATGACATAAGTGTGAGAGATGAGGTGATATTTTGCTGAAGCCAAAGGGTTATTAAGTTAAAGAATGAAAGTTGTCGGTTCTGTTATAAACAGCCCAGATCCGAAAGGGATATAAGTTATTAAAATTTATTGAGAACACAAAAAATATTTGCAAAGCAAAAACGGATGGCACTGACAGCTTAGCTGGTTGCCAGAGACTCATTCACAAAATGGTGAATTGGCTTTTCATAGCCTCGTGGCTGATGCATAGTAATCCCCGGGTTTCCATACCCATGCCCCCTTGTCAATCTTCTGAGAGCCCATGCTTTTCTGTCTCTGAGGCGATTGGGGGCCTTTATGGTCCGGGCTCTCATTCCTTTTATGGTGCTGCTCCCAAAGTTTTGCTCGCAATAGCTCACTCCCCACAGAACTGGCACTGTTACACAAAACTCACCCAACCCCTGTGAAACCAAACTTGTACAACCAAAGCCACCCCAACAACATTAAACCTTTAACATATACCTTATATCCTTGATATTTCCACTGGATAATATCATAATACCCAATATTATAATCCCTAATACAATTTATAATTCATAATAAATACAACATATGGTGAAAGCCAACCTTCAAAAAATCATTCATAACAGTTCTATGTGTTGTTGTTTGTGGTTTGTATTTGTTCTGGTTGGTTTGTTGGGTGTTGCTGTGAGCTGGGAGAGAGGCAGAGTTGAAGACTTGACTGAGAGGGAGGTGGGATGAGCGGGCAGGGGACAGAAAAGTAGGCGGTCAGGAGAGAATGTTAATTCCTGAGTACTCAGGCAGTGGAGAAAGGGTCCGGGACTACCCTTGCCTGGGAGAGGGTATAAAATGTTTTGTTTTGTTGGAGGGTGTGTGTATTCGGGTCTGGGAGGGGCACACACCCGGCTCTGCTAAATTGTTACCAATTAACAATATAGTTTTCTTGTACGACTTTGTCTCCATTTAATTGTATCTAAAAGTTAGTTCATTTCTATCATTTTGGGGGCTTGTCCAGGATACCTGACTTCTGATACTGTGAGGTAGCACAACAGGAGGAGGGGAAGGCATTCCCAGCAATTTCAGCAGCCCTGACCTGTTGTCATGCCCTGTGAGGGCTGCAGGTGAGACCCAGACAGGGGACTCTTGAAGCAAAAGAGGAGAGAGGAAAGGTAGAGAGAGAGAGAAAAGGCAGAGAAAGAGCAGAGTTCACACACTTCAGCTGGTAAAACCTGTGCACGAGACCCACGGAAGAAACTGGCTGTTGTGAGAAATAAGTCTCACAAAATAAGATTTCATTAAATATTTTTTTCTGGGTACAACCTTCCCAATTAACAATAGGAGACCACAAAGGCAATTTGTGTTACTCAAAACAAAGGAACGGTACTGGGTGCTTGATCGGGGACAGGCTTGGTAAGAGGCACACTGGGGATTGAGTGATGATACATTTTATACCCTTAAACCAAACCCGGTACCTCCCCTGTCCCTGCCCCCAAAGAGGCTGGAGTAATTGGCTGATCAGTAAGACTTCTTGATTGGCCAGTTGTTGGCTCGTTGGTATTCAAGGTCTTCTTACTGGCTTGTGAGGTATCCAGTGGGGTTCCTTGGTACATCCCCTTATGTTAGTCAGGTTGACATCCACTCCCCTTTCCTGGAGTAAGATTACATCATGAATATTCTAGGGAGTTGTACAGTCTCCCCATTACATATTTTTAACAGTTTAGGCAATAATTCTTAACCGTTAACAGGCAGACTAAATTAGCAACATCACCTTCAACCAACCAATTAAAAACCATCAAACTGATCAACAGCTATCAACTAACAACTGGTTCTACTCGAATGCGAAAGCCAGTCTTCTAGATCTTGTTTGTAACAGCTGTCAAGTATTACCTAGGCAGCTGGAAGAAACAGGACTGAGTGAGTGTGGTTGAGATGCAGAATTGCCTGTGAAGTGAGTGTGGAGTCCTTCCAACAGAGGTTCCATTATCCCTAGAGGGATGCAGCCAGTGAGGGGATGAAGCAAATGGTTTTGAGAGAAAGGAGTCCTTCAAGGGAGTACAAGAAAATGGGTGACATCTGCAGCAGGAAGGTCAGGAGGAGTGGAGAGGGATGTAAGGGCTCCACTCCGAGCATACCTCCAGACAGTCCCTTATGGAGGATGCTCAGACTGGGGACAAGAGGAGCTGTCTTGTACTCAGGGGAAGGACCAGGGAAAAATAATCCAGTGTTGTATGTTTCAATGGATGAAGAAACCTATTGGGCCAGACCTATTGTACTGGCTGAGATATGGGTCATTGGACAAATGGGTATATCAGGCATTAAATTTTTATGTAAACATGAAAGAACCTCAGAAGAGAGAGGAGAGGGATTATGCTGCTTGCTGGAGACATATTTGTCCATATTTGTGACAAAGAACTTAAGGGAGCTTAAAGGGGAGAGAAAGAGGGGGAAAAATGGGACCCCTTAGACCACCTACCCCCTCCCTGTGTACCTGACAGGGTACCAAATTGTCTAAATTTAGAGAAAAAGCAGCAGAGCAGCAAAGGGACAATAACGGTCAGGCTGGTCCCCATAAAATGGCGGGCCCATGTAGTGGGGCTGGTTTTACTGAAATGATAAAATCTCAAAATAGGACAGACCAGCTGTCACAGAGAACAAGGACTACAGAGCTAGGACAATTAAAGAGAGATGTCCAAAACTTCCCCTTCTCCCTTTCAAGAACCACCTCAGATGCTAACACAGATATGTCCATGTTTCCCTTGAGAGAGGTACCTATGCATGGAACACAAGGAGGGGTAGGGTTTGTTAACATAGCTCTAAACAGTGTTGAAGGGAGAGAACGTAAAAGGGAAATGAGTACTATATTAAAGGATGTCACGGGCCTAGCAGAACAACTGGATCAATTCTTAGGCCCAAATATTTACACCTGGGAGGAAATACAATCTATAGAAACCCTATTCACCCTGGAAGAAAGACAAATTATAAGAATTGCAGGAATAAGAATATGGGAGGGAGAAAATCTACCCAATGTTCAAGGAGGAATACCTGGTGAACAGAAATTCCCCCTAGTAAGACCTGACTGAGATCAGCATACAATTGAGGGAAGGAGTCATATGTCTGATTATAGAAGATTGGTGATATGGTAAATTAAGGAGGCAGCACCAAAAGAATTTTAAAAAGGCATTTGAAAATAGACAGCAGCAAGATAAGCCACCCACTGCCTGGTTACAAAGGCTCAGAAAGAATATGCAGCAGTATTCCAGAATAGATCTTGAAAGTGCTGCATGCTGAGAACTATTAAAACTAAGTTTTGTTAACAGAGCATGGCCAGACAAAAAAAAGAAATTGGAAAAAACAGAGGATTGGAGTGATAATGAATTAAGTGGATTGTTGAGGGAAGCTCAGAAAGTTTATGTTTGAAGGGATGGTGAAAAGCAGAAAAATAACACCAATAGTGGCCACTGTAGACTAAAATGACAAACTGGAAATGAGGCTGGGAGAGGCAGAGGAGTGGCCAAGGGAAGGCTTTAGTCTAACATTAGGAGACCCCAGGGAAGAGGATGGTGGAGAACCACCTGGCAGACAGGTCCCAAGAAATGTTTCTATTGCGGAAAATGGGGACTTTTTAAAGAGAGTGCCCAGAACTACACAGAGAGGTTAAAACCTTACAAATGATGGAATCAGCATCTTATGCACAAGATTAGGAGTATCAGGGGCTCTATTTTTGGGGGTCCAGATACCATGAAGAGCCCTTGATAAATATCAAATTAGGACTTCAAGAAGAAGAATATGTTTTTATGGTTCATTCAGGTGCTGAGAGATCAAGTTTAATTAAAATTCCCCTTAGGTGTGTGAAAGGGACCATCCAAACTAGAATAATTGGTGTGAAAGGGGAGGGATTCCATGTCCCCATAGTAGAACAAGTGAAAGTTTTAGGAAAGGGTAATGAAATAACATCTAGTTTTGTAATAATACCAGAGGCTGGCACCACCTTGTTAGGGAGAGATCTACAAGTGTAGTTGGGGATTGGGGTAATTCCAAAGGACGATAGAATGACGGTAAAGCTATTTAAATTGACTATAGAAGATGAGAGGGAAATAAATCCAGTGGTGTGGTCATGGCTAAAGATAATAGAAGGGAGCTGAATATCTCCCCTTTGGAAATAAAACTGAAGGGAGCCAGCCCATCTGGGTGAAACAATACCCTATATCTTTGGAAGGAAGAAGGGGATAACAAAATATAATTGAAGAACTTTTAAAGGATGGATTGCTAGAACCCTGCATGTCCCCTAATAATACCCCAATTTTACCTGTCAGGTAACCAGATGGGACATAGAGACTTGTTCAAGATTTGAGGGAATTAAATATACTTGTTCAAGTATGACTCCCAGTAGTCCCTAATCTATATATTTTACTAAGCAAGATTTCCCATAATGATGGGTAGCTCATTGTATTTGACTTGAAAGATGCATTTTGGACATGTCCACTAGCAGAAGACAGCAGAGATATATTTCCTTTGAATAGGAAGACCCCACTACTGGAAAAAAGCAGCAATTACAATGGACCTCTTTACCTCAGGGATTTACAGAATCTCCAGATTTGTTTGGGAGAGTTCTAGAACAGGTTTAATCCAAATCCAGAGGCAAAATTGTTACAATATGTGGACAATTTGTTAATATCAAGGGAAGAGAAAGAAAAAGTTTGAGATATCACAATTAAGCTATTGAACTTTTGCGGGAAAAAAGGACTACGGGTTTCTAAGATTAAATTACAATTTGTAGAGAAAGAGGTAAAATATCTTGAGCATCTGATAAGGAAAGGGTGGAGGAGGATAACCCCAGAATGTATTTCTAGTATTGTTGCTATGTACCTTCCTAAAACCAAAAAAAAAAAAAAGAAAATTCTTAGGTTTGCTTGGATATTGCTGGCTATGGATTGAGAATTATACTCAGTATGTAAAGTTTTTTTATGAAAAACTACAATAGGAAGGGGGAAAAGTTGGCTGGGATAGGAATCAGAAACAGCAATTTGAACATCTAAAAAATAAATTAATTCAAGCACGTGTTTTAGCACTGCCCTCTTTAGAAAAACCTTTTTATCTGTATGTCAGCAGGGAAGAGGGGACAGCTTGTGGAAAAATAACCCAAATGTGGGGAGAGCAGAAGAGACCTGTGGCTTACCTTTCAAGAATATTAGATCCAGTATCCTGAGGATGGCCCGTCTGTGTTCAAGCTATAGCTGCTACTGCTTTATTAGTAGAAGAGAGCAGAAATTAACTTTTGGGGGTATTTTAATTGTAGCTACTACAGATACAATCAGGACAATTTTAAATCAAAAGTCTGGGAGATGCCTGACTGTTGTGGTTTGACACAACTAAGCATCAAGCACACGGAAAATCAGTTATTTTTATAAGGAAAAAAAAAAAAAAGAAAGAAAATATTGAGGAAAACTAGATAGCTGTGAGGCAAAACAGGTTCATACTTAAACGGTTGCAGTAGAAGGAAAAAAGTTTTATTACTAACAGAATTAAAAGTTAAAAGATATAACAAGAAATTAAAACAAACACCTTCTCCCCCGCCCCATTTTCCCAGCACTTTTCTCTTTTCCTTAACTAGCACAAAAGATAACACAATATAGGATTCTAGTCAGTGTTACAGTTCTTGAAAAGTCTCTTTCTTATGCTTAAGGAAAAAGGGTTTCTTCTTGCTTCGTGTGGTTCCTCAAACTGCCACCAACAACAGACCCGTTTGGAAAGAAACAATCTGCTGTGGTGCAATACATCTCTTCTATGAAAAAATAACAGTTTTTTCACACTGCACACATGGAGTTATCAATCTTTTTAAGGATGGGTTATTTTGGCCTGAACACCAAAGCCATTTTTTTCCTGCTAAAAGCCTCCCACTGCTTCCACATATCCTGGCATAGGCACACTTGTAAATTTTCATGGGCCACACGTGAATCTCCCACCCCTCCATGCACTTCAAATGGATTAAAGAGACAAACAGTTTGAGACATTACAGTTTCTTACCACCACATGCCAGAAGTATTTTTAAGCTACACGCAAGGAACGTGGCACCGCCCCTTTTCTCCATCACCATTTCCAGCTCCGTCTCATGTGGCTCACTCTCTCTCTGACTCTGAAACCTCTATGGTGAAGAATGTTCTTGTTCAGCCTTTATGGTGAAGAAAACCTCGCTCCCTTTGTGCTGCTGGCTGCGTGGTGTTTTCTTCAGTTCAGCCCGAAGTGTGCTGGCTGCAGACAGGAGGCTCCCGCTGGCTCTGTGTGGACAGGAGGGGCACCCACCAGTCCCAAGGAACTGCTCTGGATAGATTTTAGCTGGGCAGCAGTCCATGGCTGGGTTTAGCTGTGTGCCAGTCCATGGCTGGGTTTAGCTGTGTGTCAGTCCATGGCTGGGTTTAGCTGTGCCAGTCCATGGCTGGGTTTAGCTGTGCCGGTCCATGGCTGGGTTTAGCTGCCTGTGCTCTGGGATGGTTCCCTCTCCAGCGACCCAAGGTCCGTGCCACTGTTATAAATGAAATTGATGTTCTGGGATGTTATTAATGAATATAGAGGTTAATGAACTTTAATTTAATTAAGACGTTGGGGTCTTGCTAGTTTGTGCAATTGTAATGTTTTGGTGTAACCACTAGGTGGGAGTGTAAATGGGGAATGTGCAATGAGCTGGTGGAAAAAGGGAGAGCTGTCTAGAATGTTCTGCAAGGTGACATCATGCATGTGAGATCAACGCTTTAAAACATAATTGGACAAGAAATGGACCTACTCAGAGGAAAAAAATGAACTATATACACTGATTCTAAATATGCTTTTAGGGTAGTACACACCTTTGGAAGAGTATGGAAGGAATGTGGACTAATTTCTTCCAGAGGGAAGGAATTAGTGCATGAACAATTGGTTTCAGAAGTTCTAGAAATCCTAGGATTACCTGAAGAAATTGCAGTGGTTCACATAATGGGATACCAGAAAGGTATCTTTATTCAGAAATAAAGAGCAACTATCTAGCTGACAGGATAGCTAAAGAAGCTGCAGAGGAGGAGGAAACAAAGATGTACCTAGTGGAAAGGCAGAGGAGGTAAAACTCCCAGTGTTTACAAAGGAAGAAGAGAAACACTTGGGAAAATTGGGAGATAAAAGAAATCAGGAGGGCAAGTGGCTTTTACCAGATGGGAGACAAATAGTGAATAAAGCAATTGCTAGAGAAATTTTAATTTGATTACATCAGGAAACACAACAGGGAACACAAGCTTTATGTGATCAGTTTTTAAGAACCTATAGTTGTATGAGAATCTACACAATAGCCAAGGAAGTGACAGAATGATGTGTAATCTGTCAGAATGAATAGAAAAGTAAAGAGAAAACATCCTAGTGGGAGAAGAGTCCTAGCCCTTAGACCCTTCCAAAGTATACAAATAGAATATACTGATTTCCCCAAAATACAGTGATGGAAATATCTTCTTGTAATAGTTGATCACCTTACCTATGGGACAGAAGCTTTTCCTACCTCAAACACAACTACCTCAAATGTGGTTAAGATCCTATGAGAATAAATCATTCCCAGATATGGGATAATTGAAAGAATAGATTCAGATAAGGGAAAACACTTTCTTTCAAAAATTGTACATTCTGTATGAGTTGCTGTTGGGGTTTTGGGAGTTCCCTTTTTTTCTCTTGAGGAATTTTCTCCCATACTATGTTACCGAGGCAACAAATTGCTGGGTACTTGGGAGAAACAAAAGAACTGGCCACAGAGGGGAGGAGCCCATTTTGGGCTACTGTCTTCACCTGGGTGTGCCCGGGACTCTGGGCTTGGTGTGGAGACGGAGAGAGACCATTCTCGTCAGCACTGCAGGCTTCCTTCTGGTCTTCCTCCCTGCTGGAGAGACCCCGGGATCCAAAACCTGTCCCTTCCCTGCCTCGCTGGGAGCTGAGCTGCAGACCCTGCTGCCTCAGCCTTCACTACTCTGCAGCCCTGCCCGTCCTGCCTGCCCAGACCTCCGGGGATTTCCTACCACAGCTCCGCAGCTCGATACATCTCGCCTGCCACCCGGAATTTGTGCTCCTACTGCTGCTCCAGCCTGCCTGGCCAGGAGAGCCCGGACAGACCAAAGGATCAGCTGCCCAGGGAGGTTTGTGAAGCCTTTCTTCCATCCCTTCCCGGATCCCAGGCCGCCATCACTGCGTGCTCCCCGAGCTCGGTCCGGAGCGCCCCCTGCAGGGGAACCATCGCACCTGCCCTGCTCACCGGGAGCCGCCAGCGCCCCTGCCGGCTGTGACTGGAACTGCACCAGAGGGGAAAGGGCCTGACAGCTGAGAGAGGCTGCACTGGGTTTGTGGTTCTGTTTGTTGTCACCACTGTAGTTATTGTTGTTTGTTTGCCTGTTTATATATCTGTATTTTAGTAAAGAACTGTTATTCCTATTCTTTATATCTTTGCCTGAAAGCCCCTTAATTTCAAAATTATAATAATTCAGAGGGAATGGGGTTGCATCCTTCATTTCAAGGGAGGCTCCTGTCTTCCTTAGCAGACATCTGTCTTTTCAAACCAAGACAGTTGCATTAGGCATAAACTGGGAATTTCATACCCTGGGGCACCCTCAAAGCTCTGGACGTGTGGAGAGAATGAATGCTATCCTTAAAAACAATATTACCAAATTAATGATTAGATTATCATGGATTAAATGTTTACCTCTAGCATTATTATGGATTAGAACTGCTCCAAGAAAGGATATAGGAGTTTCTCCCTATGAGATGTTATTTGGGCTACCTTATCAGAGAAGGAAGGAGGTGTTGCCAATTGCTGAAACTAATGACTTATATCTAAGAAATTATTTGCAGGCAATCATACTTTCTCTCAAGGATCTTAGAAGAAAATGGTCATTACCCCAAACATCACCTCTAGACTTTCATATACACCAGGTAAAACCAGGAGATTGGGTTCTAATGAAATCTTGGAAATATGATACCTTAATACCAGCATGGGAAGGTCCTTTTCACGTACTTTCAACAACTGAAACAGCTATCCGGACTGCAGAAAAGGGGTGGTCTCATGCCTCTTGAGTTAAAGGACCAGTGGAAGCTCCTCCCAAACTTGGACAGTAATACAAGGGAAGTGACCCTTTAAAGTTAATCTTCAAAAGATAATTTAATAGTAAACAGTCAAAGGCAAGACTGGATTGACCTCTGTATTTGCCACCAGAGAGACTTCTGCTCCACTGTGGGCTGCAATCTCTCAAATGTTGAGCAGTGAGAAAAGAAGTCATACCAGTCCTTGACAGTTATGATCGGAGGTTTTCTTCAACTGCAAGCAAGCACAGATGGAACTGCCTACGGGAGGCACTGCACACAAATGTATCTGCAACTTACTTTACTTGAGTTGGAGGAGAACAGTGAACAGCAACATGAACTGAGAACTCAGGAACTTTTAATTAGACTGAATTTAACACTGACCTAATAAAAGATTGATTAATCTTATTTAGAACTACTTTGCAAAAGAAGTTGGTTTATGCTGGCCAGACAGGATAATTAAATTAAGGGCTTCAGCAAAAAAGGATAATAAAAGGAAAGGGTGCATTGTGAGAGATGAGGTGATATTTTGCTGAAGCCAAAAGGTTAAGTCAAAGAATAGAAGTTGTCAGTTTTATTTGTTGTTATTTGTGGTTTGGATTGTTCTGGTTGGTTTGTTGGGTGTTGCTGTGAGCAGGAAGAGGAGCAGGGTTGAAGACCTGACTAAAAAGGAAGTAGGATGAGAGGGGAGGGGACAGAAAAAAAAGGTAGGCGATCAGGAGAGAATGTAAGTTCCCGAGTACCTAGCCAATGGGGAAGGGGACAGGGATCGCCCTGCCGGGAAAGGTTACAATATGTAGCCATTTTGTTGGAGGGTGTGTGTGTTCAGCTCTTTGGAGGAAGAAAAGCACCTGTCTCCGCTGAACTGTTACAAATAAACAGTATAGTTTTCTTTCTCTTCGACAACTTTGTCCCCTTTTAATTGTTCTAAAAGTTAGTTCATTTCTAACATAAGCATACATTCTTATAGGTGAAACAATGGCTGAAGCAAAACACTATTTTATCTCTCCCATGGTGGATCATCATCTCCCCCCCTTGCTGTTTCTAGCTCAAAGCTCTTCTCACCAGCTTGCCCAGACTTGATAGACATGAAAAGCTGTTTTGTCATACTCAGTGATATCCGACCAGCTATCCATCCTTATCTTCAGAATAGCCCTGTTGTCATAAAAGCCAAAGCTCTAATTGAGAGCGAGTGCAACAGTGGTTGTTGACCTCTATGATCTATCCACTCCTCCTCAACCTCCTCCTTTCACTGGCAAGTGGCACCACTGCATCCTGGTCCTGATGGTCCTCAGTTCCAGACCCACACACTCATTTTTGCTCTGCTCCAAGTCTCTAGTGTAGGGAATGAGTAAAAAATAAGGATTGTTTCTACATTGCCTCTTGGAAGATTAAGGTTAGAAAGTTGAAGTGTTGAACTGCCTCTAATAAAAACTTTAGAAACTGCTTTATTTTAGAAAATGAGGGCACCCTATATCAAGTCATTAAAAGATCTTGTTGATACATCAGCAGAGCAAGTAATAAACTTCAAAACATCAGGCGAACTTCTCATGGATACTAAGGAATCAGCCCACTTCACGGGGGCAAATAAAGTCATGACGGATGTGGCCAGCCTGCCCCCATGTCTAAAATGTCGACAAAGTGCCAGAGTCTTTGCTGTCTTTGCTGTCCTTCGCTGTCCTGTCTGCTTCTACAAAGATGTTTGTGACCCCCTCACCCTGCTGGTCTGGCTGCCTGGCTCTGCTCCCTTGCTGGATTGCTGGCCAGCTCTCAGAGGGACTTCACCAGGGGAAGACCCATCACACCCAATAGAGATCTTCCCCATACACTCTATAAGCCCGTGCTGGACTCCTGGTAATCCCTTTCCTGTGGTTTTCATAGTTATTCTTGAAAATTTCCTATTTTTTCTATTTCCTTTCTCTCCTTCCTTCATGAAAAATAAGTGAGTTATTGCTTTGGATGCCAATATCTAACCTTGTTTGTGTTTTACTCTCACTTTCAGGTATGTCTAGAACCTAATTCCTTTCCTCAGTTGTGGATCAAAGCAAAACTCACCTTCCCACACCTTAAGGGGCTGGAACATCTGGCCATACGGCTGGTGCTTGAATTGGCCAAGAACTAGAGAAGCCTTGTCAGCCTCCCCACAGAACCCCTCTGAAGCAGCACATCTCCTTTATGCTGACCCAGGCCAGGTAGGCTAGTTCCACTGTCACTTCCACTCCAGTGACAGGGAATTCCACTGTCACTTACCACCTCTCCCACCCGCTCTTGGAGGGACTCAGGGGCTGCCAGATGGGGGGATGTCTCAGTCCCTCATCTGCTGTCAGGGCACTTAATCTTTTGTAGGTACCGATCTGCACATGGGGCAGAACACCCTCCAGCCTTTGCTGCCTTTATTTCCCATATTTCTATGCGTGCACAGACTTTGCCAGTGCCTTTTAGTGCAGCAATGGTTCAGGCTGACACAAGCTGACATATCCTTGTTGCTGTCAGGAGAAATGATTAGACAAGGTCAGGCACAGGTTAACAAGACTCACAAGACCGCCCTGAACTGTAATTAAGATCAGTGGATTGCTGGAAGTACTCTCCTTTGCTCTTTGTCTGCTTTGCCCTTGCTCATGCCCCCTAAGAGTTTGGCAATTCTATCATGGTATTATCCAAACACATGAGGAAAGCTTCACTTTCTTTTATATACCAGCTGCAACTTCAGTACCAAAGGTCTTAGATTGTGTGATGCTTTGTTATTCTGTTCTTGTCCCTCTTTCTGATGCTGAAAACTTTACCAAAACATTAATTTCTATCAATAAAGTACATCAGAAGTAGCCATGAATACCCTTATATTTATGCTGTAGTCATTGTTTTAAAATCTGATTATTGTTTTAGTGGGAAAAAAAAATAGGGCTCACTTCAGAGTCTGAAAAGACATGAAACTAATTGTACCAACCATCTAGTTCTCTAAGTTTTAGTTTGGGGATTCATTGCAAGAAGGTTGCTACATACTAGAGCTCAAAATACAGCTAACATACATACTTTACATCTGAATTAGGTTTGAAAGAAATACAAACACTGTAGGAAGCACAAAAATCTTACTATTCACAAAGCTGAAAATTGATACAAAGAATTTTATGGTTAATTATTACATAGTTAACATTAATAAATAGTTGATTATTAACAGTGCTCTGGGAAAAGAAGTCAACCATATTAAAAGATTTCAGGGTGCTGTATTCTTTGACATTACTGACATTGCTAGCAAGTTTATAGAAATCAGTATTTTTTACATATGACTGGTCATGCAGACATTTTTAAGTATGTTTCTTTTAACCATAAAGGCATTAAGCTTTCACAGTCATGTAGTCTTAAAGGGGAAACTGTGTGGAAAAATTTACAATGCCAGAGGTTTATGTGTAAGAAGAAGACAGAGGATTCCTGTATCTTTATTTGAATAAAGGGAGAGTCTATGGGGCATTTCCCCTGGGGTCTCTAAAATTGCTGGGGAAAGCAATTCCCTTATTCTAAGTTCCCAGTTGCATCATTGTCTTCCTTCCCCCATTGACTGAGGTACTCAGAAGATACAGACTCCTCAGATAGCCTACTCTATGCCCCTCTCTAATACTCCCCCCCCCCTTTTTTTTTTTCTTTTATAACAAAACACTATTCATAATTCTATTATGTCTTTTTTCTTTTTCCTTAAGTTCAGGAATTTAACACAGCCTTGGCTGAGCAACAGTCTATGTTGATTAGTAACATTTTCTAGAACTGAGAGTTTCTCTCTTCTGTTACTTCCCTGTCTGGAAGTTCCTGGCTCTGTGTACAAGCAGATTCGCATGGTCTGTTTGTGAACACACATTAATCTTATTCCTTTCAATCCCTCCTCTTTTTATTTCTCAATAATTTTCTTTGCAAAGCTTAATTATCACTGATTTAATCTTTTCTTCCTGAGTGTTCTTTGCTTTTGCAGTTATTCACAATGACACCATTTTCTGTCCTTCTTTAGCCATCTCTGGATCTGTAGGCATGGCTATTGCATCCCCTTGATCCCATGTTGAATGAGCTGCACTAAGCAAGGGATCATGCATGATAAAAGATTAGCGTTGCTGTAGCACATTTGAGGGAAAATAGCATTTCTTTAACACATAATTCACCAGCTAACCACAAAAACATGTCCCATTCCCATCCTTTCCATATTTGGGCTCTTACCTGAGATAATTTTCTTACTTCCTTTGCTATCTGTTTTATTAATTTTCTGTTGTCATCTATTTGCAAACAGCAGTTTGATTCATTTATCTTTCCACAAGCTCTGCTTTCTTCTGCTAATAGGTAATCTAACACCATCGAATGTTGATATATCATGTTCCTCATCTGAGTACATTGGTCAGCAAGAACGGTCAAGAGCTGTAGCTGTCTTGTTGGTTATTAGTTGGTTATTATTTCAAAGACAGCTTGTAACCTAATTGTCCAATTGAAATTCTAAATGGGTTCTCTGACACCTGATATTAACTCATGAGGATTCCAGGTGGCTGGTCCATAGTGTTGTATGATCTGTTCTGGTGGCCATTCATCTTTTCCCTGCCTTTGGGCACTCCCTCCAGCCAGGGATTGACGGCTTTTCTCTAATTAAATCCTCATATGGTTTGATTCCTAGCGGATTTCCCTGAACTTGTGGTAGCAAAAAAAGAACAATATGCCTGACCAGTTTGGAGGTAACTTGGGATAAGCATGTTGGCCAAAATTCCAATAATATCCTTACAAGGCCCATGTTCTGTTGGTAAAGGGATCTTCCCACCTTTTTTCATCTATTGGTGGGTCAAAA
The DNA here is from genome assembly GCA_020086605.1 of Lanius collurio. NCBI lineage: Eukaryota > Metazoa > Chordata > Aves > Passeriformes > Laniidae > Lanius > Lanius collurio. The sequence goes on along the minus strand of JACBWW010000060.1, from coordinate 1,226,716 downwards.
TACAGCTTGTTTCCTGAGCCTAATGGTCCTCCAACAAGAGTTGCCCCACCATAAGAGTCACAATATTTGAGTATCCTAGCTCCAAAATGGGGTTTCCATCTACAGTTACATCCCCAAGCTGTTTGGTTTGATTTGGATCAGAACTCATTAAAAAGGGTTTGAATTCTGTTCTGATGTTGCCACTTCCACTGATAATCATGGACAACATGTTTTACCTGTAGAATTGTGTCCAAGGCAGCTTAAAAATAGGTGGTCAGAAAACCTGTCCCTCCCTTTCAAAATCCCTGAGGTATGTGTGGTAGGATCACTTTGCCCAGCTAACATTAGTTAGCTTAATATACATTTAATTCCATCTGTGCCAATATTTGGAACAATCATAAGGAAGGCAATTGGAGGTCCAACTGTCATCCCAAAGATATCCATTTATCCCAAAGATAAAGTCCGTTAATCTTTCAACGAATTCACTTAATTAAAAGGAGGAAAGCTGCACTGTCCAAGGTAACAGATCAGATGGAAGCAGTATTTTAAAAACTTGTCCAGAACATGCTGGAAGGTGATTTCTTGTGGTAGCTCACCTCTCTTTAGTCACTAGCAGAGGTATTTGAAAGAAAGAATACAGTTTCAAAACACCAAACTAGAGAGTGCTGTGCTTTGTGTGCTTTCTCATTAAAGCTCGTGGGGTATCTCTTTCCAGTGCATGTTTCCCTCCAGTGTTAAGGTTAATGAGTAACTCAAACATAACTCTTCCTACTTGGAATTTGACATAACTTATTGAACCCTTAGAATCTTGGGAATTTTCCAGCCCTGTTTACATTCTTGACAAGAACAAGACTGAGTTAGACCTTACTCTTCCAGATTTTAGAGCTTTGATTAGAGTTCCATGAAGTGGAATTGTGATTTTGTATTCTAGATGTTTCAAAACTGTACTCCTGCTTACTGGTTTCTGGATAGAAAATTGACCTGCAGATTTAATTACAGGAAGAATATCATCAACCTTCCCAAGCAAAATTTAGTTAAATTTAAACTAGAAAGCTGTCTCTCATCTTGGCAACTTTTTTTGCAAGCAGTACCAAAAAGAGATGGAACAGTTAGTTCCAGACAAAAGGGCATTTAAGGCTGTGGACTTGTAACAGTTTTGTTATGGATACCTGGTGCCATGGTAGTTTTACATGTTGCTCAGTCATCAACTTCATTTCACAGTTCCTAGACTGGAAAAGAATGATAATCTAGTATGCTTACAAAAATCAGAGCTTTGAAGTTCTCTGTGTGCTCCTCAGTGATTGAACAGAATGTCAAAGTGTCATTTGGTCTATACACTGCAATGATCCACTTATCAATGGTAGAATTAGGGAAAACCAAATCCATTAGCTAATTTTAAGTGATGAGTGAGATTACTTTCCAAATGCTTCAGTTACTTCAGCAAATACTAACTCTCTTGCAAATAAAATGCAGTGGAGGTCTAAGGGTATGGTTGCTAAAAAGCTGGCAGAGAAGATTTTCCTGAGAAATCCTTCAGCTTTCTCACATTCTGTGGGAATTATCTCTTTCACACACAGCCAAGGCAAAACAGAGAACAGTTGGGTCCTCTATCCTTGCACCTGCAGAGTTGTTTTGAGAACAAGAAAGTTATTTTCTTTACTCTAAGAATAATACTTAGAAGTGGGTGATTTGCCACTTTAGTTGTCAGTCTTGGTGGGTGGTTAATCTGGACCAGTAACGTAATTCCTTATTTGCAAACCACACTATAAGAGAAGCTTTCCATTAAATGGGTCTTAGCTATGCTCTGACCATGCACCTCTGACCTGCTGCATGTCATGATCTTGCCGTCCCTGGGGGGCAAACAGCGACATAAGAGTACTGCAGTTATAAAAGCTCTATGATTACTTTCCCTCATGTGATCAGTGTCACATGATTTTCTGCCATGATTTCTGGATGTTTATTTTTAGAGAAGACAGACTTGCCAAATGAAAAAACAGTATCAAATAAATAATATGCAATGTCCAAGTGTGTTCTTTGGGTTTCAGCCTTAGAGAACTCAATATAGGTCTAAAGTTGGTATGTCAAACCTTGCAGCAGTGATTTTCAAAGTATTCAAGAAACATTGAGAGTGTAGTTGTGGGGTGGGAATTTGGGCTGTGAAAACAAGTGCACTCACTACCAGGCTGGGTTTGGACACTCAAGGTTTGAATGGCAGGCATCAGAGGGACTTGCAACACCTTGGGGCACTATTTCCTTCACAGTCACCTATCTGGCATCCAAGAAATACACACTCACCTGACTCTCTCAGAGGCACCCTACACATAGCTGAGACTGTCAGCCTCCCAGCAATGCCCTTCTTTTTGTTAGTGGAAACATGGGATCAATCATGATAATGGCTGGGTGTCAAGAGTAGTTTTTGAACAGGTTTATGAAGATGGTACAGGTAATTTAAAAAGCAGAATTATTTTCTTTGTTATGCAAGCTGCAGAAAATTATTTTCTTTTCTACAGGACAACAGCAATTCTTACATTTTTATGCAAATTAACAATCATCATTCAATTTCATTATTCATTCCAAAGCAATTTTTCACTTGAAAAATTTGAAAATACAAAAAATAAAATAATTACCAATAAATTGGTAGGGCTATGGACTTGGGAAATATGTGCTAGAAATAGTGGTTTTGTGTTAGCCATATTCAAATACACCATGAGAGTTTAAGTATGGGTGGACCAGAAGGTACTTGCCATTATTCAGGTCTTCTTGACTTATATCTTAAGATAAGTAAGTGGAATACAGAGAAAAATAAGCTTAAGAAACAATGAATCCCATGAACTTTCTCTTCATTCTGATCCTATCAGCATCCTGCACAGCTATATTCCTTAGCTACTGCTTCCAGATTGTTTCACAAATAAAAGCTTCAGCATAAAATTTTAAGAACAAAACTCAAATTTCAGGTGCAGCCACAGTAGTTTGTTGGAAGAATGAAGACATAAAGTGACAGCAAGACATACCTGTCCCAACATAGTTCAATAAAACAAACCTTGTTTGGTGCAAGTGGATAACTCATACCAGGTATTACTGATTTTAACATTATTTACTACTCTCCAACAAAACCAAGAAATTGTCTACATTTCCTTCTGTGTAATTCTAAGCAATGGTGAGGTAATTTCCTACCAAAAAGAGCTATTGTCACTGAACACAACACTAAGCAAAACAGTGAAGATGGAAGCAGCTCCTTAAAACTGCTTTGCTATCAGAGTGCTACCTTGGGATTTTATATTGTGTGTGGAGCCCTGCAGCTACACAGTTAGGGCTGTGAAACTGACAAGACACATTTGTGGATGACAAACTATCACACAGGGACCAAACAAGGCAATCAAGCTTCAAAAAGGCATCAAAGATATTTATCCTAGGGAGTCGGTGTCTCAAAGGGAGGTCAGGGCACACTCCTTTCGTAGGAGTGTCATGTTATCACCGCAGGAACTGCCATCCTTCAGTGCTTGGTGACTGAGTTTTCTGCAAGTCCTGTTGCTTGGTCCTGTGGTGACAGGCTCTCAGAAACCAGCAGCCGTCTGAATGCTGCTCAGACACAACATCTGCATGGAGGATCAAACTGGGGGAAAACAGAGCGCCTGTGAGCAGGTAAATGATGATCACATCATCACCCCTGATAACTAATGGCAACCAGAATACGCATCTCTGCCCATAAAACCTTTAGAGCAGTAATATGGTTCTTAATCTGCTTTTTCATACTTAACAACAGTCTACTCTTTTTCGCTATTACTGGGAATGGCAGACTAGAAATACAAAACAGGATTAAGATGGAAGTCTTAAGACTTTCATGCATGGTAGATGGAACGCCTTTATCAATAGCCATGTGAGGACTTCTCTTGCAGTCCTCAGGATTCTTACCTCCCAAAACCTTTGACAGACAGGCAACATTAGTATCTGATGGATGCTTCAGAACTGGACACATTCCTTGGAGACCTTCGATTACAAATGAGCAAAGGAAGCATCAAATCTACATGAAGACTGATTGATAAATGGCTCATTTGCAGAGGATATGGGATACATCATAACAGGCCTCACCAGGAACGAAGGTAATTTTCATCATCAAACTTCAAATGCTTACTTACAATGCAGTGGAAACCAGAGGGGAAAAAATTAAACTACTGCAAATGTGATTTGTGTATCTGTAAATATGACTAAGTTAGTTACAAAGCATAAGTATACTAATTCCCAGATATCCACATCATCAAAGACACCAAGTATTTCAGAGACCTGAGCTACCTTCAGTGAAAATGTACAGACCAACCATGTCATGTGAGGTATCACAGCCTCATTGATGGTGAACCAGGCTCTGTGGGAATGCCCTGTCTATGCTCCAAGATGCATCTGTGTGCTTGCTGAGCAGGAATAATTGCGTCCATGGCTGGAGATGCTCCAGCTTCTAGGTTTTGACCCTGGGAAGTGGAAGGTGCACGGTACACATGCACAACCTTATCAGACTCTGCTGCCTAAACACTGTTTGACAATCAAGCTTGAAAGCAGAATCACTCAAACCCCTTTGATCCTGTCAAAATAAAAAGTTAAGAAATGAAACAGCATTAATTAACCAAGCCCCACCCTACACTAAATGAGCTTAATGCTTAACGTATGGCAACTGTGCCTATAGCAAGATCCTTAGAGATACTCGTGAGGACAGATCGTGCCTCGATGGTAATGCTTTTATACAAACCTGCTTAATTGGAAAAAATACTCAACATTGCAAGAGCAGAGAAAAACTGAAGCAGCAGACAGAGCTCCTGCCACATGATGCCAGGCTAGGTACTTTCTCTAGTTATCATCAGGATTAAAACTGAGTACTTTTACTGGCTTCATGGGTAAACCTGGGGAAAAGTAACACTATATAGACAAACACAGCAGAAAACTACAAGACCCACAAGTCCTTTTAGTTTAAATTTAATTTGTCAGATAGAAGTTATCTATGTACAATCAGTGTGCATTGTAACAATTCTGTCAATAAATTCATAATTCAAATCTTCTAAAATATTAACTACCTGCATAGCACATTTGACATTATTGCCCATGTTGAAGAGGGAACATATGAATTTTCAATTAATTTTGATTGATTTTGATACTGAAGTGTACAGGTATTTGACACTCCTCTTTTAAAACCAATGCACCTGAAAAGCTTTCCAGAGCACAGTTTAGCTGGATATTTCTTATGATTTCATTACAAACAATCACAACACTGACAGTTTAACAGGGAAAAAAGATCAAAAAAAAAAAAAAAAACAAAAAACAAAAAAAACCCAACAAAAAACCAAAAACCCAAAAAACCCAAAACCCACAAACCAAAACATGTATCTAAAATATCCAAAAAAGGGAGCACTAAATGGAATAAAATGTTCTCTTTCCCCATTTTTACATTCTAAGCAGTGACTCCATCAAAATCTTTTATTGAAACATATAAGCAGACTGATTTTGTTTCATAATTGTGACAAGAAGGCCTGAGTTGGTGGGGAAAGGAACAGTCAAAAAAAGCCCGAGGGGGAAAAAGCTCATTTAATAAATTTACAACAATTTACAGCCATTTGTTTGTGTTTCGCTTTTTATTATTTGTTTTGTAAAAAGGCGTTGTAACTGATCACAAACAGGAGAAATCCTGGCTATTTTACAGTTATAGGTACAGAATTTAAATATTCAAGCTTGTGATGAAAAGCGGCAAGGTGGTCGCAGTGTACAATGTAAACAAGTAGCTTTGGAAAGTGAACAAAGTCCTTGAGAGTTCTTTACTAAGAAAAAAAAATATTCTCCCCATTCCCTCCTGAAATATGAGCACAGGTCAGTGTTTAAAAGTTCGTTTACAAACATAACTTAAAACATTATCAACCTCAAACCACTTTGACATGAAGAGTTTTATCGTAAGAACCAGTCTGAAATGGGCAGTGTTGAGGTCCCTGTAAAAGTAAACATCTTCCATCTCTTAAAAAAAAGTGCCACAGCATTTGCAGCACAGTGCAGCATAAACTTTAAATACAAAAATATTTTTCTTCTGTTGGGATAATAGACCTTGCATCCTGGAAAGAAGTAACAATACTGCTACTGATAGAATATCCCGTCTGTATCTTTCAAGTCATGTAAGGCAATTACTGTGTTAATTTACTGTATATGGCTAAAAGAAGGTCCAGAAAATGAGTCTTTGTTATGTTTTCCGGCTACTCCATGTAGGTTCAGGTGTACTTTTGTGATCTGATGAATGTTCAAACGGAGATCTGTGACCTAGGGGAGATCTTGAACCATAAGGAGACCTCTGATCCAGTGGTGACCTTGGGCCACTACCTGAAGCTCTGTGGTCCATTTGCCAGTCTGAGTGGTACCTGTAATCTCTGGGAGATTTATGATGGCTGTACTCAGAAGAGGAACGGTGATCTGCATGTATCCTGTGGTCTGAATGGGAACGATGATCCGAATGAACCCGGATGTCTTTTAAACTCCCTTCCAGGCTTGACCTGTGGTCTCTGCTCCTGTACTCATCAAACTTCCTATGTTTACTATCACTGTAGTATCTGAAAAATAAGAAATTATTTGTAATAGAATTACTGGTATCACATCAAGAGCCACAACTATATAAAACTGACAGAACTGCATTAGAGAACACTGTTGCAATTTTATGTTACTCAGTAAAGACGGTTTGATGCTTCATACATGCGTAACTACAAAAACACAAAGGGAATTCTGACCAGATATCAATACTACTGAAGAAACTCACCTGCTGTCTTGTTTGTAGTGATCCCAGTCTCTGTGATCTTTTCCATTGCTGAAGGCTGAATAGGGCCTTTTCCTGGAGTCACCTTTTTTGTAAGAATCTCCCTGATGCCTGTCCTTATGATGATCGTGGAATTGTGACAGATGTCTATCAGAGGAGTAGCTGTCCCTGCTACTGTCATCATGGTTTGTGTTCTCCTTCAGTCTTTCCACATCTGTTTAGTAAAGCAGAGGTTAAAAGGAAGTATCATAACATCTTTACTTCACCTAATTCAAACAGCGTTTCTACTTGTCAGCTGTATGAAAGGGACATAATTTTAAAAAACAAAATCTAAATAGCTGAAAATCAATCACTTAATGGCAGCGAACAAAAGAAAACTTCAGAATTAAGAGGGAAGCAAGCTACAATGTAGATGTGTAGGACTTGGAAACTGAACTTCTCAGCCTCTCCATTCAGTCTATGAAGCTAAGTGTCCAAATGAGCAGTGAGTAGAGGTGCCTTCAGCAGAGCAATTTTAGATAGAATGGCAGCAACTTCCTCTCTAAGAAAGGATGTTCTTTGCATGAGTAACAGTTTTAAAGGTGCACCTTGTTAGCAAAAGAATTTCAGTAGTATTCCTAAAATACATGAGTGTTGATTTTAAGTCCATGACAATATACTTGAAGAGTTCAGTAACACAAGATTAAAAGAAGCACTACATACAAGAAGGCGGGTGTGGAAACATAAGGGAAAAAAAAAATCAGTGTTATTGTCAACGATAAAAGACAACCCCTGTAACTAATGACAATCTGTGACTGACTAATAAACTGCTTTCTTACACCATTGTGATACCACAACAGCTACAGTCACAGAATTTCCAAGAAATTTACAGGTTTTGAGGTAGACCTCTTGCCCTCCCCAAAATTTAACACAAAAAATATTTCTTTATTATTTTAAAGGACACTCAAATAACCTGGTAGCACCAGCTTCACTCTGCACTCTGCTGGATTTCACTAGCAAATTAGTGAAGCTTTTCGATTAGGCTATCTCTATTGTACCTAGCAGTGTGGAAAACAGACCCAGGAGACATATGAAATGAAATAAACGTGAATACTTAAAAGTATTTAACACAGGAATATACTTTAAAGTGTCTTACCTGGATTTCTAATTACATGTGCATTCACATTGCTGCTAACATTCTGATCGTTGTGTTGCTAAAAAAGACAAATACATTGGTAACAGGTACTTATTAGTAAATCCCAGAGTTCATGGGAATACACTGAATAATACCGTAACAAAAAGAGACTACTATACTGCAAACACAAAGACTACTTGAAGTGTATTTCTGTATTCTTTATCATCCTCTATATCTAATAAACATTATAATAATCTGTGTCTTATATATAAACATTATAATGTATTTGTGTCTTTTGAAAGGGTCTGAAAATATTACCTGAGACTCTTGACGTTTTTTGATTGCATGTTTATACAGTTTGTGCAGCTTTCTGGCATCAAATTCTGTAAACTTAGAGACAAAAATCCACAGATTTCTGAGGAAGAAAAGAAGTAGTTATAATTACTTAAATTGCTCCCTGTATTACATAGCAGAACATGGATTTAACTGAAATGATCTGAATGCTACTTCAGTAAACCTGAAATGCTATATAAGCTACACAGTATTGCCTAATTGCACAACAAATGTTATGTAGTTGTAAATAAAACATTTGAAAGATTGATTCCTTTAACAATTTTTCACTTTTTAGTATTTATTGTAAGTACTTCAGAGAGTGAAGTCCATGGACAGTAGTATCGATAAGAATTCAGTCAATTTTTTTGGTGAAATACTCATAAAAAATATAGCTATCAGTTTAAGTATCTCTTCTAAAAGTTTGTTTGAATTTTGAATATTTACCAGTCTATAAATAAAAAATTTAAGTAAGTAAAGGAGTAAAAATTCTTTCAAATTTGAAATCTCTTACAGCATAAGACACTTGACCAACAAATCTTATTATATAAAACCAGCAAGGGAAATTTTCCATAGAATTTGGAAGTCTAGTCAAGGCTTTTGAAACCAAGTAAGAACTGTGAAAGAGGATGAAAGCTGTACAATTATAAATCTGCTTCTAATCTGTGCTTGAAGGAACCGAAGAAGAACAAATCAAGTCTTTTGCTGTCAAGATGCCAGAATTCTGAAGAAAACATTTTCTTCCATGATCACAGGTAAAGTTTTTTTAACAGATATGGAATTTTTTTAGTGAAATTTGCAGGTGGTATGCTTAGGAGAGTCTACAGAATAACAGTGTTCAAAAATATTCAAAGTGTGGAGCTTCAGGAAGCAGCAATATGCTCCTTCACTGTGATTATTTAAACATGACAATTTCTGTCTAGAAATTTGCATAAGTAGGCAATCAGTCTAATGGTGTGTCTAATGAGACCATTCTAACTATATAAACTACACTACTTCTTACCAAATATAACTGAAATATATATTTTATTTATCTACACATAATATCATAGCATTATTTTGAATAACAGCTCTACTACAATTTTCCACTTAAAATAATATAAAATTTACCAAAATGTAAGACATGAATTTTGTTCTTGTCTCTCAGATCACCTAACTGATTTCAAGTAAAGGAAGTAAAATCAGCAGAAGCATTTTACACTAACAGAAGTCTTCAGGAAAATGCAACACTTAAGACATTGATATATATATAATCACAGGATGTATCTTCAAGCATAAAAACATTACATGAGCATTCCAACAAAACTAAGTCAAACTGCATTAAGAACTTATCAATGAAATATAAGACCAGCATTTTTTTCTTAGTTCTTTTTATATTGTCACCTGATACAGATGCAAACTCTTCCCTAATTTTTGAAGTGCATCTGAGTATGTTATGATAAATAATTATCAAGTCATAGTTAATATATAATACAGAATTTAATTTTAGAGTACATTTAAAAAAAATAAAGAATTCTACAACGTGGAATCATACATTCAACACAATTTTAGAACTGGGTATTTTCAGCAAAAATTATTAAAAAACCAAAATGACCTGAAGCTGAGAAAACCAGATCTTTAAAGGTCAGAATGGTTTTGACTAAACAGAGTGGCAGTGACAAGTCCCCAGTGTTTGCTGTCAGTGTTAAGCAGAGAAATGTTTCCATCCTCTGGAAAAAATACAGGGCTCTGCATCAATGCTAAAAGTCAATCCATTACAGGTCAGAACAATATATAATCACCTTTTAATAGACTCCAATTTAAAACAGCAGAAAGATACAAGAGCAAACAATAAACAGGAGAAATAACTAAAACCTATTCTTCTCAATGGAACCAACTGTAGATTTCTTTTTTCCAAGTAAAACCCAAGAAAATAACTTACTTTCTCCACTGTTTAATTTGTTCAGGATTTGTATACTCCTTTAGACATTCAGTAATATGATCCCCAATTTTGATAAGACACTGCCTAGTATGTTCCAGCTGCTCCCTTTCAGAAAGGCCCTTCTCTGGTCGATCCAGCTGTTTCAATGCTGCCTTCACAGGTCTCATTCTTTCTTTGCACTGTGAAATAGGAAAAATGAATGTATCAACTCAAACCAAAAAAATTTATTCTAAAGCATGACCCCACCTTTTACTGTGATATATACCCACAGGTAAAGACAATTTTGTTAGAAGTCAAATGAAACACAAGACTTCCTCACAGGTCTTAAAAACATTTTACATGTTTCCTTTGGAAGATTATCAATCCAATTGGAAATTCACTTCTCTATGAAAGCATTAGATTCTATAAAATAAACATATACAGGTGTAGAAGAACAGAAGATACAGGTGCTAATGTGTATATCTCAAACACCAGCAGCTGGATGGCTGTGAAGCTATCTTATTTTCTGTTCAAAACCCACTGCTGTGGGCTGATATGGCAGGTCAGGGACTAACACACTGATTTTCATTCCAAGTGTGTAACTTATTAATAAAACTTTGTAAGCTTTTGCAGACCCTCTCACTTTTATTGTCCCTTTCCATCACAAACATCCAAGGATCTTTAGTGATCCTTTCCCCATAAGGGTGGGACACCACTCTAGGATTCAAGAAAGCACTAATTTAATATATAGGATTTCTGAGGAAAAGGACTTACTACAAATATATTTTACTATGAAAACTTATAGTACAAACATGTAGGACAAGACTTACCCCTTTTAGCACCTACAAAGCTATACAAACTCAATTTCAAAATTAAATATGAGTGTTCAGTACATTTCAAACAAATACTTTCTGCAACCATTACACTTGGCATTCAACAAAGGATCAAAATTGCTTCTCTGAGCATTTTTTAAAAAAAACCTCACTCCTATGCAGATATTAGCAAAAGTTATGCTACCTAGAATAAAGCTAGTTTGGGTATAGCTCCATAAAGGTTGGAAACCACCTCCAAGATCATTAAACCCAACCTTTGACTGAACACCACCATCCCCATTAAAGTGTATCACTAAGTCCCACATCCACTGTTCTTCTGAACACTTCCATGCATAGTGACTCCACTACCTCCGTGGGCAGGCTGTTCTCTGCTTAACCACTCTTTCACTGAAAAAGTCTTTTCTGACATCCAACATAAACATTCCCTGGAACAACTTGGGGCTGTTTCTCCTTGTCCTGTTACTGCTTCCTTGGGAAAAGACCTGACTCCCACACCTGGCTACTTCTTTCAGGAAGTTGTAGAGAGTGATAAAGTCTCCGCTGATCTTCCTTTTCTCCAGGCTCAACACCCCCAGCTCCCTCAGCCACTCCTCGTAAGACTTGTGCTCCGGACGCTTGCCCAACTCCATTCCCTTCTCTGGACTTGCTCCAGCAGCAAAATGTCCTTTTTCAATAGAGGGGCCCAGAACTGAAAACAGCACTTGAGATGTGGCCACAGGGAATGTCTAGACTAGCCACAGATACAGGCTTATTCTTGACTTTTCCCACTTTGAATCCAATGTTTTAATGATAAATCCAGATAAACCCAGCTGGCATGGTTTAAATTAAAGACACTTGCTTGGTAATACCATTGAACTCCAACAGCATGGTAAACATGACATGCATATCCCTCCTTGTCACCAAGAGCACAATCACTTAAGCCTGAACAACAATTCCATTTGAAATGCAACTAAATATGTTTAATTAGACTGCACCTGACCATGGCATAATGATAAACAACAACCACCTCCTTCCCCCATTCTTCTCCTCTACACAGTACCAAACCTAGAAAAACCAAACAAAAACCTGGAATGGAATGAAACAGAGTATCACCATTACCAGCAAAGCATCTAGGGACAACTCAGAAAAACAGGGGAAGCTGTTCCACTGCCATCTCATTCCACTAAGTAATTAAGCATCTGGTTTACATATTGCACTAGCCACAGATTAAAGTAGCTTTTAAAAAAACAGCTTATAAAGTGCAATTCTTAAATATAGAAGTGATCAGAAAAAAGTAAGTGTACATGGAAATCAAGTGATTTTCTGTCATTAGCCACACAGCCAAATCCACCTGAATCACTCAAGGCCCATGCTGAAAATCATACGTGATTTACTTGGATTGTTTAGAATAAACCCACGGCCCAGTAGCTGCCATACTGATGGGAATCCTACTGGCATGTCACAGCCAGCATCCAAAGCACACCCAACAGACCTGGCTGACAAAAACACAGCTGTTGAAATCTGAATGACAACAAGCACAGCTGTTCAAAGCAACTCAGTGATACTTTTCCAGGGGCCTCAGCCAATCTATAAAATTTTGTATAAATTGTGCATATGCATTTTTCTCAAATGTTACTTCTATTCTTAGTAAGAAGTAGTGATTAAACATAATTTTTTTGGTGTCAGAGACATTACCACAATAATGTATTTCTAAGTGCTTTATTATTTTTCCTTCTTGTATTTACTAACTAAAGTCTGCAATACTTCAGTTATACAATACTTCAGAAGGGAAGTGCTGAAACCTAGTTTTTCTTGCTATCTTGCAAAGAAGAAAAGAATAAACGATATGGTGAAGCCAAAGACTCCATCAATTTCAATTAAGTTCGTTCAGATCTGCTCTTTAAGAAGCAGGATATACAAGTGATTCTTGAGGATAAATCTTTAGAGTGTATATTCTCAACCTATTAATCTTACAAACGACTGGCTAAGTTTTTCTATTATCCTGCATAAATACAGCAAAAAGCCAAAATAAAACTGATAGAATGCAGTAAAAAATTACTTTAGTACACTGTCATTGATCTGAGACTTAGCAAAAGATCACCTGTGTTACTGTGCCAAGTAACAGTATCAAGAATATCAGCAATTGTCCTCATTTAGACTATTAAGTATAAACACCAATTTATCAAAAGGGGACTTACCACACTAAAAGTTTTCTGATCTAGCTCTTCAGATTCGTCTGATATAGGAACTGGTTCACTAGATGCAGTAATATGAACTGGAGTATCCAGCAATGGAATTTTTTTAGCTTTTTCTTTTTCAGATTTGATTTCATTTACCTAAGAACAAGATACAAAAATACTCAAGTACATTTTATTTTGGTTTTACAATTGTAACAATCCCCGTCTCTACTGCATCCTTTTCAATACATAAGAATAAAATCTATGCTGACATTCAATGACAGTACATTTTACTTTCTCTGTGGAATGGAAAAGGAAAAAAAATAGTTTTTTGCATACATTCAGTCCAATTAAGAGATACATCATTGAAGATGTACCCATTTCAAATGCCTGTCCTTGTGGTTTCAGGCAGTAAAAATAAAGCTTCAAATGACATAGAAGACTTTTAATGAAATGACAACTGATCAGATCCAAAACACCTTTTCATGTCAAAATCATTCACATAAACCTGGTGGCCTTCTCTAGCGCTATGTAAGATAAATAAACCTAGTTACCTTCTCTTCTTTTACTTCTTTTTCTTTCTGTGTGGATTCTTTTACTTTGTTTTCTCTCTTTTCTTTAATATCCTTTTCTTTTAATTCTTTCTTATCCTCTTTTTCTTTTTTCTCCCTTTTCAAATCCCTCTTATTTTCCTTTTCTTTTGTCTCTCTTTTTTCTTCAGCTTCCTTCTTAATACCAGAATCTGGCTCAGGCTTTTCTTCATTTTCTTTTTCTGCTTTAAATTTTTTATGTGGATGTTTCACTGAAACAATCTCATCCTGCAATATGCAAGCATATATGTCACATCAAACGGGGTTTCTATCTATACAAGTTCTGCAACTATCCAGTTTAAAACACTTTTTATCTGTGCGTTTTTTTCTTTCTGGACATAGATTTATCAAATCACCCATCAAATAGAAATGAATGCACTGAATGCAAGTTGGTAAAAAAACAGGAGGACTATGCACTTACTTCCTTGATGTGACAAAGCAGCTACTGATACGGCAGAGTTAGTGGGTGTGAGAATTTTGAGTCCATTTAACTTAGAATTCAGTTGGAATTTGGTCCCTTTGAAGATTATTAGACTGAAGAACTGAAATCTCAAAGGAAGCAAGTCTTGCAAAACTGACCTGATCCATCAGGACAGTCAAGTGATGGGGGATGTTAGAAGACCTCTGATCTAATTCACTTTGTCCAAAATCCGATATTAAACATTCACAGGAGAAGGTAACAGAATCCCAACTTTCTCTTTTCCAGAACTGTTTGTTTTACCAGGCTTTAAAAAAATCTTTAGTTACAGACACTCTGTAATGTGCCCATTTAACTGTCTGAAGGTGAACAAAATATCACTTCACTGCTCTTTATAATATTCACTGAGAAGGTCTGAGATGGAAACATACCAGAAAGGCACATAGAGAAACTGTTTATCTGTTGCACAAAAACAGATGAAAGACTGTCTTGTACTTGAACTGAACAAGTTACTTAGAAGACGTATGAAGTCATCAGCCCAACCAGGGCTGTGCTCTAGTGTTTAGGTATCATGGAAGCTTTCTAGCAAAAATCCAATGACACAAAAACTTTCCTGATAATTCTAGGAGTAAAACAGGTAAGTTTTAAATACTGCACACAGTGTGGCATCTAAGTAGCTAAAGCCAGTTGTTTAGAAAGGTTGTAACATACAGTCTAGTTTTCTGAAATGCAATTGTTAATCACGTCCAAAAGGACTGAAGGACTGAAGTGATGAGCACCTGTTGTTAAGGAAAGGACAGCATTCGAGGCAGTTTCCCGAAACATAGTTAAGTCAATCAACTGACTGGCAGTGTCCTCTCATTTGAGTGGAGATGAAGACAACCACTCATTTCTGAACAATTAATTTGCTTAGTTTTAGGTTCAGTTGTCCATGTTAGTTTACTGGGAACTGTGGCAACATGTACAGGTCTTAGTCTTACACTCCAGGCAAATGATTGTAGCTATAAATATAAGGCAGGCTACATTGAGTTTTGTTTACATTTTGTGTAGTATTTACATTTTATTCTTCACAGTATGATTTAAATACATACACTGAAAGAGTGGTTAACAATTACTATTTTTTAATAGACTTATCATGGTTTTTCTAATGCTAATTTTAACTATGTTTTTCTGTAAGTATTTTTTCTTTTAGAACAAGTTGACAATTACAATGGTTTGTAATAGTTTGCTTTAAACCAACTAGAGAGTATTTTAATACACCTAGAATTGCAGTGACTTATTTCAACTGCTTTCAAATTAGCTGTGATGTGACCCTAAATTTTATCTGAATATTAATGTCTAGTGATTTTGCTATGTGATAAATAACAAAAATAAGAAGACACAACAAAAGCATAATACTAAGATTAATAATCAGAAGTAACAAAACCCAGTATGGTTAAATAGTTGGTTAAATATTCTTTCTGAAAAATGGGATCCATGATGTATACACAAGCTGCTATATGCAAACCTTATAATATAAATTTTTTATGCTGCTCATTCTAATTAAGCTTGATGGTTTTTTTCTCAGCCTCAATAAAAAACCCTTTACCTTAAGAATCATTATCAGTAGTTGTAACACATGAGCAAACCCCACTAGTTTTACAAGTGTGATTCTGCATGCCTAGCAAATACAGCGCTAGTGCCTTTAAAGAATGCTGAAACTGAGCAGCATCACTAGATATTAGACCATAATAATTTTTATAACAATTTATAGAACTCATAATCCCTCAGTTGTAAGTTTATAATTAAATTGAAATAGATGCAGTCTTCCATGTGCTAGTACTGATGCAACATCAACTGCAGTGGCCACAGGAAAAGGACGACGTTCAGGTGCTTTAATTTTATTAAGCCAAACAGAAGATAAAATACAAATTGATACTAACAGGAAGAACTGAGTAGACATTTTTATTGTGTGGAAGACACTCACCTTGTTATTCTCATCATCATCATCATCAGATTTTTCTGAGGGTTGTGGTGAAGAATCACTTTTTATTTCCTCTTTTAATTTTGCAGCCTTTAGCACCTTATTCTTCTTAGTTCTTGTTTTCCTTCTCTTTGAATTGCCCTGAATGCAAATTGATCTCTTTAATCATGTCAACTGACAAGCTTCTTTGCAAAATAAAGGTCTGGGTTTACATTAAAGAGAGGGTTCCTTTTCTTTTATTTATTACCTCTAATTACCACTACTTTACTCAGGATTGGAGACAGAGCTTAGTGCAACAGTAGAGAATACAAACAAATAATAATAGAATAATACAACATTAAACTTGCAATTAATATCCTGAGTTTGTCTTATGTATTACAATTAGCAATAGCGTAATACTACACAAATAAAAAGTGCCGAGCTAAAAAATCAGGTAACATGCCCCTAAGAATATTGTTTTACCTCAGCAATGAACGCCACATTTTACTTACTGCTCCAGCAAGCCTTTGTGCTTCCTTCCTCGCAAGGTCTTTATTCAGTAATTTAATGAGGTAGTCTGCACGGGTCTGTAACTGCTTTGCCTGGGGTTTCTTATCTGGATCATCAGGCAAAATCTGAGGAGAAATGGCAGCATCACAGCTGTGAGTACAGGTTATCAACTTTAGATGTTAGCCTGGAGCACACAGAACAGCAGAAGCTGTGCAAAAGGAGGTAGTAAACAATCCACTCCAACTATAGCTAGTAAGTTTGTCAGAATGTTTAAAGCAAAAGAGAATGTCTTAGAAGTTTTCATTTCTCTCCACTGAAATCAATGCAAGCAACCAATGAAGAGTCCTGAAGATTGCCTCAGAATTTAAAACCAACTCAAGAAACCAGCCTCAGATTATTGTGTCCACTCTGATATTTCATCTAAAAAATTCTAGACACCTGTACCAGTCAGTCACAGAACTCCAGCTCTGACGAATTCATCTTCTGAATGCACAACTACACCATAGTGCAGATGCCAAGAATACAAATGTGTTGTTTCAAAAGTCAAATTAATGAAAGGCAGGAGTAGGAATCATTATTAAACAAATTTGGATACAAACCTGGCTCCTCAAATCCCAAGCTACAGTTTGTTGGCACTGCCACTAAGTTTACTTCACCCCAGGCTTTTCCTCAGTATTTGCTGCTCACTATTGCTAAGAAGCTATTGCACCAATTCTAGTACAGCTACTCTCAATGTTGGGAGTGGAAGACAGCTGCAAGTGAAGAACCTGGGGATTAAGCGGGGATGGAGAAACTAAAATAAATCTCTAGAATAACCTCCCTTCTCAAAAGATCAAGAACACAAAATTAACAACAGCAGAACATTTGAAATAGAAAACACTGAAAAAAAAAATCAAATGACACAGGGTCAAACACATGGGAATATGGAGACACAACTGACTGCAAGAATGTATACTTCAAAATACTCAAGACCCCAAAATCTAGTAATATACCATAAGAAGGATAGTATGAAGTACAACTGACATATAATGTTTCTGCAATTTCATTTATCATAAAATAAGCTCTTTCTGTAACTCTACTTAGCAGCATCACTACCAAAGCAAACAGTCCTTGATAAACTACTGTAGATGACATACCTTCTGTGTCAAACTGAGATCAGGATCCATTTTTATCATTTCCCAGCTGCCATAACCATATTCATAGATGCCTATTAACAAATTGGAATCATCTTCCTTACCCCAATCTATATCAAAATGAGCAGCCTTGGTGTGGCATGGGATGACATATCTAGAAGAAATTAATTAGAAAGACAAAAAAATGATTTTTACGTCTGCAACTTAAGAGAGGGGGAAGGGAACATACTAAAAGTAATGTAACTAGATTTATTTTTTCTGCTAAGATGCTGGTAAATTTAAGAAATTAATCCAAATACTTATGATAATACTTTCTTAGTATTTCTATGGAATATTTATTAAAATCAGCATTGGAATGTATTTTAAAGCTGAGTAAGAGTAAAATATGAAGAACACACATCTGCCTGCAGCCATGAGCGGTGTGACAGAATCGGCTAGCCATGAATAAAAGCAAAAATCATCATCCAAGTGCTCTAACAAAGGGGATAGTTTAGGAATTGTGATACACAAGGTGGCAAGTTTAGAGAGTAGGAAAAACTACCGCTGCATTAGGACATTCCTTTCAAGCAGAGATAACACATGTAGCACTTTAGCAAGCCTGGATTCTAGTCCTAATTATTACTAATAACTGAAAACAGTTCCTAGTGAATACAATTGACAGGTTAAAGGTACTACTGGCTTCTATGGCAAAGGAAGAAAAAAGGAAGTACAGCTGTGGAGAAGGTTGCCACTGCCAGTTCTTAAAGGGAATAGAGAGACAATGCTTTTAGAGTATTTGAGTCAAAGTTGCCAAAAACAAACGCTAGTAACATTTGAGAAGTTTTCTGCATTACTACTCCCTTAAAAAACTGCAAAAATCAATACCTTTTTCTTTCTTCTGGATCTGAGGGAATGGATTTGTGCAGCGGTGCCAACTCTTCTTCATGAGCGATGACTAACTTCGCATTTACTTGCACTCCTGAGATTCGGAATGTTGGGCCTTTAACCTTCCCAAGTCTACCTCCTTAAAAATAAATGACAAAGCTATTAAAATATTTACCTTTACAAATAGCATCAGAAAAATGTAAAGAAAACAATTACACCACATGATCTTATCTTAACCAAATGCTTGAATTAAATGCTTCAGTAATGAAAAGACCCTACATAAGAGGAGTACTTCTAAATTTCATAGCAAATCAAAAACCTACTGTATTTTTCAGTGGTAAGTCACACACAGAAAGGGGAAAAAGTCACCTTACTGTAACCCTGGGGTTTTTTAAATTATCCAGTAGGCACCTCAACATTTTTGTTCCCATTTCCAAACAAAACTGTTTTATGTTATGATTAGAGTGTAAGAGTGTACCTCATTCCTCTTGACATTGTCCCCTCAAGCCCTCTGAATACTGTACCTGCTCTTTCTTGTCCAGATGAATTGTCCTTTAAGGCTTTAATGCATCCATTATGTACAAGCTCTCCCAAACGTCTGAGATCTGTCTCTGATTTATCAACTAGCTCAGCATCTCTAGCTACAGCATCTAACCTGTAATAAAAAAAATACTCATTTTTGTAACTCTGAAAATTTGTTGGTTATGAATGATTCCTTCAGACTTCAAAACTAAAGAAATGATTACATAAGTTATCAGTCACCTGTGGTTTCTATTTGGTGTACAATTTTGATCCAAGAAAGAAAACCTTAGGTATGAGGAAAATACAACAAGAACTGTAAAGAAGCCTAATGCTAGCGTTATTGCCTATCTCTTTAGAAATCATTAAATCACACATATATATACATATGTATCATATGATCATATGCACTGTAAATATTTTTAAGGATGGGAAGCTTTTCTTAAAATAGGAATAATGAAAGAAGCTTAAAAATGAGAATTGATAATATATAAAATATATATAAGTAACTTCGACAGTCACAGTGAGAGGCTTTCAACAGGCTTATCAAACATGACAAGCAAATGAGTATTACCAAGGAAGATTAAACAGGTCAGTAGATAAATATAAAGGAAGTATTCCTCCAAACAACAAGGTCTGTTGTGTGGCTGTTTGCACACACATCATACATGAAGAAACGGAAGACACTACACTGAAGTCACACTACATTCAAGATGATGTATTTCCCCTACTGCCTAGTTTCATGGTACATCCTAATTTTTATGAAAAAGAGATTCCAAATTGCCACACAAATAATAAACAAACAACTTTACCTCTCCAGAGGGCCACCAAATTTCTTGTAACTCTTGATAAACCTAGTAACAGAAAATAATTTTTCTATTTGAATATATGCTTAACAAACAACATTTGTTTTAAAGTTGTATTGACACAATTCTTAGTCTTAGTATAATGCTATATGAACAATGGGGGAAAAAAAAAAAAGGTAGAGACAGTAGAGCAGCTTCATATGTTCAGACAACTCAAATAAAATCAGAGTTTTACAGGTTTAAGAACTGATATAAATAAAACAATAGAAGATATAATTTATTTCAGAAATTACTTTATTAATTTCACAAGACTGAGGATTCAGCAGCTGTATGTATCTAATAATGAAAACTGAATGTGGATTTACAGTAAATCAAGATTTCAGACATTGTTATGTGTAGTTATACAGTTATTAAAAAGAGCAATCTCCAACAGGTAATTGGAAGATTTCAGAAAATGACATGAAAGATACTCTCTGTTGAAATATCTAAGTGATGTAAAGAAACTGGAGGTACTTGGAAAAAAAAGGAAATTAAATAAAAATAAATTAAATACAAACAAATAAAAGAAAGAAGACTTCTTTAAAAACAAAATCACTTGTGAAAGCACAAGAATAGCCTTAAAAAAAGTATCAATTTGTCCCGCTGTTAGATGAGATAGAAAGCCAAAAAGGATCTTTGAAGCTATTCTTCTAAAAAATACTCTGAAAACTTTACAGCATTTTAGAGAAACATGCATACTTAAATTTCAGAAGCAAGCAGCATTTCACAAACCCAGAAATGTTAACCAAAAAGAATTCTTCCTCCTCCTACCAAAATAATACTTCAGCAAATATTTAGCATATACAGAAGGGACCAATAATAGTAGTACCGGTTTCAAATAGGATTTTGTATTTTCTTAGTTTTAAAAAAGTAGGATATAAAAATTCAATTATACCGCTAAGAAGTAAAAAGTAAACAAAATCCAATCAAATTTTTTCATTTGTCACCAAATAGAATAACATCAGCAATGCAGGTTTTAGATAAATTGGTGGAAAGCACATTATTTGCTCATTTCTTTCTAAAGAAAAGTTCACCCCTTGTAAAATCACTCAGTGACCACCCAGTGAAAATACTGTCTTTCACAGGATGCAGGAATTAAAAAACTTAAGCCAATCATGACTATTTTTCAAATCTAATTTTATACCTCATTAAAAAGCGTTCAAATTCTTGCTATGACAGTTCACTATGTCAGCACCACAAGGTAAAAACATTAAATGCTTAGAGTAAAAAGATTTCAAAGAACTTCAGGAAAAACAGATTACGAGCTGAACTTTAAAGACAAATAATAATATTATTATTAATAATAATGGTAATTTCTTGCTCCTTTAAATATGCATGTCATTCCATATCTTACCGCCTGATCTCTGCATCACTAAATCCTTTTATATTCTCTCGAGGAATAGTTCGTGGTCTTCCACGTTTTTTTGGCCTTTTTCTTTCTGAGATGGAGTCACTATCAGAGCCAGAGTATCTTCTGCTCCTACTGCGCCTCCCTTCGCTGCCATTGAAGCTAATCTGGAATTCCAGAGCAAGCAAGCCATATCAGTAACAAATAAAAGCAAGTTTTACCAACCCTGTCAAAAAAATGGGCTCAGAAAAGGGGAAAAAAACCACCAAAAACCCAAACCCCAAAAGAAACACAGAACTACAATTCAGTCAGAACCAAGAGAGACACCTGTTTTGCACAGTTTCTCATCCTTGGAAGCATGTATATCTCTTCAAGTTCTTTTTGTCTTTCCTCCTCTTCTATTCTTCGCCTCTGGACCTCTGGAATGATTTCTTCCCAGTTTCTTGAATTTCTTTCTGGTTCCAACTCAATAACATCTTCATCCATATTGGAGAAGTTGGCCACCTTGTATACCAAAATGTACATATTTTTATCAAATCAATACATGACACAATTTGAAAAAGACTGATCAACAACTATTTTAGGAAAATGAAGTTATAGATGCCGTATTTTATTCATATAATATATTTACATATTTATATATATGCCATTGTATTATAAGGTTTATATAAAATTTATAAATACAGACTGTTTCATGAAACAGTCTCCAAACAAAGTATTTTTACTCGTTTAGGAAAGGCAGACTCCTTTCAGCATGGGCAAAGATGAGATAAAAGGAGACTCATGTCCCTCACACCTGTATGATGGTTATTTAACTTCCTTCAAAATAGGGCCAACAACATTTGAATCCCTGATTTAATGTGAAACTATAGTAATATAAAACTAACCAAGCATTAATACCATGAAGATATCAAAATATGTTGCGAGTGAGTGATTAGCAGGAGAGCTACGTTTAACTGTCAACACTTAAAACCACCTGGCGTTCCAAGTTTACTTTAGGGCTAAAAGCAACTTGTAACTAAGAAACACAAAGAATATAATGTACTGCATTTAATGGTTCTATAGCTGCTTAATAACCAAGGCAGTCCATAAACCACAAAATTAGAATTCTAATCATTAACACATTCATAAATACATCTCATTTTATTATCAAAATACATAAAGTATTTTTAATTGCTTATGCTGATAGTAGGTATCACACATAGGTGATACAGAGTTGACTTACAGAAGCAGCGATTTCCAAAGAATGAAGAGAGAGATACATAGAAGAGAAATAGTACCATTTACAAAGTAAAGTATAAATATAGCAGGAAGGAGGGAAAAGAGCCATACCTTGAACTGTGAAAGTAACTCATCTCCTACAGTTAATGGACCTGGCTCATTTTCCCGAGTTTCAGCCCTCTTCAAAATTTCATCTATATCCATTTCCTGAGGATATAAGAAAGTAAAAATTCTTTACATTTAGATAATTCATACAAATTTTTGGCTGTTTTATCTATCTAGTGCAGAAGGACTACCACTAATTGCTACTTACTTGAGGCTCCTGTTCTTCCCCTTCAGGTTCTTTAAAAAGTTCCTCAGCACCAAACTTTAAAATTGCCGACAGCTCCTCCTTATTAAAAGGTGTTGAGCTGAAATAAATGATATTTCAGAAAAAATATTTTAACTTATTAACTTGGAGAAGTTCTTTACAATCATAGTCAATTAAAATGTCTTTTTGCTGTTAAATATAAACTCTTCATATATCTGACATACATATTTAATATGCAGATAAAAATCTACAAAGATTTTCCATCTTTTTTTGCCTTTCATTTACAAGTGAAATATTCTTAAGGGTAAGTTGGTATGGAAACAAACACAAAGTACCTTGAAGGAGTAGAGCCTGTATGTAACACAGTTTTCCCTGTAGTGTCCATTCTCTGAATTACTAAATGATCTAACACCATCTTTTTCTTGGCTCGTTCAAGAATATCTTCTTCTACTGATCCTTTTGTGACTAGTCGATAAATATTAACCTATGTGTATTTTAAAAATAAAATATTTTAGAAGCAGAAATCTCAGTCTTCATTACGTAAATTATGATTTATTCATAGGTATCAAATATGAAATGCTAGTTTGATCATATTACCACAGTCTTTACAGAACTTTTTTTACAAACCCAAATAAACAGTCTTAGACCCTTCTTTATAAACTTCAGTGACTTGGCACACACATTGCCACAGGCAATAATGTCATATTTCTAATTGTTACTATATGTCTTCTGTAAGAAGGAAACAATCCTATAGAGAACTAGAAGATTTAAGCAAGGAGGATGTGCCTGATATAGCAGTTATTTTGTAGAATGACGTGATATCAATGAATGTGAGACAGACAAGTCTACAACTCCTCTCCCTCTCCCACCCAAATAACACAGCTGCCATATTATTTCTTCTTGTATGGAAACTTATGAAAAAAGAAATGAGTATTACTAGCATTTCTGGACATATGCAGAAAATATTAGTTATTTGCAAAAATACACGAGAACTGAATGGTGCAGACAGTGGACAGCTGAGTACAGAACTGTCCTTCAGTGCTGGAGCTTAAGCTGAGTGCATTTACCTGTTTCTTCTGTCCAATTCTATGTGCTCTAGCCTGTGCCTGCAGATCGTTCTGTGGATTCCAGTCAGAATCAAATATAACCACAGTATCAGCAGATGCCAAGTTGATACCTAATCCTCCAGCTCTGGTAGACAGTAAAAAGCAGAAGTCCTGAAATCATAAAGTAAGAAGTACTTTTATATACAGTACTTGTAATATTCCTTAAGGAACCAATATACTTTATACATTATGTGGTACAGACTAAAAAATCATGTACTATCAAATCCATAATTGCTCTATGCTTAAAGCTTCTTTAAGTATAAAGCAAACACTGATTACCAACCTCTTTCATAAAGTTACTGACTTCTCAACAGTTTAAAGGAAGCAGTATTTTAGATGAGGATCACTGAGCAAGACAGCCCAACAAAAACCAGACTGGTCAAAAAATACCAAAATCTTACTGTCAAGGCCTTCAATGTTACAAAAACCTTCTCCCATCCTCCCTGCCCCAAGTCCTGGAAGACTAAACAGTCATGTCAGAGCAGGGAAAGCACTTGAGCCTATATGGTGAAAAAAAGCTGCAGACAATATAAAATTATAGAATCAGAGATAACCATGAAAGACTGTAGAAGTATACTGAGATATGCAAAAAAACCAACATGAAATCCAAGCTAAAGTAAAAGAGGTTAAAAAAACTAAACAAACCAAATTTTCAGTACAGTTACAGGAAACAGCAACCATTACAATATGGAAAGAGTCCTGAGAATTGTGTTAAAGATTTCCAGGTAGCCCTTAGTTCAGTAATACAAAAACTCTACAAAATACCCTTCAAAATGTTATGAAATTTTAGGAAATAAAAGCCAAAACTGAGAGCATTACTTTTCTTGCTGCACAAATGCAGAGTTTGCCTCAATTTTGAAAATGCATGATTTAAATTCCTCTTCATCTCAAAAAACATACATTGTAACTGCTAAGATTCCACAAAATGTCAACAATTTCTATGAAAGATATTTGAAAGAGAGTTAGCTTTTGTATTTAACATGGAGTTCAGTCCTTCTCCCTCCACAAAGCAGAAACAAGCTCAGCAGCAACTAGTAATAGTGCTATCTTCAAATAGCTATTAAAAACCCAAACAAACTAAATCCCAAACCCAATGACCAACCAACCTCCCCTCCCCAAATCTGCCAGTGGAGGACAAAGGATTTTAACTGATCAAAGGTATGAAATGCCTTGCATAATAGGAGTGCTAAATAAGGTACAAATATTCCAGTTCAGAATCTAAAGAATTGTAACAGATGCCTACATACTTACAGGTTGTTCACAAAGAATTGCTAGAAATCAGTACCTTGCTATTTCTTCCATGGCATGTAAACAGGGGGCAACAAATGAAGGTAACAGAAATTGTATTTGAAACAAGTAAAACATGATTGCTTATGCAAGGATATATGAAGCTGGTTCTACTCGTTGCCAAAGGACTTTTGGATGCTAACTGCTTAAGTTCAGCACTCCTGTAAACATAATTAAAATCTATAGAGGAACAAAGCTGGGGTTAAAATTCTGCAGCATTTATAGAGCAATCAGCTACCATTTTACTAACTTACACATTTTCTACTCAAAACTCTTCTTAAAAAAAAGGTTATATAAACTTCATACTCTAGGCAGTAGCAATGAATTTCCAACCTTATTGATATATTCCTCACTTTTTACAGCCCTTCTTTTTTGCACAATATTTTTTTGTACTTCTTGGAAAAAAATAAAAGACTCCTCAGGAAAAAAAATACTGTACCTCTGATCCTTCTGCATTAAAATGATCCAGTGCTTGTTTCCTCAATTCCCCTTTTATTGATCCATCAAGTCTCTAAAGAGATTGAGAACTACAGTTAAAAAAATTTTATACTATATTCAAAATCAGAGCAACTTGAATTGTCAGCTGCCAAAACTGTTATGTGAAGGGAAAAAAAGTAAATAAACAGCTCATATAATTTTTAGTTCATCTGTTTTACTTCAAAATAACATTCATCATAGACCTGGTCCCCTTCTAGGAAAAGAACACATTTTCTTCCACTCTTTTTTTAATCGACGGGGTAAAGGTCACATAATCACGAACAAACCTGAAAGGGACTGCGTGGGTCAACTTGTCTAAATCCCCTACTCAGACAGGGACAGCTAAAGCATGCTGCCTAAGGTCATGTCCAGGTAGCTTTTGGACCTCCACAAGAGACAAAATTCCATAACCTCTGGACAACCTGTTCCACTGGTCTGACACCCTTACAGTAAAGAAACGATTTTTGTAATATTCAAGATCTAAGCTTCTTAGCTGCTATTACCAGCAAGTTTCTTACCTGAAATGGGAATTGACGATATTTCAGATATTCTGCCAGGATGTCCAGCATCCTTACCATCTGTGAGAAAATCAGGACTCTGTTGCCACGTTCTCGCAGACGAATCAGTAGCTTGTCAAGAAGGATTAGTTTCCCGCTGCTACGTATTAAATGCTACAAAAACCAAGAAACATATATTGCAAAATGAATTAATCTCAATACCAGTACACACTGTTGGACATTCATCTGAGGTTTGTTCTTCTTTCTGTTACTGTGGGCAGAAAACTAAAAGCCAAATTCTGACATTTCTGAAGAATTTTACAGTTTAGAACATCCATACAATAATATGTAATTAAAATTGGGCTTATTTATTTAGTCAATGCTCTGTCAATTACTCAGTTCCAATTAAGAACCAAAAAATACTTCACTGTAAAAATCATGATGCACATTTTGAGGAAGAGCTGTTTTTCCTTAATACACTTCAATACGAACTAATCAACTGCCACAGCACTATAAACTTAAGTGAAAACTACAGACATGTAACTTCTCTTTTCCTTTTTTTAATATAAAAAGAGACATTACCTGTAAGGCCTCCTGTTTATTATAGAATTCGTTATCATCTGGTGGTTTAATGAGGTAGCAATGGTTACAACACTTCTTGAGTTCCATCATGATGTTCAAAAAGCCTGAAGTACTGCCTTTTGAACCTTTGCTAAGGGCTTTATAATTCCTGGTTAAAATCCACCTAAAGAAGTAAGATGTACAATACTAGTAACTTTTAACCATATGTGGAAGCAAGATAAGATGTAAGCTCTCAAAATATGAATAAGCTAAAGAATAAAAGCATCTCCCAAAAGAATATATAAATATGCCAAACAAAAGAAACTTCACAAATAGATAGACATTAGACCACCGTAATTCCTGAGCCCTTACTTCACAGAATTTTACTGCTGAGAAAACCTATAGAAACCTCAACTTCTATACAGTATACAAACCACTGTAATTCAGTAATTGTATGTAGACATATCACTGAAACAGCAGAATACACAAAGAGGTGGTACATACTTGTAGTATTGCTTCTGCAATGCGCTCATTTCCATCCTCAGAATTTGCTCCACTTTAGCAGGCAAAGACTTTTCTACATCTTTTTTAACTCTTCTCAGCAGAAATGGTTCAAGTTCTTTGTGAAGACTTGCATAACCATACTCTCTCCCTTTGCCATGCTCCTCTTCAAAATCTTCCCATGAGGAAAACCTTAAACATAATAAAGTATGAGTGCAAAATAGTGACGTACTGCAAACAACCTGATGAAGCAAAATTCAGGAAGAAAGGTAACACAGACACAGAACATGTATAAATATATCACAAAAACACATTAGTGATGCCTTAAGATTTTGACCTTTGTGTTTTTGCAAATCCTGTACTGCTTAGAGTGTGACTCTGAAATTTCTTGTAGTCTGTAGTTTCTGCTCTCTCAGGCTAGGTAGACATAACAAAGTCCCTCTGGGCCTGCACTCCAAGGACACTCAGGCTGTCCTACGCAAAAAGTACAATCCAAAGAGCCACTAAGAGGGAGGGACAAATGGAGGGGAAATTGCATCATTAGGCTAACCTTTAAAAGTGTAAAGATCTTGTGACAGGGGGTCCATCTTGGGATCCATTTTGGCAATAGCCTGTGGGTCTCAGGAGGTCCCTGGACAGCCTTTCAATAAATACCTATTTTATTCTCTTACTCTGGTCCAGTCTCTGTTTCTAGGCCTGAAAAAGCATCATAAGCATTCACTCCCCACTCCCTTCTGTTTTATCCAATTTCTGAATTTTCATCCCACAAGAAATCCCAGATATTGTGCCTATAAACAAAAGAATGGAATTTTCCAAAAACATCTATAGAATGAACACTTCTGATTCCACAATGGAAATGCAATATTTTTCTTTTTCTGCAAGGACACTTGTCGAGACAGTTGCAGAAAATTCCATTATTATATTCTGTCAAGACAGCATAAAAAAACAGCTACATATCTAGAGGGCGTGGCAAGAGAACAAGAATCTATTTAAAATGTGCCTTGCAGGTTGTATGGTCTAGCTATTGTCCAGACTAATAGAGCTGGAGAACAGACTTTATGATCAAACAAAAGAATAATGGCTACCCAACCTCAGTGACTTTGCTTATAATATTCTGAGGAGGTCAGTATAATCCACAGCTCAAACTAAATATGGTGCTTGGCATTTACAAAATGTCTGACAGGAACATGTGCTTTCACACATGAGCTCCAGTTTACCTTAGGTTAAAACAAGTCAGTACAAAATCAGGTCAATACAATAAACTTACCATATGCAAAACATATGGGAAAACTAGCTATCTAATTGAATTACATTATATTTGGCATCTTGACACAAATTTGTGTCATTAGTAGTACTAACACAAGAAAGATTCCATTCTTCTTCCCCCAGAGCAAATCTATATGGCTTTCCTCCTTAAGACTAAGATGAAACCTTTTTACCAGGTTCTGACCTATGCATCAATCCATCATTTTTATGCACTGCTAAAATGGGAAAAGGTGACAACTGCTACCAGCATTACTTACCTAAAGCAGCACGAAAAGATATATGCATTTACTTTATATAGGATATTTAAGCTATCTTTCAGTACAATGTCCTACTTCTACTGATTATCAAATCACTATACTACTTTGCCATAACAAACTTGACAAAAAGGTTATGGAATTTTGTCTCTTTCTTACTTTTCTGGCATGATGAAGTGCAATAAAGACCAAAGCTCTTTGAGGGAGTTTTGCAGAGGGGTTCCAGTAATAAGAAGACGATGGTTAGACTTGAAGTCTATTAGAGTCTTGTACAGAAGAGAGTCGTCATTTTTTAAACGATGAGCTTCATCAACTCCTATGAATGCCCAATTCAGGCCGCCAAGGAATGACTTAAAAGACATGGAGAAGGAGGAAATATTATTCAAATAAACACATTACATAATTTCCCACATTATATAATCAAGCTATAAACCCAATAATTTCTTGCTTTATTTTAATAAAATAACAGCTATGTGGTTTTAGTACTAATTATGGCTTTTAAATTTGCCAGGTTCAATGAAAAGCTGTGTAGTCATTCCAAGAAAGCACAAAATAAATTTATTATTTAAAAAAATGCCCAGAAGTCTGACCCACATTTTTTCACATGGCAGGGGAAAATAAAATCATTATTTAATTCTTCCCATATAAACACATGCAGTAAACAAAGTCAAAATGTTCTACTTCTTGAATATCTGTATCAATTTCCACATGCTGTTAGGATTAACAATAACTGTGTGTGCTATCACTACAGAGACTGTATTAATACATGTAAACATACTACTGTATGTACAATATCACAGAAAAAACTATAGAGGATTTCCTATTTTTGTATCATATTTGGGGCTAAGGATTGGTTTCTGTTTAGTTCCGTGATGGTGGTCTGCAAAGAAGTAGAGCATGAAGCTGGGAGGTGATCATTACAGTAATGAGAATCTCAAGCAAACTGAAGAAAATTAAGTGTTACCCCCCTCATAAAATGGCAAAAGGCTGGAAATCTAACCACACATACATAAAATCCGTAAGTGCTTAAAAAAAGAAAAGCCCCACAAGAAACAAAAAACAAAATGCCAAACTATACACTGTTGTACTTTCAAAATCAGAAACTATCAGACTTGTCATAAATTTAATGGGCCACAAACCAGATACATGCAAGTCTAAAGAGAATTCTATATTGAGGAAATTATTGTTGTCTTCCCACAGAAATGCACTTACCTTATCCTTTAGCAAAATTTCGTATGTTGTTAAGAGTATGTTAAATTTCAATCGTTTCGTCTGTGGATGCATCCATTCGTGAGTTCTTATCTACAAAAAGAAACAAGTGAACTGTAAGCTGCAGAATAAAGGTCTTTCTGACTGTAATCAATTTAAGTACTGCAACAATGTAGATACTTAATAGCATAAAGTACTATGATATCAAAACAGAGCGACAACACACACGTAACATTTTACACACATATTTATATACACACACATACCTTTACACACTATATATATATACATCCACATATATAACATACAAGAACTTTTCACTTTAACCTATAAGATTAATAACACTAAGAAAACAAACCAACAACCTTCCAGGAAATAAACTAAGATCATGACTGGCTTTCTTGCATACTAATTTTCACTATATCCACCTAAATAATCACATGGCAGAAGATAACTGATTTTCAAAGGCAAGACAAAATTTTTAATTCTCTTCACTATTAAGCAGAAAGGAAATCTCTTACACACATTCACATGACATCACAATCTAAGCTTTCAATTCAAATTTTAAAGTCATAGGTCCTCAGAAAATATTTGCTCAGTCCCAATCAAAACATCTGAGATATGCAGATAAGAATATGAAGTGAGTCTTGTTTATGTACAAGACTTTCCAATGACAAGGAGAAATACTCACCATATTTCTGCTAGTTATGTCTCCTAAGTAAACTACAGCATTCATCTGAGGTGCCCAGGTTTGAATCTCTCTTTGCCAAGATGTCAAGGTAGAAAGTGGCACAACCAACAAGAAAGGCCCATACAATTGATGCTCGTGAAACAGATAGTTCAGAAAAGAAATAGTTTGTATTGTTTTACCTAGACCCATTTCATCTGCGAGAATACAGCTATTCCCCCTAAAAAAAACAAAACAAAAAACAAAACAAAAAACAAAACAACAAAGAAAACTATTTATGGGAGCTGTGGAGAGGGGGAAAGTAGTTTGGCTAAGAAGAAATTATTATTTTTTGACCATAAAACATACCCATAACAGTTTTCAAGATTTTGCAACTATAAATTTATTTACATGTTTTTTCCATAAAAAAGATTTCCCATCCCTCCTATCCCATTAAATTAACAAAAAGGTTGCAAGTAGTCCTCCTGAGCCTAATTTTAAAAGTTTAACACTAATGTTGACATTCAAAAAATGTTTAGGTTTTCTGGTTTTACTGTTTTACGTTTGTTGGCTCTTTTAAAAACATGACTTATTCCACCAAAACTAAAAGCAAAGTAATGACATCTTAGCCGTTTTTGGTTGAGAATGGCCATAATTTTGGTACTACTTAAAGCAAAACCAGTCCCTTCAGACCTCTGCTTTGAGTTTACAGTATGAAAGCCTCCAACTTCACAAAAAAACCCCAAAGCACCAAACAGAAAAATGCATTTCAATACTTTACAAATGCTTGCAAATTTACAAATAAACAAATTTGAGACTACACTTACTTGCACCATGAGTGAGCAAGCCAGTTCAGCCCATTTAACTGATAATCTCTCAATTCTAAACTTTCGTGTCCTCCAATGTAAGGTGGTTGCTTCTTTAGTGCAACAAACCGTGGCCTTTGTTTTAGAACCTGTGAAAAGCAAACTGATCATCAATGATCGAAGTGTAACTGACCAAAGTTACAAAAAAATGTTCCTGTAGAAAAAGTATTTAGCTTATTTATTTACCTCATTTACTAGGTCATCAACTCTAGTTTTTACCCATCAATGTAATCTAGGCCTATGAAAACATCAAGTAAACTCAAAGTTTTCTTCTAAAATAAACTACAGTAGTAAACAAACCCATTTCTGAATGCTAGTAAAAATACAGGAGACTGGCATCTACATAAACCTATCCTCAGCAGTTCTACTGTCCATACATCCTACTATATATCATTATTGCTATTCTGAATATACTTCCAAAAATACATAGCATGTATTTGGTATCTGGATTAAAAAAAAAAAAAAAAACAAACAACAAAAAACCCCCACATTTTTAACTATTGCAACTGATGTGGTGGCATGAATTTGCCACCAGCCAAGCTGCCACCCAACAGCTTACTCACTTCCCACCCAGAGGGACAAGAGAGAGAAAAGAAAAGGCAAGAGTGAGAAAAAAATTGTGGGTCAAAATAATGATTCTACTGGGAGAAGGAAGAACACCCACCCAATCAAAACATAAAACCACATAGAAAAAAAACCCCACAAGTGACAGAATGTGAGTCACACGTTAATTCACCAGTAGACTGATCACTAGCAAATCTCCAGGCAACAAGCAGCCCCTGCTCAGCCCATGCAATTTATTGCTGAGTAAAACATGAAATGGCACCAAGCACCTCTTTGGCCAGCTGGGGTCAGCTGTGAACTGGTGGGTTCCCTCCCAGCCTACTCACGGTGGGGGATGAGACAAGAGGACACAGAGGCGGCCTTGATATTGTGCAAGTGCTGTTCAGCAACAGCTAACATGTGTTACCAAAACCATTTAGGTCACAAATCTAAACCACAGACTGTAGAGGCTGCTATGAAGACAATTAACCCTATCCCAGTCAGACCCAGTACAACTGATTATAAATCCATTGCGAATTACATACTCACCTTGCAATCTTTAAAGGGAGTGGTCTTGGATTGATTTCTGCTGAAGTACTCATCAATGCATGCCTGAAACTTTTTGGCAATGAGAGCTCCATCTTCCCAGCTACATTCAGAGTAAGGCAGACCCTGCCACTTACAATAGTAGTCTGGATAACCAGCAGCTGATTTCTGATTTGAATGAGCTGCAAAAATGCACCAGAGGTCAGATCAGCATTTTACTTCTGTACCGTATGAAAACATTCATTTGAGGTAATAAGACAACAGAAGCTAGAACCATAAAGACAGGCAGACAGCTCCTCTCTTTACCTGAAGATTTGTTTTGGATTAAAAAGTTTGTGATATCAATATTTTACATTTCTTAACTATAAATACAAAAGCATTGAGAATATACAAAATTCTTGACATTGATTTCTGTCCCCAAGTTTGTAACATACCTATTATTCTTTCCACTATTTGATATTGTTTATGTAGATCATCTGTAAGCTCTTGCTGGCAGTTGTAATATTCCACATCTTCTGGAGAAGCGTTTTTCAGCCTGGGGTGGGAATTAATTTACCACACTTATTACACCATGTAGTTCTAAAACGAAGGAAATTCAGCCATCCTATAGCTCTGAATGTAATCATCCCAGGAATCTTGCCTGGAAAGCTTTTTTGAAGGAACAACTTAAAAAATCTTAGTACAAATTGGCTGTGTCTGGCCTAAGTGCCTCACCATTAACAGCTGAGAATACTTACACATATTACAGAAAATAAGTATTCTCCATTAGTTGCCTAGCTAGTACAACTGGTAGCTGTAGTAGCTGTCTCTGGATAAGCAGTACACTTAACAGTTTCTTTTCATGGAATAATATTCAGGGTGGCCCACTCTGTAACAATCCATCTTATGATTAGTTGCTAAAAACCCCATCAGCATTCATTGATTATCTTACTATATTATATTAAACATACTAATAAAACTGGATACCAAAAAGGTGACTTTAAAATACATATATTTCTTCATGTTTTTATTCTCAGGCTTTGACCTCATCTTTCAGCCAAGAAAATTGAATTCTTCAAAGTAACCTGAAATGACTATATGCACCAAGAAAACCCTGATCCTTGCAGCAATTCCTGAAGGACTCCAATCAAAGTACAACAGAAAAATTACTAAAAAGTACAGTTCATGATTCATTTTTAAACACTACTCATCTTGTTAAAACTCCATTTATAACACACATGCACACATCAGATTCAGAGGGTTATGTTACAAGAACATGTTAAAAGGGCTTTGGCTTTCGAAGTTTTTGTCTTCCCATTGTACAGACACTCAAAGTGATGTCCTCAAAACCAGGTAACAAGTCTCAGAAACACAACAGAACACCTACAGTGTTTCAAAATAAGTATCATAAAAACATAAAGATTCACCATCGTTTTGTTTCCTGATCCTTTTTCTTATAATTGTCCAGTTTCTTCATTCCTTTAACATTTTGTTGCTTCAGTGTTTCCTCAGTTTCCCAAGTGTTGTGGATGTGCGACCAACCTTTCCATTTAATAAGATACTGTATTTCTCCTGGCTCCTTTGATTTTTCAAACCCAACATTTGGGTCACCATCTGCCTCAACTGCATAGATTGTGGTTGAAGCACCTGTGGCTGAGAAAGAAACCACACCATATGACTTGAGTAAGTGTGCATTGCCATAAGTTAACCAGTTAGAAATGTAGTAGAGTAATTGGTGGTAATTTTAGATGAGCATATACTTGACTAGTGTCTACTGCACTCATGTCATTACTACTATTTGAAAAATTATGATGTAGATTTGTTAACACATGCACAGTCAAGAGAATCAAAAAAGCAACCAAAACTTCTACATCTAACCTGCAGTATCTTAACCTTCCTCATGTGAATTTTATTATTTTTATATTATTGCTAGTATTCCTAGTTTTTAAAGAACTCACTAGGGAATGCTCCACTAACACTGCTTGTCATCTTCTGTTACACTATTCTTATTTCTGAGCATATAAAAACCATCTGATGTTACGTCTGGTCAGCCTCAAGACATGAAAAACCTACTAACAGGGACACTATACATCTCCTTCTTCCTAAAGTTTGTTACTTTTCCTGCCTCTGTTATCATCCTAGGCAAAAATTTTTAAGTACAGATTAAGTACAGACTGTATTGTAGCTGCAGCACACTAGTAGCAGAAAAAAGGCTCACTCTGGTGAGAACAGGTTACATCATCACAGAATATTCAGAGCTGGGAGGGACCCGCAAGCATCATGGAGTCCAACTCTTAAGGCTGTATGGGGATCAAACCAATAATCCTGGCATTATTAGCACCTGGCTCTAACCAAGTGAGCCAATCTCAGTGGTGTTGATGAGAAAATGAGCCCAACAAGTTGCTGGAGCAGATAAAAGTCACCGAGAGGCAACATCAAAAAGCATCACAAGCAGCAACATCATTTGGGCAGGAAGAATGAAAGAAGCTTAGTTCCTAAGGCTTTGACCACAGCAGTAACACCATACATTGGAGGAGGATATAGGATAGCATGAGAGAGTGAATTTGAGAGAAAGAAGAGTACAAATTCTGAGAGGGGTCAGTAACTTTAGACACTAGGTGTCACTAATAGAGAAAGGTAGCCCTGAAGTGCAAGGGCCTCAGCATTTGGGTGGGGTTTTTTCATGTGTTTGTTTTTATAATTAAGAGTTGAAGTATGGGAGAACTAGTTACTTGGGACAAGGAGGCGGCTGAGGTATTCAACAACTGTTTTGCCTCAGTCTTCACAAGCAAGTGACCCAGCCACACAGAGAAGGCAAAGGCAGAGAGGGAATGAGAGAAGGAAGAATCATCCACTCTAGGAAAAGACCAGGTTTGAAACCAATTAAGGAAACTGAAGGTGCACAAGTCCAGGGGACCTCATAAGATACATCCACGGGACCACAGGGAATGACAGAGGAAATAGTTAAGCTGCTACCATAATTTTTGAGGTCACGGTGGTCCAAGGAGGTTCACAATAACTGAACAAGGAGAAACACAAACCTCATTTATCAAAAGGGGAAAGAAAGGAAGACTCCAAGCTCTGGGGCCCCTACCATAAGAAGGATATGTGCTTGCTGGAGCACATCTGGAGGAGACCACCAAGATAACACGAGGGCTGAAACACCTATACTATGAAACAGGCTGAGAGTTGGGGCTGTTATGGCAGGAGAAGGGAAGACGCTGGGGAGACCTTACTGCACCTTCTAGTACCTAAAGAAGGCTATAAGAAGGCTGGAAAGCAACTTTAAACAAGGGCATGTAGTAGTAGGATATAATCACTTTAAAATGAAGGAGAGTAGGTTTAGATTAGGTAGTAAGAATAATTCTTTGCTGTGAGGGGGATGAGGCACCATCACTGGTTGCCCAGTTATACACAGAGAAGCTCTTGAGACACCATGCCTGAAGGTGTTCAAGGCTAGACTGGATGGGTCTTCCACCAAACTGGTAGAAGGTACCGGAATGTACACCTACCAGTGTTGCAGTGCATCTCTTACCCCCCCATACTTGGTATGTCCCAGTTCACTGCATTGTCAGTTTGTAGTTTCCCCTGCCCTAACTGCACTGTATATGCCCTAACTTGGCTGCCAATCCTTGATATATGCCATCCCTTTCTCCTCCCTTTCCTAGGAAGTTTTTCCCCTTCGAGGCCCCATTGGTCCCTTTGAATTTCTCCCCTCCCCCTTTTTCCCCTTATTGGTCAACTGTATGTCACTCTGCTTTTGAACCCACCCCTTCTCTTGCCCGATTGGCCCTGAGATTGTCACCACCCCTTGTCCAACCCCCTCCTTTAAAAGGTTGTACAAACTGCCAACATGTGATTTTGGTCCCTGGTTCCCCACAGAACAATAAAGCCTTGGAATACTATACTGGAGTCCCCTCCTTCCTTCTTACCTCCACCTCCAAGTGCAGACCATTCAGCACCCTGACACCTCTGCCTCTTGTGGCAAAACCAGCTCTGAGTCTCTGGACTGCTGCAGACCTGTCACTGCAAGTGACCGGGCAGCTTCAGCAGCAACATGCCAATGGCAGGCAAGTTGTAGTAAGGTGATCTTTAAGGTCCCTTCCAACCAAAACCATTCTATGAGTCTATGATTTTAACTTGAAGACTCAAATACAAAGCAGAACTGCCAGATACTATTGCAATTTTAGGTGCATTTTTTTGTAGCCATTCCACACATTGTTCTGTATTTGTACTGAAGTAACTGAACTCATGGTTTCAGTGGTTCAGCCTTGCCAACACCATCTTTCAATGCTCAGACTACTAGTCAGCTTTCCCATCTAGTCTACCTTCTCTGTTCCACTGTATATAATTTATACTGATCAAGTATCACCGAACTGTCCAAACAGTGTCATAACAATATACTGTGCATTTATGCAATACAGAGTTATCTTCCACCTGATTTTTATTTTCTACTTAGGTACGCAATTTTTCTGTATTTTACTCTGCAATACTTAGATGGGAACAGGACCATTCTTAGGAAAACAGTATGCCTTCTTTGTAACTTTAAAACTAGCACTCTTCAACCTATAGCTGGGAACATGCATTGAAGTTTCACCATGATCTTAAACGGAATCTTAAAAACACTTAAAAATAATACCTCCTTTACGGCCAACTCGACTATCCATAAATTTCTCTATAGTTTCAAATTCATCTTCTTCAGGTTGAGGAACATCTTCTCCACAAACTTCTAGCAAATCATCAGAATCTGTCTTGGTTTCTTCAGCTTCTTTGTAACTAACATTGACTGTTGCCTGGCGACGAGATCCTCTCTTATCATAATCATCATCATCCTCTTCCTCCTCATCATCCTCTGATGAATCAAGTTGCCTCTTTTTTGGTCCTGCACTCTTTTTCCCACTTTTTGGCTTAATTCTTGGAAGACAAAATAAGGTATGAGACAATAATGATGATTCAACAAGAACAACAATAAATCTTCTGCTTTAAATACATGAATACATGTATTTAATGAATGTTCAGTTGCTCTGCTTTCATTTAAAGCAGAGAGGAAAAGGTATTCACTAGAAAGCATTAATATATTATCATATTATGTATATTTAAAAATAAAAGTACTTTTTTTTTTCAATAAGTATTATTGTTTTCAGTTGCGCGTATAGTAGTAGTAAATACTCAACTGCTTTTTAGATATAGTACCGGAGCATTCAAATACCCAGCTTTTTACCTGCTTGGAGGTTTCCGGCTTTTGGCCTTGTTTTTGGGCTCATAGTCAGATTCACTCTCTTCACAGCTGCTTTTCTCTCGTTCTTCCTCCGATTCAGAATCTGAACCACTTCCCGATACCGACCCTGATCCCGACATTTGCCAGTCTTCACTGTACATATTGAAAGACAAACCACTAATTTCATGTTGTTGAATTTTTAAGAACAGTTATTAATCCATGGGGGATCTGCTGTAATTTCAAGACTCTTCACAGAAATATAATCTTGTAATAGTTATTTCAGTCGATGAGACAGAAAACTGTTATCAATGAATACTAGGTAAGTAAACAAATTCCCAGTTGTATCAAAGGGACTTGGACTAAGTTTTCTGTTCTCAAGAGATAGATTTAAAATCTAAAGTAACAACAAAAACCTGTATTTCTATATAAATTTCAGCTTGAGGAAATGAGTTAATGTGACATTAAGAAAACAAACTACTTAGCAAGTCTACCTGGAAAGATACATACTCAGCAGAACTTAAGACATGTTCAAATTATGAAGTCCTATCATGTTGTATTCTGGAGATCCCCATACTGTTTAATGCCTATAGTCTCTGTGGCCCATGTGAAGAATCAGCAACTTCAGCATGAGAATTGAAAAATACTAGAGGCAGATTTGAGAAACACAGAAAAACCTATATTTCAGCAACTGGTGAGTGGCACTGGCTCCCAAAAGCTCCCACTAAATTCACATCAGCCAGGCAAGGTACTATGAATACTTGTGACTGAGTAGCAGGATCCCCTTGTTTCTTGCTTAACTGGTATTTTTTACTTCATGACAGGAAAGATGATGTACAGTATCTTGATTCAAACTCTGACTTTATACAGGAAAATTCAATTTTAATAGCTTAATTAATATCAGCATCAAAACTATACTAACTTTCAGGCATGTACAAGGAAAGGAAAAAAGCAAACAAAAGCAAACCCACAAAAATCCAAAAGAAAAGCTATCTGCATTAACCAAGGGATTCTAACTTGAATTTGCTGTGAGACAACCTACTTAAGTAATTTCCCATCTCCACAAGAATTTTTATAGAGGGCTTCCAGCTCAAAAGTAAATTGCAAAGAAGTATTTTAGAAACAAAAGCACTGATGAATGTTTTCAACCAATATTGCAGACTCATTTGCTGAGAAACTAGTATGATAGAGATGTTCATTTCAGAGTTTATTTTAAAAATTGTAAAACCAGAAATGAAAGATCAAGACAAATTAAAAAGAGAACTTAAGCATTTCAAGAGTGAGGAAATCAAGCATAAGTTATGAGCATCTGTCTCTGGTAAAAAATGTGTGCTATTACTTAGAATATCTTACTCTTTATGTTTCTTCTTGGTTTCACTGGGTGAGTCATCTGCTGAATCTTCACTACTTGAGGAGTCCTGCAGGTGAAGGAAATAAACCAAACCCAATTCATAATTACAAAGATAATTTAGTACTTCTAACAAGTAGATTTTTAAAAGATACTTCAGCTTCTACTTTCAAATTGGAGGGATATTATTCACATTTTACCTTCTTCATGCCTCACAGTTTAGCTGTTAGAAGACTGCTACTGTTTTTCTCTTTATCCGTCTAATGAACACTGCGCCAATACCGCTCTGGAGAACACCACATAAAATCTCCATCTAAAAAAATTATTATTGTGCCTACATAAAAAGTCATGGTGTAAGCTGCTCCACATTAATCAAGATGATGGCTCTGTAGAAATCCTACCCTCAAGAGCTTTTTCACCTTCTATATTTGTTCACATTAAAATATCAGTTTAAGAAAACTTTGACAATAGCATGTTCCTTCTTTCTTTAGAACAGAAGAAAAAACAAGAACCCTCCAAGAGTTAAATTTTATTAAGGCCAATCTCATTGTCTTAAACTTAGATTTAGAATAACTGTTACCCTGGAAAGTATCTTTCTGGAAGAGTGTGCTTAACAGCTGTAAATTACTGTTTTAATGACAGCTGATTAAGTTTTCTGTTTAAAAGTTGAGCTGCTAAATCAGACAAAAACAGAAATCCAATCAAAGGATTGTGACTACATGGCAAAGTCTTTGTAATACAGGACAAAGACTGCTTTACAAATGAATTCCATTTCATAGTTCTGACTAGTGTTCTTAGAAGGTGTTGCTACTGCAAAAAGTCAACATTTCTTTAGCCTATGATTTTGGTTTTGAAATACCTGGAATACAAGCCTCATTCTTAAAATACAAGAACTCTTTTCTAGTAACTATTGCAAGATTTGGAAAAATTAGTTTTCTACTTCACATGGAATTTCTGAAAACCATAGCAGACACCTTATATAAA
Organism: Lanius collurio; assembly: GCA_020086605.1. Classification (NCBI taxonomy): domain Eukaryota; kingdom Metazoa; phylum Chordata; class Aves; order Passeriformes; family Laniidae; genus Lanius; species Lanius collurio. Next base: position 1,186,626 of record JACBWW010000060.1, on the reverse strand, counting down.
AACATACGGGAAAAATATTTTAGCATTTTTATCTGTCTTTACAAAACTCAAGAAGCCCAAAATACAATGTACATCAGTAACGTGTGGCTTGAAAATTTTGTCCAGACAACACAGAACAGCTACCTAAAACCAGCACAGAATCAAGACTGCTATAATTTTGGACAACTCATTTGAAAACAAGTAACCAGAGATATCTTTATGTTTGCTTACAAAAATGTCAGTTATTTGAATGTTAATTTTATAGACTAACCTCAGACTTATATGCACACTCAGAAGATATAAATTTGCTCTATATAATTTTATTTTAACGGGTAAGAGAATGAGACAGGCATATGTACATTTAAAAAAATCTAAGTTACATTAATCACCTCTTCTGAAACACTGTCTGATGAAGCTGCCTTTTGTTGTTGTTGTTGCTGCTTCTTGAGCACTGCTGATCTTTGCACAGCAAGTATACTTGGACTAGACTTCCAAAACTGAACAGGAATAGAGATGCAAGAGTCAGTTAAACATACTGAAAGTCTCCAGTTTACCACATATTTACTTTTCCTAAGTAGCACCTTAGTTTTATAAATTAAAATTTTTTACTACAAAATACTGCATTAACTTACAATATCAGTCAGCTTTTTAAAATAGTAAGATTTCTACAAAAAATAATGATATATGCTAATCACCAGTATAACTACTGCAACATGTCTAACTATGTTGTGTAGGTATTTGTTAAGGCAAAACTTGATAAAGTACATTTTTAAATTCATACAGACAAATTCTTTCAGATTGCTTGACTGCTATGATTTTGTTTCATACAGTAATACCTAAGTACATGAGAAAATATTTAACAGAGAATCCTTAACAGTCTTCAATTCTTGGTATAACTGATCTACAGTCATCTTCATAAATATGATATACCACCCCATAAACATGGGAGAGTGCAGGTAATTCTGGCCCACCGAACTGAAGTGATTTCTCAACATCCCTTTTTCCTGCACTTAGCTGACTTATTAATAAAGAAACTGTATGTAAGCTTGAATTTTTTATACAATTATTTATGAATACAATGAAACCAAGCATTAGAGAAACAATGTAAAAACAGAATTCAGAAATAACACGTGTGTCTCTGTCTCCTGCAAGTTCCAGTAAATTAGTGCATGCTTCTGTATGATGAAATTTAGGTAGGCTTTTAACTTAAAACACTTACAGATGTAACTTGCCCAATGTTTAAGGCAACAAAATCCAAGCTTTCACTAACTCAATCAAATTAAAGTCTAGTTAAGAACACTTCACTACCTCTTATTTTTTAAACGAACACTGCGCTATTTCAAATATTTCAAAATATTTTTTTAGTATTTCCCTGCCACCCTCCACCAAAAGGTTCATTTATGTATTTTGTTTACCTCAGATCCATCAACTTTTGGTGGTTTAGACTGAATTTGTTTCTTCTCTCTAGATGTGTCAGACTCTGATTCTGACTGAGTGCCTGACTCTGAACCAGAGTCAGAGTCGCTGCTGCCTGACTGGCTGCTGCTTCCGTCACTACTACTTCCAGAGCTTGAACCAGATCCAGAAGCTGATGCTGACCCAGAATCATCATCTGATCGGCTGCAATGACAAGTTAGTAGGATATTACACAACTGCCAAGGTAACAGGATCAAAAGAAAAAAAGGCACCTTAACTTTACCTATAACTCAACTGTTAAGTGACAGACAAATGGGTAGCACTCAAATGGAGCCAGCTGACTAAGTAAGTTGAGTTGACTAAAGCTAAAAATATACCAGGAATAAGAATTCAAAGTGTAATTAGATACTCTATGTGAAGCCAAAATAAAGATAAAGCAACCATTTAAATTAATATGGCAGAGTCACGCAGGGGAAATAAAAGTGGTGGAAATGCTTTGAACCCACACAAACTGTTGAGCTTCACCCCCTTCAAAATTCCTGCTTAGCTCCATCAAATGCCATATTAACTAATGGTTTAGTCTACTTCACAAAGACCTATCCAATACTGTTTTCAATCTTCATACATCAGTGGTACTCCCCCCAAAAAAACAAACAAAAAGCTACACAGACTGTGCTTTTCTGTTAAAAGAGCAGCACCAAATTTTCCCATGCATACAACAAGTTTGTCAGGGGTGGTATGACTTGTGCCACAGCACTTTCCTTGGCATATACTTGAGCTGTGAAATTATTTCACCTGTATATTCATTTTACCCCGGATTTAACATAATTAGAACACACATTAATTAAAGGTAAAATATGTTATGACCATTCAAAAATTTTATAGCATTTGTTTTTCTAGAACAACTTCACAAAGCAGATGAGTTTGAAATTTTAGTAAAATTCTTCATTAGATTAATACTATATTTCAAAGGTATCATGAGAAAGTAACACCACATAGCAAAATGATTTCAAATTATGTACACATTGACTGAAACACTTAAAAAACAAAGGAAACATGAAGCCGTAATTGGAAATGTTAAAGCCAAAATTGTATCAAAGCCCAGCACAATTCATTTGGCTGACAGTTAGCTGGAGGTGAGGTGGGGGAGAGGGAATATTGATCATCTGCCCCATAATATACTTAACTGACAATATTTTAAAACTACAAAACAAAGCAAAATTACTCCTCTGCTTTTGCTGCCACCAAGAAAACTGTGCCAGTGAAGAAGAAATGAAACTATCCATAAACAGATCCTTGCAGAGGGTACCTCCATCAGCCATCTGCAACCAGTAGTCATGAAATAAAGAGGGGCAAAGTAACCATGGTGAAGCTTCCTTGCATTGAAGGGCAAGATGAGGAGAAACATGTTGCTGCTGTGTTCCCTGCACTTGCTGAGAGTAAAGCTGGGAAACTAAAGGCTGCTCCGAAATTTCCAATTTCTTTCATCAAAGTCTTACTTCAGGCATGGTACTAGAACACTAACTTCATTTGCCCATGAAGCAGGTTACGGAATGTGACACTACAATAGAGGTTAAATGACAGTAGAAATTAATGGCACTCCATGATTGTCTTCTGAAGAGATTTTCTTTGTAATAGAGTTTTTGTACCTTAAATACTGGGTAAATCATACCTTTACAAAACAACCATATTTCTAGCAAAGCAAAGTGCCCTAAGTATATGTCAGGGTGACTACAGACAGCAGCACTAACTATAAATGAAGGTATACAGAAGAAAACGCAGCATGGAGAGACACAAGTAAATACCAGCCAAAGTTCCAGCCATAAAAAGTTACCAAAAATATGTAAATCCTACAGAACCTTGAAGGAGGGGAAAGGAATCCAGTACCTTCATGCAGGACAAGGCCTGCTCAAAGAGGACAATATTACTGTGGATTACCGAATCAAAAATTTAAGCAAAACACTAATCCATATGGATGGTAATTAAGTAAGTTAGCTTTCCATACAGCAGTAAAATAGTTCACACACATTAATACAGTGCTAACCATAGGTTCAACTGCATACAGAGACCAAAGCAACCAAAGCAAAGTGCCTGGTTTCTAAGGTAGCATGGGGAAACTAACACTGGAATAAGATATTTTGGTCAACTTGCTAACATAATGAGAAACATCTAAACCAGCTACAGAAGAGAATGCTGGAGAGATAACAGAAAAGATAAAAAAAAATTAGCTTACTTAGATAATTAGGCAAGAATTACACTGATTAGAGAGAACCATAGAATTATCAAAGTTGGAAGACACTTTCAAGATCATCCAGTCTAACCATGAACTCAGAACTATCACTATAAACCCTAAACCACAGCACCCAGCGTCGGAGCCAAATGCCTCTTCGACATCTTCAGGGATAAACAATTGATGGGAAATTTTATGTTGTTTGATGTTCTTCACAGGAATTGAGCATAAGTTCAAAACCAAAGGGACCGAAATAGGGAAAATATAAGTCTAGTGGATAATGCCATTTGCTGTAGAGTTGGATGCAAGAAAATCAGCCAGTGCCAAATCTTATTACTTACTAAGAGATCAGCTAACTATCATCTAAGGTCTTTGTTAAACAATACCAACATGTAAACATAGACAGTGATGTGAATCACAGAGTATTAAGAAAAAACATACAGTCTCCTTATCTTAACAGCTAGCTCTCATCAAAGCTATGACTCTAGTAATGAATTCCCATTAGGCTTATGAGAAGGACAAGCAAAGTATGAGCTATTCCATAAACCCTGTTTCTCAAAATAAATTGGCTTGATTTGGAGAAGAGCAGCCTAATACAACTGAACTGCATCACAACTCACAGCAAAACCTGACAAAGAGTAAAACTCTCAATTCAACCACATTACAAATAAATGCAAGACTACAAAACAAACCTACACACAGTAGTAAAAGAGACCAGGAGAGAAATTAATGAAATTACGAGAAGAAAAAACAACTAATAAAGTTCACCACATCTGATTTAGAGCTGCCCTAATGACACCATCTATGAAGGACAATGTAGGATCTCTACCAGACTAACATACGGCACACAGAACAGAAAAAAACAGTCATATGAAATTCAAAGACTATAGCATCAATAATAACTTACTAAGCTTACTCATCCCACAGTGTTGAATCAGAACAAGAAAAGGGGAAAAGACAAACTGAGTAGCAGTAAGCAATATTACAACTATGGAAACAGCATGGACTTGCTGAAACATTTATCAAATCTTAGTTATCTACGTTAGTATACATACATGCATAAAAAGTTTGAAATTAACACATATAAAGCACTACAGGAGTTCAAACACACAAGGCTAGTCTATGCTGGGAAGAGCTTACTTCAACTACAATCATGCAAATTAATGCAGTTGTGTGAAACTTGTGTGAACTACAAGTTCTGCCTGTGCACCATATACTCCCCCACACATCCTCATGGAACTACAGAGCATATTAAAAAAAATTAGGTAAGACTAACGAACAGGTCTTAATTTCTACTGAACAAAAATCTTCGCGGTTGACTCACTACAGGACAAGTAACAGACAGGCTCTGAGGGCTACCAAAGCAATGTTTCTTTTATCATGTACTTTTTCATACACTGTTTCAATCTGAAACAAACTCTACAAAGACGACACCATGAGTCAGAAACCTAAAGCTACTGTTTGCAAAGGAGGTAGAAAAGTTCTGCATAAACACATGCAATAAAGACAAGTTGCAGATCTTTAAGACAGTACAGACAAGCAGCACTGCATAGGATATAAAACATAACAAATCCCCAGTAGCTGCAACAGTCCATACATCAAAGGACTTTCTTTCCTCTACAGAAATTTGAAGGATTTGAACCAACAGTAACAGTGATGGGGCATATAAGAGAAAAAACACACCCTCTAGTAAGAACTACAGGTTTAGGGCTCAGTTTTCAGGGTATAAAATATTTTCAATATGAGAGAAAATCAGTATTTTTTTTTAATCATTTAAATCAAAGATCCAAAAGAGAACATGTTTATGCCAAGATCAAAATATTATACACTTCTGGATGCATACTGTCCCCTGCTTTTCCTGTACTTAAAAAAAAATTAGGTATTTGTCTAGCACTTCCAATGATAATATTTTGTTTAACACAGAAGTTTAAAGAAAACATTCTGTATCAACACAACAACAAAAACTCCTCTGTTATCTAAAAGGACTGGCTATCTATTCAAACAGAAATTGAATAGAATTTTTCAGCCTAAGAATTAGTTCTTAATTACCTCTAAAGCTCTGTATCTACAAGGCAGACAGAAAGAACACACTTGATTATCAACGGGGGTTTTCTTGTTGTTTCTAAACATATCTCATGCAAAGCAGTCTTAGACCAACATCAGACCCAACTAATGATCCACTTTGGATACAAAGGAACACCTTATCTATTTTACAGACTACCTGTAAGAAAGCAGCAGCAATGAAGTAAAACCACAGAGCTGTGTAACTTTTTCTAAAAATTAAGAAATCCACCAAAATCCACTTTGAGACAAAGGGAAATGAGTTACTTAAAGAGGTGAATAAAAAACTACCTTTCCCCTCATAACAAATGTAAAAGTGAAATGTATCTGAGGCATTTTCTAGCCATGTCTCCTAAGCAACGTCCATACCAAAAAAATGGGGAAGTGAAAATGAAGTCTTACTGAAAACACAATCCAGCAGCAGTTTGCCATTTCAACTTCTATTCAGCACAGATACTAGCAGTTTATCATATCAATTTAACACACAGAGATCAACCATTTCTAGCCTCTGCAGATGTAACATCACTGGGACATTATCTGTACTTATTTTTGTTACACATGTAGTGCTGACCTAAACAAAATGTAACAATGAATCATTGCTTCACATTATCACATGAGCAGGACCCAGAGTGATCGTAGGACTTAACTGAGAAACTCTCTTAAAGGCAGCCTTTCTAGTGATAAAGACAATCCATACTTCAAGCTGATGTGAGGAACCCAAGTATTTAACTAAAGGCTTTATCATCCTCTAAGGAGTCAGCCTTTTAGCTGCAGTATTTGCCCTAAGGTGCTCTTTGAAAGAGAAACAGCTTGCCCCTCGTGCAGCCTCACCACACTTCTTTGACAAGACAAAACTGGCACATGAAGACAGTGGTTTTTAAAGAGGAGCACACAAAACCAGGAGGTGTGCAAGACAACTCATGGGGGTATGTAAAGAACATATTGGAACATCTATTTAGATTTATTTTTATCTTTTTTTATCAAAAAACCCCACCCAACCCCAAAACAAAGTAACAACCCAGGAATTAAAAAATAATTAAAAAAAAAAGAAAATAAACAAGAAAACCCCAAACTACAAATTCAACTTTGCAGACATTCAAGCATTTAATACACGGTTTGACACTTGTAAGCTCACTCAGCCCATATGTCTGATGGGCCTGTATCACATAAGGCAGTTGTGGGGCCCTGGGAGAAGGAAATATGTGCTCCACAACCCAGTCAGGTGACAGTGGTGCAATCACTCCATTTCTTCTGTGTGCAGGGAGACAGACTGCAGTTTGTCTCTGCCTGATTAGGTGGACTCATGGATAGCATTACTTATTCTTAACCAAACTAACCCTTACAGAATGGAGAAGCAGTTTAAAAAGAGTCCTGTAAGGAAACAATGGACTGAAGGTACTGTGAGTACTGTGAGTGCATGTGAAAAGAAAATGGCAACACTGACACTTATAGATTCAAGCTCTTCATAAGACACACTCCAAGGTAACAGACAATGACAATTTAATGACAATGACATCTGACAGGAAGTTGGATTAAAGAAAATTTCAATTATCAAGCCTATTCAAAATATTACTTACCAGTGTTCAATTACTCTTACCCTAAATCTGTATTGTATGTGAGATATTAAGCCAATGGTAGCATGAAATTATCACAATTAACAAGACATCTGAAAACTAACCATCTAGAACACAAAGATAAACCTTCATTTTTTCCCAGCAATATTTCAAGTAATGCCATAGTCAATCTTGTACTTTAAAGAATGTCCCTTATTAATTTAATGATAAATGTTTAGCAGCCTGTTCTGAGGTTACCTTACCTAAGATCAAGGGAAAAAATCCCACGTGCTATCACAGAATTGAGTTTTTGTTGCTCAAAAATAGCCAAAATAATGCATGGAAAACTGCAGTGACAAAATGAAGTACATTTCTTTGTCAACAGTGTTGAAAGACACAGAGAAAACATTGATGAAGATTTGAAAAAACAAGTATTAGAACAAATCACTCACTGCAGGAGGTTTGCTGTATGGTTGGATGAAAGTACAGGTGCTTCTAACATGTCCCAACCTGAAGACTTTCAATAATGACATACACAAAAAATTACTTATTCCTGAGTCACTAAAGGAAAAGCATTAGAGAAGTTACCAACAGTAAACTACCTCTTTCATAAAAAAAAAAAAAAAAAAAAGTTTTTATGAAACAACTATGTAAATGTAACTAAGAATGTGTGGTTGCTTTGACTGGAATAAAAAAAAGAGTCTAGGAGGGGCAATAAGAGATTGCAGTGCAAATTAAATTCATCCACTCCATCAACAAAAGGCAAGCTATTGCAGCAAAGAATCTGGAGCCAGAAGAATGCAGGAAGTCACTGACATTCTTAATTTTATGAAAATAAGTCCATTAAATAGTAAAATATTTACAATACATTGTAAAAAGATAGGAAATTAACATTAAGTATTTATACCATAAGAAGTTGAACTGCTAAGAAGAATTGTTGACCAGGAATATTGATTTTTGGTGAGCTCTGAGGGTGTTGTTTGTTTTAAAAAGAAGATGATTGCTTCAAACATACTGACCCTTTCTGTGAAAACAATTTATTGCCAGTATACTGTATGCTACATACCAGATATTTTTGAGAAAAAGACCCAGACTTTATGTATTCCTTCCAAATGAAAGTGACACTTTAACAATGAAAAAGCAGCTGCTTCTCAAAAGAAACTCATGCCACAGAGCCAGCTTTTTTAAAACAGATGTTTGGAAAGGTTTCCATCATTATGTGATCTTATTACCAAAACAAGTGCATGTCACCTAGGAAAGCTATTGCAGCCATACACATTAAAAACTGGGAGATAAAAATTTCTAGCTTTTAAAAAAATCTTCCAAGAAGTTTCAGTAGGTTTTGAACCCATTTGCTAAAAATACGAAAACTGCAATCCTTTAAAATTAATATGCAAAAAATGACTGACAGGGTAGATGGGAATTTAGACAAAATTTAAGAAAACCCTTTACATAATTACCTGATGAGACTGAAAAAAATAGTATTATGACTTAGTAAGTGCAGTAAACAATGCACTTCTTCCATCTGAAGGTATTTATCTTTGCTAGGTATCTTCTTCATATGTGCTGGTCATTAAAATAAGGTACCAAAACAAACTTTCAAACCACATATCACAAAATGTTAAACCAAGATTTCAATAAACAAGAATATTCCTATTATTTTTTTAGTAAGTGTTAAAAGGGTTTTTTTACCAATAAAAACCTAGTATTTTCAAATATCAAATCTTTATCTCACACTTTTAAGTTTTCTATTTTATGTGTATGTTTTACAAGGTAAGTTTTAGTACAATTATTATTACCTGTATATACTTCATAAATGAACTATATATACCTTAAAATGCATGCTTAAATATTGACAGGAGTGCACAAACAACTATTTTAGAGACCTCTGCACTAAGGGATAAAAAAAAAATAAAGGAGAGATGTCTTTCTTTCTCCTTAACCCGGACATATTAAGCAAGCCTTGGTTATTAAAAATGAACATAAAACTGTAATCGCTTTTGCAGAATTAACAATGACTTGTTTCCATATGAGCAGTAATTCAGATTAAATCCTAGTATGCTAGATGCTAAACTTAAGAGTAAATGTGGAATTACTTAAGAAAAGGTATATACATTTACACACAGGCATTCAAGAAGAGCATTTACATCTATTATCTCCTCATAGTAAAGGGGGAATGCAGAAACAAGAAAGAATGGTAAAATTTCTCTTTAACCTCTTCTACCTTTGCTCTGAGTTACAGTAATATTTACACAATTCAAACAATGCTGGGAACAGTATGCACTGCTACACTTTGAAAACACATTCAGCCCTTACCAATACATTCACCTACTGGTGAATTAACTTTTTCTGACACTGATATTGCTGCCTTCTCCAAGACAGAGCTTTTCAAAACAGCCTCTGTTTTCATCAACTTTCTTAAGTGCCTATGAAGATGCGGAAAAAACAAGCAGAAATGAACAGGCAGTATTTATTGAGACTGCTGTCCTGAAACTGAAGCATAAACCAGTGGAAATCAACAAAGAATCTAGAAAAAAAACCTAAAAAGATTTCAAATGAAAAAGGTGTCTTTGGCATTTTTCAATTTTAGCACACGTACTACATGGTGTAATACCTTCTCTCCTTTTTCCTGGCCCCTGGCTCTGCAGATGTGACTAATAAAACAGGCAACAGCATAGAGAACTCCTAGCACGCACACTGCAGTGTCTACCAGCATCACTGCAAATTTAGAGCCTGTTTACCAGTTTTTGAAATGCAATTGTTTGAATCTTTGAAGCTCACAGGAAAATACATACAGAAGTTCCAGACAGATTTTTTAGTAGCTCAGGTGACATTTTCTTCATCTATTGAAATGGGACACCCCAGCAGCCAGCAATAACAAGGCAAAAATAATTATCATCAGCTGGAGAGAGGTCTAAAACTTTTCAGAGCATGAAGACAAGTAAACTCTTATTTTAACAAGTAATCTCTGATTTTAACAACTTGTATTAGCAGAATTCCAGAAATGGCTTAATCTTCCCTAAAGTGGAAAAGGAAAGGAAATGTGAAGTAAGAAGAACACACGTATTTTCTCTAAGTACTCAATGGAAGCTACCACTGCAAACCAAATCATAAGTGAGGGCATTTCCTACTGTGCTAAAATTCAACTTTTAAAATCATTGCTACAATAAGGATAAAAATCCTCTCTGATAGAAAGGCAGGGATTTTACTTGCATTGAAGAAACAGAAGCTAAGTTCTGCAATAAAGGTATTAAAAGCACAGGGAGATAATAGCAGTGAGGTAGTCGTAACCCCATTGGTTGCTTTCTTTTCCACGTTTGCCTAGGGGATTTTTTAACTTCACCTGCATTTTTTGAGGCACAGTCTACAAGCAATTTATTTTCTAGCCAAAGAGCTTTGAAGTGTCAGCTGATATAGTTTAGGGTCCCTAATCTGACCAACTTTCCTTGCAAAAAGTAATGCCCATTAGTGCAAAGTAGCACCACTGACTTTCACAGAATTAATCACCTGAATTGACATTATTAATTACTGAGATTCTGGTATCATATGTCTAGAGGGTGGATGCAAAGAACATTACACATTTTCTCAAAACACTGACTGCAATACTGTCACTATTAGCTGTCTGCTGCTGTGTAATGCTATCACATAAATACTGTGTCAGAAACAGGGCTTCTGGTTCCCTCTCTCCAGAGTTCCTCTTACAGAAAAGTAGATGTCAAGTGTGTTATTTCTTGACAATTTCTCTTCCTGTACAAGCCACAGTCTTTGCTTAAGTTGCTACTATTGGAAACAGTTCAGAAAAAACACATCAGCAGATACATTACCCACTCTCCTGGAGATACTTACGGTAGAATACAACAGATGGCTTAGATGCAACTTAATCAGCCTTTTCTTTTGCCATCTGTATCTACATTTTTCTTTCTTCCAAAAAAAGCCCGATTAAAAATGGTAAGTAAAAGAAAACTCCACTATTTTTAGGCAGTTAGCACAAATTAGGACCTTCCTCTGTCTCCACCTCAGCCTTTCTGAACTTAGGAAAGATGATCTCTCCACAGGACAGTGAAGAGGTGGAACCTACTTTTCACATTCAACTCTGCTGGCAGAACAGACACTTTACCTAACACAATCAGAGAAACTATCAGCATAACAGATTTCATTCTCAGTTAACTAAAAAAGTTTGTTGTGAATCTGTGTTTGTCAAACTCACCCTACTTTACTGCGTCACACTATGTCTACCCCTTGCTCTGGTCTTGTACCGATGACCTCTTCTATCCAATTCTACTTTATTGTCCAAATTGCCTTTTTTTCTTACCTTCTCCCCAGATGACTGGGATTCCAAGAAGCCAAATGGCTACAGAAATTATAAACACTACCAAGACTAGAACAGGAGGTGTAGATGCAATGTTTGCTAAGATTAACCACTGAAGACCATTTATGCTTTTAGGCACTTAATTCCATTAATCAAAACAAAATTACTAATAGGTCCCTCTTCTGTGTCACATAAGCCTTCTTCCCTCCTCCATCTCCAAGCAAATTACATATATTAGTTATTTTTAAAAAAGTAATATGAAAATGGGAAAATGTGTTTAAAAGTGCTCCTGAATAACAAACCTTACATTGTGTTCACTTTGCTCAGCTGAAATAGAAAAAACATTCAAAAACCCAACCTCCCCTCTACAATCTAAACTAAGGAGTATAAAACTAAGTAGTTTAAAAGACCGTGCAGAACAGTGGATCCTCATAAGGACATGGAAAATAGAAACAAACATGATGGATAAGGCACTAAGGATGATCTCTTTGGTACTGCTGAAGTGAGACTCTTTCTTTACTGTGCAAACAAACCCCAGTAACGATGAAAAATTTTGCAGTCAGCAGTAACTTTCAGTAGCAGGCCAAAAACATATACTGAAAATTAACAGGAGGTCTCAGGATGGAAGTTCTACATGAAAAATTAGTTTCATGTATGTTAACAAACTGAGGTGTCAAGTCTAGAAAGAGCACTTTTCAATATATGCACTTAAGAATCCTCTTATCTCTAGCCCTTGATAGTTGCATCTGTACAGCAGCACATATGTCAATCTGATTTGCTAAGGAATTTAGACACACTGAAGGAATTTGTCTATTTTTTTTAATAAACACTGTCTCTGGGTAATTCCTACAAATTCATGACAAATCTATGCCTGAATGTTGTATTTATTTGCAAAGGTATCTTTGAAAGAAAAGCAACATAGGTTAGAGAAGGTACCAAAGCAGGTAACAGATTAAAACAAATGTTGTTGGTTTGTTGCTTTTTTTTTTAACTCCCCCAAATACATACTAATGCAATGAAACTGAGGAATGCTTTGGGGAAACGACAAGCTTAAAGCAAGTATCCTGCCACAGAGCCATTAGTTCTTTCTACAGTCTTAAGTTTAGCTTCACTAGCTTATCCTTTAAAACAAGGTGCCCCTGAGAGGATCATACAACAAGGAACTAGGCACTAATACAAATCCGAAAATGGAAAGCTAAACAAGTCATATTGCAAAAGAACTGACAGAAAATTTAGACTCCTGTTTAGGATAATAACAGATCCAAGAACAGCTAATTTAACATCACTGATTTCAACTGCTTAAATTAGATGAAGATACCTTACTGATCAAGACTGGCAAGATGGAGAGTAACAATTTAAGCAAACTGAAGTTCAACACACTAAAAAAGAAAGACATGACTATTTGCAGGGTCTTTGAAATGTATCTGAGATGACAGTGGACTGTTTCCTTTGTTGTTTTGTTGCTGTTTTTTTTTTTAAAAAGCTGAAGGGGCAAGCATTGGAATATGAAGAGCCAATTTAAAATGTGTAGCAGCAACAGATACTAAATGCTGAACTCATAATATAGCAAGTAAGCTTCCTAGGCAAATGCTATGTAAGTAGTAAGCTTTTTCAGTTTTACTTCTTCAAGAAATCTTAAATATTTAACCTAATTATAATGCATAAGGCAGATTTATCTTGTTCATCACTGCCAGTAAAGAACAGAGGGCACAAAGAGTACAATGCTCAATCTACCAAATGTTATTTCCTGTCCTCAGCTATTACAGAGCATGAACTCAATTGAGTTTTTCTGGTATGGGCTAACACGTTGTGTTTCCTGTCCTGCAGACTTATTACCTGCTGGTACTACTGTAAACACAACAATGTTATCAAAATTAAACAGATTACCTTCCAACTTTCATGACCCTATTGCAAGTCTTTATTCGAAAGATGTAAGTCACATATCTTAAGAGCACAAAGAAGTTCCAGGAACCCTTCACAAGGCAGGAGGTATCAGTGATTACCCAAGGGTCTACTGCTTTCTTGCATAATGTGAGCAACCTTCAACACACAGTTGGATCCAGCAGCAGCACAATGATGTCTTTACCAGAAGCTCCTTAGACACCACCAGCAAAAAAAAGTATTAAACGGAATTTAATTTAAAAAAAAACAAAGCCAGTTGAAAGGCCACATGTGGATAGGCCTGATGCCTGATGTATACAGTGCTGGTATCACAAAACTTCACTCTGTCTTGAGGAACATGAAACGCTTGCATCAGCTAAAACCTTGAAACTCTCAGAATAGTGGAATTTAATCTAAAATATGTAGTACAGATATGTGGCATCTGATTGGGTTAGACAAAAACTGGGGATAAACTCAGCAGGAGTTCCAAAACCAAACTTAAGATCACATGCAGAATGAGAGCCAGACCGTGAACTAAAATATTTTTTTTCTTTTAGTTGGAAATGTTACTAGGAAAAAAATACTTAGGTTTGGATTCATGTTCTATCTGAGCCCTTCCAAAAAGAAGTGAAAATAGGATTTTAGGTTGGATTTGGACATCTTATCATGCTTAATTCTGTAAGAGATTATTCTCAGTAAAGTAATCATTTGTTAATTAAAGACAGAAATACTGCAAAGAACTTGCTTTATCCACTAGCTGTTTACAGTACGTTCTACCAAAAGTCTTCTTTACCATTCAGGTACTTTTGTTGATCAGAGAATTCCTGTGCATTAAGTATGTCTCTAAATATATGTAGTTTTATGTATATGTTCTCTCTTGCTGTATACACACGTTTTTATTAATACTATCTATTAAACTCCTACTAAAAATGAGCCAGTGCATGCGAGTAATTCTGCAAATACGCTTGGTCAATTTCTGTTTTGGAAAGCAAGAACCTGAAGTCATGGCTTTCAAAGACTCTTTTTTACTTTCTATGGAAGGTATGCATTTATATAGTAAACTGAAGCCTGCTGACCAAGTCTTTACTCTTTACTTAATTATGCGGTCCACAGACTGTGCAATCCACAAAGCAAATTAAACCCACTGAAATTACTATCTTCTCTTAATGTCAACGTTCAAGTGTGTATAGACCTGTAAGTCTTTGGTGTAAGCAGCTGCTTACTGCAAAAATGGCCAGCTGCCTTCCACCTTTTTAGCTAGGAAAGGAAGGTTCACTCAAGCCCTCTATACCTTGTTCTGCAGAAGCACAGAAGAGCAGAGAGATGGGAAATCAGACTGGTATTCAAATAGCACCAACATTTCATTGCTGCAGTCCCTGTTCTACTTGGCACTTGTCTTGCAGTTCAGGTGTAACTGCCCTTCCTTGCTGATTAAGCTTTCTTATTACTATGTAACTTGAATGTATGTATTCATATTGAAGTTTGTATGCTGAATTGTTCCGAATGCTGTCAAGAATGCTATTCAAAGATGCTCCACTTATGTAAGCTTCTCAGTGTACTGCTAAAAATCCTACACTCACTTGCTATCCAGATGAACACTATCTGTGATATTTTACCTTGAGCTACTTAACAACATTATGGTATAGGTCACTTCAAGTAAACAAGAAGCTGGAAAGTGGACTCCACTGTCATTACTAAACAGAAACCAGAACACCAAGCAACAAGACCAGAAAACAATGTTTACAATAATTTCCATCGGTTCTAGTACGGATTCAGAGCTTTAGATGTTGCTGAAATAGGCAAGGAAAGTCTAAATGGTGTGCACTTTTCCACATGTAGCAAAACAGAACTTTAGGACCAAGACCTGCACCAGGCAAAGTTTTCTAGTGATCTAGGAGACAGATGAATAGATGTAACACTGGAAAGGTATGAACAGTGTGGTAAACTGTTCATTCTTCTCACTTCAGAAAAAAAAAATCACCTTCACAGCTAGACACAGTGAATAAAGGACAGCTACAATTCCCTACCACAGTGCATCAAGTCAAAAGTCTATGATCAGTCCCTTCTTCAGCCCTCCTATTGCTGAGAATACTGCAAGCTTTCCATAACTTTTCCAAGTCATGGTGTTTCCATAAAACACCATGTGATGGTGTATTTTTGTAAATCTAGACATGATCAACTGCTTAACTTTCTGAAGTAATGATGATGGCTCCCCGTATCAGGCTATAATTATTATCGCTCCAGAATGACAGCAATGGAAGTTGACATCAGACAGCCAAGGCAAGGGAATGGGCTTCACTGCACTTGTAAAGTATCAAATTTGCAAACTGACAAAAATTTTCAAAGACTTCTCCTAGTTAACACCAATGCTGCTACTTAGACGATCATTGTATTTGCCTCCATCTTTTCTTTTTTCCTACTAATTCTTGAACTTGCCCTTCTTTGCAGTTTATTCCCAGCAGCAGCTCCCAATTGCTTTCTTCACTTACTTCATTTCCATCCCCAGCATTCTGAATGGAATGGGATCACTATAAGCTTAAATATAATCTGTTGCTGATCCCTACTTCCATTCTCTAAAGTTCACATTTCCAGATCTGAAGGATAATTACAGCAACACTTCCAAAGTTCCAGTTAACTAACTGTCTACAGCTGCAGCTTGCTAAGGTACCTCACCTCAGAGTATCACCTAGAGTACTGGAAACATACAAATTAAAAAAAAAAACCACACAGCTATAACCCAGGGATAAGTAAAATAAAAAAAATCTGTATTATTTTAATAATGGAACTAGGTTTATTATTTTAATAATGGAACTAGGTTAGACAGAAAAGGGTTCCATCATTTAAAATGGCAAGTTTTCTTGCTTCACTTACAAGAACAGCTTTCTGATAATGAACATGAAAATGAAGTTTCCAATGCCTGTCTGTGAATTAGACTATGGGGTTATCAAGTGACACAAGCTTAGGAAAAAGTTGTTTGGATTTTAAATTTTTTAAAGCTTTAAGATGTACTCAGCAGGACATATAAGATGAAAAACAAAGTCTCACTTTTCAGGCAAATGTGAGGTTTTGAGTACTGTTCATCCTCCTGACACTTATTTTTCATTAAATTAATGTGAATCTTATGACATTTAATTGTTTTAGCCTTACGAACCCCTACGGCTTTTAAATAACTTTGATATACAGACATTTATGGCCAGTCACAGTTTAATACAAAACAGTTTCTCCATAGCAAGGTAGCTTCTCTCAAGTAGTTTGAAAATTCACACACAAACTTGTCCCAGGTAGATTCATGTTTGTTGGAAGGTTTTGGTTTGGCTTTTTTTTTAAGTAACAAGGAATATTTTGCCTCAGAGGAAACTTCAAACTTGTTTATTAACTGTAACAGTATCAACTTCATAGGAAGCAGACATCTTCAAAAATTACTATGTAGTAGAGCTTACAAATTATGCACAACATTGAAAATTTACTGTCTTTCTAGGACACTCCTGTGTAGGAAGCTTGACATAAAAATACACAAGAATTATAGAAGTCTCTTTAGTTTCACTTTCATAAGTTTCCTTCTGATTTGCACCCAGGGTCACCTAAACAATTCTCCCTTCCCTGTCTTCCCAGTCCATCACACACTGTAGAAGTTTGATAGTTGGCACATGCTGACTGATCAGCTGGCAATTGTATATTCTTCTTACATTTCTTCTCTTGAGGCAGTAATTTAGATCCGTCTCTAACCAACTGGAAGTTTCCACAGTCTGCAGAACATAGTTTTTTTATGGCCCTCTGACTGACAGAATTAGCTAACCAGTTCAACAGGCTGTGATCTGACCGAAAGAGGGATAGAAAAACAGCACAGTCACAAACCAACGTTTAGAGAAGTCAAAGGCCTATCTTTTATTGGCAAGTTGATTTATAAACCTTTAGGTTTATCATATTTCCAGTTTTAGAAATCTTGAACTCTGTAGCACTGGAGGGGCTTTTTCAACTTGGAATTGTTCTAGTAAGTGAACTTAATTCCACCCCTACTAACTGCCTGTCACTCTGCATGGATGCAAGGACATTCTAATCAGGCTCTTCCAAACATGTGAACATTCTGCACCTGATAGAAGTAGTAATTTGACATTAGAGGACTGATTTTAGTTTTGTTTTTTTTTTAATTAAGAACAGAACTGGAAAACAGTCCTTTCACTTCCTGAAAACAAAGTTAACACTTTCAGCTATACAACCATACTAGTATGGCAGCTTTAAAGAATGACAGAATCATAAAAGTATTTCATATCAAAACTGAAGTGAACCACTGCCCTTTTAAAGACACCCTAATTACGGTTTTATACAACATATAGTATGCATGTGTGTCTTGCACTTTACAGAGGATAGCTTTAACATTTTAATTCTGTATTTTTGATACCTCAGGCACTTTTTCCCTCAAGAGTGATACTATGCTGCTGGATGTGAACATGGCTTTAATACTACTTCAGCTTTATTATGTAAGACATATACAAGATCACTCCCATTCTTAGCTGAAATGATGCAAACGTAACAAGCAGATTAAGCACCTGCAAGAAAGCAAAGCCAGTCTTCCTACCTATGATCTGCCAGCTAACCACAACACTAGCACTCAGTTCAAATATCAATTAGTTTTGGTAACCAAAATATAAGAAAATACAAAGCCAGGAATAACTGAAATAAGCAAGTGCTTACCTTGACTCTCCACTACTATTTCTTACACTTTCTTCATCACTGTGCCCATTCATTGTAAATATTAAGAAGTTTAAAAAATAAATAAAAGTCCACTCAGGTTACAAGGTGGATATCAGGAATCCACTTCTTGGTACTGTGTATGTTTTCCAGACACTGTATGTGTTTGCTTTAGTGTTCTCAGCAGGTATTCAAGATTTCTCCCAAAATACCTAAAATAGGAAAGGAAAACATTAACACAACTTTTAAGTATGATTGCAGTTAAAGACATACCAAAAATACTGGGTTTTTTCCCACTAACAGTGAAAGAGGGTATGGTTGATGTCATGTGTGTAACTCACAAAAAAATAGCATTTTTTTGTGTGCTACCTGTTCACGGCTGATCATTTTATCACCATTTCCTTTCCAGAGGGAAAAAAAAAAAGGATTTTTCCTGCTGTCTGTGAGAACAACAAAAAATAATGTCCAGAGAACAGCAGGTCTTCATATTAGTTATATTTTAAAAACCGGAAGATCTAAATAAAATGCACAAAATGCAGAGAAGACCTGTCTTGCTTCTTGTTAGACTGCAGTGGGGTTCCACTGTACACTTCTTTATGCAACTTTTCATGGACGGTGCTACAGAGATGGCAATTTCTGCTAAATTACTAGCTGCAGAATAGGAAAAGTAATGGAAATTACACCTTCTTTAGTACTGGAGGGTGAGAACAGTTTACTGCCTATCTGCACTACTTTACATTGTGTCTTAACTTTTGACATAGTCTTGAATTCAGGACAAAACAGATCTAAATTTTAAAGAAAAAATGCCTACTTGAAGAGGTAGGCAAATATTCCTGTTCTGCTAAGATCTGCTTACTAAACTGTATTTCATGCACAAAACATAGTGGAAGCATTTCCAGGACTACACGTAATGCTAACCACTTACAGTTGTGGGTAGGAGCAGGAAGATAAAAGACTATATCGTTTAACAAGAGTTCTCACTAAATCAAACCAGCAAGATCCCACAGATGGAGTGAGTGATCATTATTCTATATACACAAATATCCTAGGCCAGATAATTTGGCAGTCAGAGAAAGTTTATTCTCATGTTAAATGGGCCGCAAGCATAAACTCCCTCGTGATAATCAGATCAAGACTTGCGCCCTCACAGACTTAGAGGTGTGAAGGCGATTAGGGTCTTGCCTGCCCCAGGGTGCTCCCCTCGAACAAGCCACAGCCCAACACCGAGCTCATCGGGGAGATGGAGAGGGAACTCTCGTTTTGGGGCGGGCACTGCCCTGCGCTCATACCGCCAGGCCGCTAAGGGCCGCGAACAATAGCGATAAGGGAGGGGAGCGCAATCGGAAGGAGCCCCGCAGCCGCAGCGGAGCCGCGAAGCGCGGCCGGGGACCCCGCGAAGGAGTAGGGCGTGCGCCGGGCGATCCCGAGCCCGCACGAACTGCCGCACCCTCGGTACGCGGCAAACAGCACGGGCAGCGATTAAACTTCCTCGCCGCCGTCGCTCTCTGCTCCGGGCCGACCCGATCCTGACTCTCATCCGTCACCGCCCGCGCCGCTCTCTCGCTGCCCGCCCACAGGGAAAGCGGGCAGCGCCGCCCACCCGCTCCGCTATCGGCGCGGCCTGCACGGGCGCCGCTCCCTGGCAGTACTTCCGACGGCCACCGCCGCCGCCCTCCCACGATCTCTTCCCCCGGCGCCCCCCACGGCCCGGAGTGGAGCCGCGGCCGCTCTCCGGCCGCCTGGGCAGCTCGCACTGGCTCCCCCCGCAGGACCGCGCTGGAGCAGCTCGACCCCACTGCCCACCTCGGCCCCGGAGAATCCCCCCCTCCCTCGGCGGAGAAGAGGGAGCGGGCCCGAGGAGCCAGCCCGGCGCCGGGCATCCACCCTCCTCGCGACGGACAGGGGGGCCGCATTTCCTCTGCGCCGCCAGCCCGCCCGCCCCCCCTCCGGCTTTCATCTCCGGCAGCCGCACAGCTCCCGGCCGGCGAAAGGAGCCATGGCGGCCTCTACCTACCTGCGGTGCGCGGGGCCCGGCCGGCCCAGCCCTTCCCGGGCCCCCCCACAGCCCGAAGCCTCGCTGCGCCCCGCGGGGCGTTCTGCTGCTCGTACCGCAGCCCCGGGTCGAGAGCGGCTCCCGCGGCCGCCGCGGGGCCTGGGCGGCCGCCGCTACCCCTGCCGGCTCCGCGCTGCCTGCGCGGCGGGCTCCCTCGTTCTGCCGTTCGAACAATGGGGTCTGGACCACTCTGGGAGGGGCGCAGGGAGAACCGGGGTGGGCGCCGCTCCGCTCCGCTGCCGACTCCTAAGTCCTGCCGACCGCCGCCATCACGCCGCCACTCCGCTCAGCCTCCCCCTCCCGCGGTCGGATGGAAACCCCGGGCGTGATGTCAGCCCTGCGCCCTGGGACCGACCGGCAGCGGGAGGAGGAGCCTCGGGCAGGGGAGAAGAGCGGCGCTGCCGCCAGGCCTCGCTTAGCGCGGCAGAAGTGGTGCGGTCGCCCGGGGAGCGGGCGGGCTCGGCCGCAGCTCCTGCCCGCCATCCGCCCTTACCTCCCTTCTGCCTAGCGCTGGGAAGGGGCTCCCATCCCAGTGTGCGGGCTCAGGGCTCTTCCCGAGGGGCGCCATGAGCAGAGCGGCGCAGCCGCAGCCTGGCGCGGGCCGGCTGGTACTGAGCTGCGCGATTTTCGGTGTAAAATCGCGGCCCGACGACAAACGCAACCGCGTCTCTCTACGCGGTTACGAGCGGTGCTGGGGCGTAATTAGGTAGGTTTGGTCTGTCTCCTGGCAGAGGACTGGCCTTCCTCCTTGAATCCGAACATGTACTCCGGTTCTATGCTCGGTCCTTGCCAGTAATCAGCATGGTTTAACGAGGTGCACGGCCGTTTACTGAAAAAAACGAATAACACAAACCCAAAGAAAACAACACACAAGCAAAAAAATAATTTGTGTGTACAGTTGTTCCCAGAGTGGCAAAGGAAAGTAGTAGCTCAGTGAGACTGCACTGTAAATAATACAACACGGCGATGGAAGTGGAAGCAGCTTACCTGCTTTCTTTCCAGTGAAAGCACACCTGCGCTTTAAGGGTCTATCACTGAGCAGGAGGATTGTGGGGACATTGGTGACTGACGTCTGGCACCAGACCTTTGAACCCTCTGCGAGGCTGGAAGAGGTTAGATCAGCAGGAAAACGTAGTTTCCTCATTAATGAAGGAGTTCTTGAAGGAAGTTACTCACCATGTGGGTATACAGGGTGAAGGTGGTCACAGCAGCTGTCAAATGAATTCAAGCTTGAAGAGTTGTGTTGGCCAGGACTCATGTGAGCCACAGTCAGTCAGCTGGAGACCTCTTGGTGCCTTATCTAAACTCATGGTTACTCTTCCAGGGTGAGCAATGCTAGCTGCCTTGGTGCTCAGTGATATGTGGACAGCTGATGTACACACCACCCTGCAGCTGAGTTGGTTAGGTTTCCTGGAGCCTACCAAGGAGCCTTCAGCACACCAAGCATGGTGTGGGGTTGGCTGTCATACTCAACAATTCCCTGTCTGAGGAGCTGCAGAGGTCAGATGAGGCATATACACTAGCTCAGCTCTCAAGCACAGTATAGAAGATTACCACAAAATCTCAGTAATGGATGGCAGAGAAAAAAATTTCCCCCTAGAGTTAAGGAAAATACATTTAGGAATTGCTCAGATGAGGAAACAGCTTGAAAGTTTACAATGAGGGTGTGATTACACTATGTTCCTTACTAAAGCTCTAAAGTTTGCCCAAGTCATCTTAAAGGAGAATGTTTTGTAATAGATAAGAATGCTGCAAAGAGCAACAGACTGAAGTTTGAATTGGAGTGTAAAAATGAACATAACTGTTTTAAATCAAGGTAAATTTAAAAAAAATTACCTAACTCTTTCCCACAGGCAGGTTCAGCCATCCCCAGAGGAGCAGGGCCCTATAGCATGTCCCACCATCCTTTTCCCCTCAGTTTTATATACTGAGCATGATGCCATCCGTACTCCTGTGGTCATTTGTGGTCAGCTATCCTGGCTGTGACTCCTTCTACCTCCTTGTGCACCTCCAGCCTCCTCACTGGTTGGGTGGGATGAGGAGCGGAAAAAGCACTGACTGCATAAGCCCTTATCACCAGTAGCTAAAATAAACTTGTATTACCAACACTGTTTCCAGCACTAATCTAAAATATAGCCCCATTCCATCTATTGTGAAGAAAACGAATTTTCAGGTTTTTTTATCTAGATTTGTTAAGTAGAGTTTCTCACCTCTCAGCCTTGAAAATCCCTTTTGAAGTTAAATTTTCAGAGTGATTTAAATAATTGGAGTTAGAACTGCTGTGATTCCAACTTCATCTGCTATGAGAGCCAAAAATAACCCTTTTCAAAAACAATTGCCTTTTGGTCACTTAACTGTCTGAACTAGGTCACCATGCAGCTGCGCATGAAGTGATCCTTGTGCAGTGTGATAGTAGCAGCTGTTGTTACTGAGAGTGGTTAAAAATTGCCAAAACAGTGTCTGGAGATCTTTCTCCACATCATATGAGAGAAGGACTTTTCTTTCACTTTAGAACTTCTTTGTATTACATATTTAACCAATTCCTTCTTTCTCAGATGTTATAGTAAAGTATATTTACATTCGTATCTTAGCAGCATTTTATGCTGTAATACTGACTTCTGGTATGCACAGCTTCCAGTCCTGCGTCAAGAGAGAAATACATGTGATGCACAATATTTTAAGGACAGATGGACAAAACCTTTTGTCATTACAGAAAGCTACCACCCATGGAAAAAAAATATAATTAAATATAAAATAAAAAATTGTTTTTTTCTGAAGCTATATTGCAAGTTTCTGGCACCTCACCAGGATGTGGGTGAGAATATTTATTGTCACTGATTTACCTTACCCCTACCTCCACAACAGTTTGTGACTTGGATTTTTGCTTATAGAAGAGAGATAATCAATACACTCTACAAGACAGCTGCACTGTTATGCAGTGAGCACAATCCCTTTCAATGTCTATGTTTTCACATGACTTATCTTTCTAACACTGGTAGGGATTCCTGTTCATCACAGTAATTTATCTTTAGGAAAAGACTTATCACTGTTCTATTCTTAACATTTAGAAGTTCTGGACCAAGAAGCTTTTCCCTTTTTAAAGTACTGAAGCCTCCAATACTGCATCTAGCAGTCTTTTGTGAGGCAAGATAGACACAAGAAATATCCTTAAGATTTAACTATGTACTAAGTTATACACTGGTTTCTTTGCTTTTTGTTCTCTTCTTTCTAAACAACTCCCTCACCACACTTAGTACTTTGATTTTTCTGCTTCTAACCTTCAGTTAATTCTAAAACGTGTCCTGAAGAGCTCAAAGACCACAATTTGATATAATATAGTGGCAAAGATTTTTTTTTCTCTTCAGTAGCTGTTATATGCAGCAGGTATAGTCTAGTCTGCTCCTTTTAGTTAATTTTTTTATCCCTAGTGTTATTCCATTTAATTTTACATTCTCTCATCTACTAAGAAGCCATCAATAGCAATTTACATAACACAGTCATTATCCTGTGACTTGAGCACTTCGTCCTTCTTGCCTTATTCACCTCTCATACCTCTTTTATTTTTACCACACCCAGAGTCCCCTCCTCACCTGAGCCTAACCAACCAGCTAGCTGCACAGTGCTAAAGATTAGAGAGAGAAGATTTAGAGGGAAAAAAAATGGTGCCAAAAAAAGGAATTTCTTTTGTAGAATTAGTTGAAAGAAAAGTAAATGGATTCAGTGGATTCAGGTCTAGGAGGAAAAAGCTAGCATGAATTTTTTTATCAGTTTAGTTTGTGGGCCACTTTTAGAGTACTCTTGTTAGAAATCAGTTTAGTTTAGACCTGCAACTTGCTTAGGTCTTCACAAACAGTTGATCAGAAGTGGTTATTCCAAAACAATTTTGTGTAAGATGCAAAGTCTTGTTGATTTAAATGTCACTAATCTGCCAATACTTAAAGTGCAGGCAGATTTGTCAACTGCAGTGCACAGAAACTGGAATTACAGAAGAGAAAAAATAGTGACTAGTTTAGATACACTGGTTAAGTTTGACCAACTAAGCATAGGGGCTTTTTGCATAATTCAATTATAAATTTACATTATTTATACAATTCCTTAAAAAATATGTCAGTACATAATTTAAAAGATTTTTAAGTTAAAAATAACACCTCTGACTGGTACAAATGTATTCATAAAATTTCTTGACTATATGAATTTAATTAAATTGAACAACAAACTGGTCACTGGACAAGAATAACTAAGGCTTCACTTAAAACTACATATTGCAATCAACTAAAATTTTAACAGACTGCTACCTTTGAACAGAGTATCTGTACGTAATTGGACTTCCACAGAAACGTATCTCTGCATTGGCTGAATATTTTGCTGAAAAGCTCAAAGAAGTAATATAAACATGGATATTTATATGGTCATAATGAGGCTTTAAAGCTAATATGCATCAGGACAGCTGAGAAAGGTTCACACTTTTCTTTAAACTACTGTTTTGTTTGTTCCAAGTTACCACAGATTTGTTAGAAGCATTAATTCTCTCCAAAAGCAGCTGTGGTAGGTAGACCTTAGGTGCCAAATAAACGTCATGTTTTCTTCTCAATGTTTAGCTAACGAAAGTGTAAATTGAGTGTGAAGTATACTTTTTTTTCTCTTCTTAGATATTAACCTGAACAATCAAAATATGTCAGGTTCTACATGTAGACTTAAAATGCCATAACTCTCCTCCAGAGAGCTGTTATACCATTTCTAGGGCAGACTGCCTTTTTTCAAGGTTTGCAACAGTTGTATCATCCAAGTCTTGTTCGTTCATCTGGCACTTTTCTTGCTTTCCTTGTTTGCTTGGTGGTGTATCAAATTTCTAGAGGTCTCATTCATGATCAGTCTTCCCAAATTCAGCTGGCTGGCCAGCTAGCCTGGTTTGTAGAGCATTGGCCAGGTACATTTGGCAGGTAGAATGTCACAGCAAAAGGCATTGCACTGGCAGATCTGATGAAATATGCACCTTTGCTTAATGAACTCCCACCACAAGACGCTTCTTGTGCTGCAGGCTCTCCTCTGTGACCATGCACTTCCAGGAACCTGTTTCTCATTTGATAATCGTTGTTATGTAGCCTTATACATAAAATGCCAATTCTTTGTAGCGTGTCACTGTAGCCTTAGATTTTCTAATATTCTGGAAGTTAAGAAGCATAAAGTGGCATAACTATATGCTACTATATATAATAGTGTGTTTACACCTGGAAATTTTATTTGAACACGTATTTCAGTCACAAGGGTCCCCTGTTCATCTGACAGAGCTTATACCACAAGTGTTTACAAATGCAGATGTTCAGAGCTCCCTCTCTGCTACTGGAAGGCCACTCTTAGGCATCAGTTCTAACAAACCAATATATTTTATGCCAGCATATTATTGTATTGTATTGTATTGTATTGTATTGTATTGTATTGTATTGTATTGTATTGTATTGTATTGTATTGTATTGTATTGGGTTGTGTTGGGTTGGGCTGGGTTGGGCTGGGTTGGGTTGTGTTGTATTGCATTGTATTGTATGATATGGTACTGTATGATATGGTATAATACGATGCTAGTTGCACTTGGCCAAAATCTTGAACACTATGCCTTGTGAACTGAAGTAATGCAATTCTCTAACTGGACCAACTGAAATCATGTAGTACATTAGAGTTTGTGCAAGTTGTACTGTTTTTTCCCTCTGAGTTGTAGCAATATAATGAGTAGGTCATGCTAGAAATTATATTAGTGAGTAGTCTTGTAGTACTTAAGTAGTTCTAGGTATAAATAAGTTTATAAAAAGTAACAGTTTTCAGTGTCTGAGTGTCTCTGAGAAGAGCTATTACAGTATGCAGAAATCCGCTCAAAGCTAAGGTTTGTTACTTAACCCTACTACTGTTGGGAAAAATAGACTAAAGAATTTGAAGGAATCATATGTGAATTGTTTATTCCAGTTACTAGATGGAGGATAAACAGGAGCACTGTCTGAAAGAGGAATTATCCTTCTGTACTTCTGTCAAACCACGACACCATGTAACATACAAAACATGAAGGGATGTTTTGAAAAGACCTGCACTCTATGGCTGTGTACAACAAAACCAACTGATTCTTCAATGTAGCGAATGATAGAAAGCAGTAATTTTGAAGCTGAGAAGAGTTGAAAAAATGCAGAATATATTCATTCCTTCAAAGTGTTTTTACTGTCATTCAGAATTTAATCCTCAAAATATTCCTGCAAGACACAGTAAATAAGAATGAAAAGGATACAATAGCAGCAGGAGAAAAAAGGCTACAAAATGTTAACAGCATGGACTTTACAGCAAAACACTAAAGACATAACAGTGTCAGGACACTAATTACATAATTAATTTACTCCTAATGTAAATAAAAGAAGGGCAGTGGAACCTCAGATTTTTGAGGTCTTGTCTGAGACAGTTCATTAATGTATTAAAATATAGATCTCTGTCTCCAGGTCTTACCAGTAAGATGGGATAAAAGTTCTTTCTGCAATTATTGATAGCAAGTTTTAATTCTTCCGAAAGATTATAGATGGTAATGACTCTAGAGCTGAGAACTCACTTTAGTAGGAAAAAACACGTTAGAAACAATAATTTGTTAATTGAGGCAGAAGAAGTCAAGCCTAAAACTTAAAGAAATGTAAGAGAAATACTTTTGCTGTCAGACTACCATTTTAGACTCCATTGTCCAGTCATATGAGGCAAGGAAATACAAAAGAGGGTTTACATCATGTTCTAGAAAATAGGAAGCTGTATGTGAGGGCAGGAGCAAAAGAGATAAAAGTTCTGTGAGTTCTTGGCAGTTGTGAACTGTAGAGGAAAGTTAGAAAGTGTCACTTTCAAAGAAGGTGTCATGAGTAACAAGAAATTCTAATGTGAATTTTAGCATTTTCTTTTTAGTTTCTGCTACAGTCTGTAATTTTAAGTGAGCAAGTTATTTTTGTCCTTATAGCTTGTCTGTCAATGAAATGGAGTCCTTTTATCTGACTTTCCTGTTTCTTCATTGTGACAAATTTCATTACACATGGTGGGTTGACCTTGGCTGCCTGCGAGATGCCCACAGAGCTGCTTTCTCACTTCTCAACATTAGCAAGATGGGGAGAAATTTAGATGAAATTCATGGGTCGAGATAAAGACAGAGAGAAAACCTACTAAGTAACATTACAGGGGAAACAGACTGGACATGGGGAAAAATAATTTAATTTATTACCAATTAAAATAAAGTTGGATGGTGAGAAACAAATACAAAATATTTACACTGCCTTCTCTTCACCCTCCTTTTTCTCAGGTTCAACTTCAGTCCTTCAATCCTGACTCCTCTCCCTGAGTGGTGTCAGGATACAGGAAATGAATGCTGGGGTCTGCCTGTAACAGCTCCTCTCTGCCACTTTTTTCTTATCACACTCTTCCAGTACTCCTGGCTGGGTCCTTCCCATGGGATACAGTCCTTCACCAACTGCTTCAATATGGATTGTACATGGGCCCCAGTTTTGTCCAGATAAACCTGCTCTAGCATGGGCTGTAGGGGAATCCCTTCTCCATGCCTGGAGCACCTTGTCCCCTCCTCTGATCTTGGTACCTTCAGGGCTTTTTCATATATTTCTCACTCCTCACTCTCAACTGTTGTGCAGCATTTTTTACAATTTCTTAAATAAGTTTTTCGAGAGATGCCACTGCTTTGACTGCAGGGCTCAGCTGTGTCCTGTGTCCATTGGAGCTGGCTGGAACTGTGTGGGGCAGACACATGGCTGCTGCTCAGAGAGATTGTCCTTGCAGTCCATCACAATGATCAATATGTTGCCTTGTAGAACCAATGCAATAAGATATCAAGTCACTTTCACCATAACAAGATCTCCAGACACTTCAAATGGTTTCATACTTTACCTCCACTTGAGCTGCCCAGTCTCCTTGAGGACTGGTACTCCACAATTCTGACAGTAAAGAAGTTTTTTCTGGTGGCTGACAATAGCTGGGTATGTATCCTGGCATTCCTGAGCCTCACAGAAGTGTGCAGTATTTGTGCTGAACTGGATAGTCCTTCCAAGCTCAGGCTGGGAGACAAAACTCAGGACTGGTCTTTGTACTATGGAGGACCATGAATTATGTCTTCACAAAGATGTGGGTTAGGCAGAAGAGATTTAGCAATTTTCTCTTCCTTTTGGTCACTCTGACAAAGTAATTTGCTGAGATGCTTCCCTGTTTCCTGAGGAAGTCCTTGCAAATTGCTAGCTGTGTGGCAAGACTGAGGGATATGATGACTGCAAGTAAAAAAGCTGTATTGCATTGCAGGAAGTTCTGTTCTTATATCCTTGTATTTCTATGTGTGAAATGCAAAAGGTCTTGTAGCAGCAGAAAACAGGAATTAGGGAGCTGCAAACGCAAGCTGCGCGTCTCCTGCCTTTCCATCACTGGAGGCTGGGCACTGGCCCCTCTACAGGTAGTAGAATTTCCTGTCCTGAAGGACGTACAAGACATACAAGATCTGCAGGGACGTGGCAAAAGTGCAACCTGTTTCAAACCTGAAAAACACTCAGTGTTTGAAATTTTAATCCGTCTCCCTAAAAGGATGACAGTAAGGAGCTGGGAGCCATGTATTGTTTTATATATGCGTATGTGTCTGTAAGGCTGGACATAGGCTTGCTTTTAACATGATAGCTTGCTTTTAACATGATATTCAAGGTAACAACATAAATAAACTTACGTGTTGGGATACTGGCATATTAGGTCCTGGACTTGTCAAATTTGGAATGCGGAATAACAGGACCTCTTGTTGAACTTTCAGTGGTATGATCCTTCAGGTGCAGAGTGGAAGTAAAAGCCTTGCTGTAACTCAGAGAGATTTAATCAACTTAGTAAATTATTATTAAACAGGAAGATGCAATAATATTGTTTGTTGAAGAAAAGCATCACAGGAAATTAATACTTGGCACAACTGTATTTGGCCATTCCATGTTTCTAGATTGAGAACATTCAGTGATATGGATACCAGACATTCCTCTGTGTACTGAGTAAAGCAGCAGTATCCTATCATTTCAATGTGGGACTACCTTTAAGAGGCCCTAAGTAGTTTAAAGAAAATGACAACTTAAAATTCAGAAAGTGTTCAATTGAATATATCTGGAGAGTCTTATCTAATCTTTCAGTTGGAAATACATCTAAAGATACAGAAATTAGAAATCCTACTGCAAAAATGCATCTATGTTTTTTTGAAATATCCATTTAAAAAAGAAAAACTGCCAGTCTCCAAAAGAAAAACTCCCAGTCTTACTATTGATGTAACTGTTGGGGTTTTTTGTTTGTTTGTTTGTTTGTTTGTTTGTTTGTTTTCATTGAAGGCATGGGGAATACAATAATAGGATCAAATTAATGAACCATACCAGTTGTCTTCATTTCAAATAAATCTCTAGTACTCAGTTGGTAGGTTCTTCTGATCAGTCCATAGAATCATGATGATTCTCACTACTATTGTAAATATGATAAAAGTGTTCACATTAAATGATGCACCTCAATTTAGCAGGTCACACAAAATGCTGCTTTAAATTTTTGTTGGTTTGGATTGAAGATACTTTCATATGCCAGAAGTCCTACCACATCTTTCTGTAAAAACAGAGAGACTCTGCTCTCCCCTCCCTCTTTCTTTTCAATGTCAAAACTTAAAAGAAAAATGAAATTCAATTATTGAATTTGGGATACCCAAAGTTCTGAGTTTTAATTGAAGAAAGAAGTCCTAGATCATGATAAAAAGTCAATTTCTGTTTTAAAAGTCCTGGAAATGTGAGTCAAATAGTGCTTTTAACTTTAACTTTGCTATGAATACCAGACAGGAAAATATTTTCACAACTTTAAATATGATGGGACTGTAGAATAGGAAAGAGGGCTATCTTTAGTTTATTTTGATTTCATATTCTTTACCAAACAGTTTGATAAATCATTTATAATATATGCTGACATTTAGGAAGTACATATTCAAGGGCAGAAAGCTACTTAATTAGGCTAAACTTTATCCCTGAGCCCCAAAAATAAGAGAAATGTAAAGACTAGTGAGAAAGAGTGTTCCAAGATACAGAATGTGTTCATATTCCTTTGGTGCAGAGTGCTTTGGTGCACTGTATTGCTATGAAAAAATGCCAGAGTTGCATTTATGAAAGTGGAAGGATAAATAGTGACTGTGAATTGCTTGAGATCACACAGCTGTGTGAGACAGTTCTGGCAAGTAAGCAAAATTTCCTACAAACAGGAATAGAGATGGATTATGCTTGGTAAGTGGACAACAGAACTATATCTTCCAAATAATGTGATTGAGTATTTCTCACACTGATTTTTAAAATAATGTCTATTTTAAAACTTTTTCTTTACTGTCACAGTAGTGAGATAAGTCAAACCTGGTAAAAGTTTCTTACAACTTGCAATTTCAAGATACTATTTCTCCTGCTGGAAAATGAAGAGATGGTTTTGTAACAAGCAAGCCAAAGAATTGAATCAGCTTGTCTCTAAAATAACTATGTCTTAAAGTCATTTTTCTACTAGCTAAGAAATATTTGCTGTTGTTGTGCTTTTGCTTAGTGGTTTGGGGGGTTTTGTTTGTTTGTTTGTATTTTATATAGTTTTGAAAATCAGCCCTTCAAAAACAGCCTTAGGGGCCCATGTACAGCTTGTAAATGAGAGTAACTATGTATGTCTCTATCTTTGGTAGAGAAGCCTGGATTATAACACAGATATATGTCACTTCCTCCAAAACACACTGATTGTTTCATATCTTTAAGGAATCTAGGATTCTGAAGCAATTGTATTACCCAAAAGGGACCGTTGCGGAAAGCTGCTTACAAATAATTATGTTAATAGTGGCTCTCCTTTTTATTTACAAAGCGTATCTCTACCAAAAATTAAACAGAATATTATGTAGTTTCTTCCTTACAAGAATGTAACACTGGAAATCAGGCAACAGAGGGGCAAAGAATACTTAAGGAAGGAAGAGGTAAGAGTAATCAGAAAAGGTATTAAATCCATTTTTTGGGTCCTCCACTGACACTTAAAACATCAGTTTAATTTTTTTTTTGTCTCTGATTCAGAAGTAGAATTTGCACATGCATTTTTCTTGTGTGGGAACCTATGAATTAAACTGTTGGATCTAAGTTCTAGTAGATTTTTCTTGTAACATTTAACCTTTTTCATTGTGAAATCAGATTTTAACTTAATTTTGGGATAAAGAAGGAAATCCCAAAAGGCTAATTTTTTTCTTCCAAGAAAATTCAGTGCATCAGAATCAGCACATGGAAGGAAAATAAAACAGCTAATGAATACTGCAGCCTATGGTTAAAGTGTTGAGGAAGTATGGTATAAAAGAATGAGCAAACTGGGACAAGACTTCAGCTCTCAGCTGGAGTGTATAGTTTTGTAAGAAACAGAAATTATCACTTTCCTGTAATTGAAGATCATGTTAAAAAATTGAATAGTCATTCTATGACGTGGATAAAAGCAGTGCTATAATTTAAAATCTTAAGGAATTGCCTATTTTATGCTTGTGTGTTAGTACTATGTGATCATTATTTCTTGAAGTTTCATTTCCAAGTTAAATTGCCTCCATCCAAGTGGATCAGTTGCTGTGTCATGTCTTTCTTTGTACTGTAAGTTATACTGAGTTCTAAGGTTTTTACTACTCTGTTGGTCATTCTAAAGAAGAAAATGGAATTATTATAGTTGCTAACATTACCCAGCATTAAGAAAATAAAAAAGAAACATGCTGTGCAGCCGCTCCTCTCTGGGAAGCTGCTGGTAAATTAAAAATAGTACTTTTTCACTTAGAGTTTCTGGGTTATTGTGTAGCTGCTGTGCAAAAGTCTGTATTCAGTACATTCTAGTACTTGTGTGTGCCTGAAATCTGAGATGTAGTTGATGTGAATTCCTTGCATAAATAAAAATTAGTGATATTTTAAATGAAAACTTAAACTTCCTTAGTACAGTAATTTTTCTTTTATTAGTAGCTGGCCTTCTTACTTCTTGAAGCAACCTGTCCTACATTGGAAATTTTACTGGGAAACTAATTTCATGTCAGTAGTTTGTCTGTGGTTTAAATCATTTTTTTTTCAAGTATGTAACTACAGCATTTCACAGTCAGTTTACAATTAGTGGTAGTAGTTTTATTGCTATTAGTAGTTTTAATTGTCTGAAAAAACTGTTTTTCATAACACATACTAAAATTCATGGGGAAATCCCCCACATTATTAAAAATTTTGTTAAGAAACAAACTCTAGAAAACCATAAATGGACAATCAACATTTGTCAAAACTAGAATCATGGGTGCTCTCCAATGACAGTGTAACCTTTCTTCACTATGAAACGTATATAGTTGTGTAACTTTGGAACAGTTTACACTGGTAAAGTATCTGCTATATTTTATTTGATAGTTCTTAATTATGATGGGAATAATTCTTGTAATAATTTCTACATCTGGTGTTTTAACATTGATAAGTTACAATGTATCTCGGTTTGAAAAGACAGATGTCTGCTAAGGAAGGCAGGAGCCTCCCTTGAAATGGAGAATTCAACTCCCTTCCCTCCAAATTATTATAATTTTGAAATTAAGGGGCTTTCAGGCAAAGATATAAAGAATAGGAATAACAGTTCTTTACTAAAATACAGATATATAAACAGGCAAACAAACAACAATAACTACAGTGGTGACAGCAAACAGAAGCACAAACCCAGTGCAGCCTCTCTCGGCTGTCAGGCCCTTTCCCGTTTGGTGCAGTTCCAGTCACAGCCGGCAGGGGCGCTGGCGGCTCCCGGTGAGCAGGGCAGGTGCGATGGTTCCCCCGCGGCTGCAGGGGGCGCTCCGGAGCGAGCTCGGGGAGCACGCAGTGATGGCGGCCTGGGATCCGGGAAGGGATGGAAGAAAGGCTTCACAAACCTCCCTGGGCAGCTGATCCTGGCGTCTGTCCGGGCTCTCCTGTCCAGGCAGGCTGGAGCAGCAGTAGGAGCACAAATTCCAGGTGGCAGGTGAGATGTATCGAGCTGCGGAGCTGTGGTAGGAATCCCCGGAGGTCTCGGCAGGCAGGACAGGCAGGGCTGCAGAGCAGCGAAGGCTGAGGCAGCAGGGTCTGCAGCTGAGCTCCCAGCGAGGCAGGGAAGGACAGGTTTTGGATCCTGGGGTTTCTCCAGTAGGAAGGAGAAACAGCAGGAAGCCTGCAGTGCTGAAGAGAATAGCCGCCTCTTTGCCTCTTTCCCCATACCCAGCTGGGCAGAGAGTGCCTTGCCACACCCAGGTGAAGACAGTAGCCCCAAATGGGCTCCTCCTCTGTGAGGCCAGTTCTTTTGTTTCTCCCAAGTACCCAGCAATTTCTTGCCTCTGTTACATATATGGGAGAAAATTCCTCATGGATTCCTCAAGAGAAATGGAACTTCCAAAACCCCAACACAATGTGAGATACTACTGTCACTTGAACTTTAATTCAGACTAAATGTATACAAATCATGGTCTAACGTGTTCTAATGTTTGTACTTTGAAGCTTGGTGAAGTTTGGTACAATTTGTCAGTGTGCAATAGAAGGAGCATCAGTGAGAATTTCAGCTAGACCCAAGAGAATTATTTAATTGAATCTTCAGTATACGTTTAAATGGTCAAGTTAGTTTTACATATCTTTATATTACTTTAATCAGGACTGATATTCCTGAAGTAGTCACAGTTATCTTGTAACAACCCACATAATGACATTCTACAGAAATTATTCAACTACTACATAGGTCTGCTAATTCTAAACCACTGCTGTTGACTTGCCTTTAGATTTTATTGGTTTTGTTGTCTTGTGGTTGGTTTTTTTCTTAAATTGTTAAGGGTTAACTTACATTAACTCAAAAACTGGAAGATCTTATTCCCTTCTAGAAGGATGAAGGCTGCATATAATTGAGAAATACGAAAGCAAAATGACTAAACTAAAAATTGAGACCTTTATTTTTGCTGATCTTTTTGATACTTAATATGATGACATGAATACTAGAAAGAGAGAAAGAAATGGCTAGTCTGATCACTAACCGCAAAAATGATTTGATTTTAAAAAATGCACTGACACTGAGGACATAAGGGTGGGTCAATTTTGGAATAAGTATTTTACTAACTCCATCCTTCAGAGTGTTGTCATGCTCTTTCTTGATTGAATGAAGAGCTCTGAACAATTACTTCTTAAGCAGGGTGAATTGATTACAGTAAAGAATATTATATGTTAAAATGCAAGCAGCATTAGGACTGTCAATTAATTAATCATTAGTTATCTACAGAGAATCTCAGTTATGCTGAATGTCCTTTGTAAGTTCTGAAGTAGAGGAGGGAGTTTCAGTATAATGTTTTGAAATGTAATTTGGTACATAAACCTGTGTTGAGAAAAAGGATTTTGTTAGAAGCAGACATCAGTCATTCTAGTAGGATGTAAGATATGTCACTGGTTTTTTTTTCCTTTATAAATTTTAGAACAGTGACAGTGAAAGTTGCTATTTATGTAGAAATGTATGATCCGGTAGTCGTAGCTCAGGTGGAAAATCTTAGAGGAAAAGTATTCTTGACAAATTAGAGGAATAGGCAATCATCAACACTATGAAGTTTAACAAGGACAGATACTGGATTCTGTTCTTGGGACAGGGCAACCATGACTGTGTTTATAAACTGGGGATGAGGTGCTGGAGAGCAGTGCAATGGAAAGGGGCCTGTTGGTCTTGGTTGGTAGCAAGTTGAACATGAGTCATCAGTGCCTCAGCAGCCCGGATGGCCAACCATAGCCTCCCCTAGCATTGCCACCCGGGCAGGGAGGGGATTGTCCCACTCTGCTCTGCACTGGGGCAGCCTCACCTGGAGTGCTGGGGGCAGTTTTGGACACTGCAATATAACAAAAACATTAAGCTATTAGGGAACATCCAAAGGATGGCCATGAAGATGATGAAGGGTCTGGAGGGGAAGCCTTATGAGAAGCAGCTAAGGTCACTTGGTCTGACTGAGGAGAGACCTCCTAGCAGTCTACAACTTTGTCATGAGGTGAAGAGGAGGGACAGACTGATCCCTGTGGTGCCCAGTGACAGGACTTGAGTAAATGGCATGAAGCTGAGTCAGGGGAAGTTTAGGCTGGATATCAGGAAAACGTTTTTGACCCACAGAGGGGTTGGGCACTGGAACAGGATCCCCAGGCAAATGGTCACATCACCAAGCCTGACAGATTCAAGAAGTATTTGGACAATGCTATAAGGCCCATGGTGTGATTCTTGGGGTGTCCTGTGCAGGCCCAAGAAATAGACTCGGTGATCATGATGAATTGCATCCAACTCAGCATATTGTGTGATTCTATGATTCTATTCCCTAAAATCTCTTAAATTTGGAGTCCAACACTTCAACTTAAAATCCTTAACATTATTATATTGAAGTATAAAGGCCTACAAAATTGCTGCTGGGCTTGTCAAACCAGAATTTGTTATTCAACAACTTTATTTTCTTTTTAATAGAATAAAAGATGGGAAAAACTATTTTCTGTATAATTAATTTATTCCTACCAAGAAAATGTCAAACTGCTACATACTAGTTTGACCTAAAAAGTAAATACACTTTGTACGCCAACCCCCACATTCCTCTTCCCCTTGTATGAAAACTCTGCAAGGTAGGCAAGCTGATTAAAGAGATAATTATTGCTTTTTGTATTAAGAAGTTATGGGTTGAGATAAGAACAGTTAAGTAATGGACTAGAGAGGGAAAAAAGAGCAAGTATTGTCAAGGCAGTGACTTGCCATCTCCAAACAGCACATCAGTACCCAGCTTATGTCTGAGGATTGGCTGCCCTGAGGAAAGACTACACCCCGTTTTGACTGCTGAGCATGTCATTATATGACATACAGCATTTGCATTTGTTTGTTTGGGGTCAGCTGTCCTGGCTGCTTCTCCTCCCAGGCTCTTGCTCACCCCTGGCCTGCTTGCTGCAGAGACAGAGTGACAGAGAGGGCCTGGATTGTGCAAGCCCTGTTCAATAACCAAAACACCAGCGTTATCCACACTGTTTTGGTCACAAATGCAGAGTGCAGCACCATGCAGGCTGCTATGAGGAAACATAATTATATCCCAGCCAGGGGAAGTACAGGTATACAGACTCTAATGCATAACTCTATTACTATGGTGCAAATTATTATTAGGCAGTCTTCACTTGCTTAGCTGCTACTTCCTCTTTTCTGTACTTAGAGAGCTTTATTAGATCTCTAATGGGTTTTCAAGCACAGTTCTGTTACGCAAAGTAAGGTACTGTTCCTTTAGGATTCGCTGAGAGAGCTTCCTTCAAAAGTATCCTCAGGTGCATTGTATTTGCACTGAGACTTGGACAGTGCAGAGGTGGATGGTGAGGGAGTCAAGGCTGTTGTGCTTTGGGGAGGTATTATAGACAAGGAAACTGTGACATCAACAGAGACAGCTGTAAGTGCTCTTAACTTCACAAATGCAGTGGAAGGGCAGGAGTGACTGTCATGAGTCTTTAGCTGCTGTGGTAGTTAATTTGTAGACACTGGATATGCATTCACAATCCGACTCTGTCCAGGTCTGAAGATTGAAGGGATTTTAGATTCTGAAGCCAGTGTTATGTTCTTATCTTTTGATTTTGTTCAGTTTGTTTTTTGATTAGACCTGGATGATGTTTTAAAATAAACAAATGTTACCACCCATTATTTCCTATCATGTGTAGGAATTTCCACTTTTATGTCCAAATTATAGACATAATTTCTTGAAACACTCCTAAAATCTTATCAAACTTTGCAAGTATATGGCTGTAAGTACATAGCACAAATGTAGTGCAATAAAGATATCAAAATATGAATTTGCTGTCCTACTACACTTGCAAATCTATGACAGTTACATTTCCCTGGTAAAGAGTGATTACTTTCTCTTGCATGTTTTCCCCTCCAGAACAATGAGACTGGATAAAAGGTAAAACTTGTTTAGGTTAAAAAAAATTGAAATTGACTGGGAAAAAAAAAAGCAATCCTGCATTAAGAATGGTCTAAAAGATACTTTGATGTAGGCATTTAAAATTTCTCTGAAAAACAGCATAATAATTTTCTTCTCTATTAGAAACTAAGAAAGACATGTTGCTTTCAAGATTAACCAGTGATCAGATGATATCTTTATTATTAATAATAACATTTATTTATTTATTTGTTTATTTATTTTTAATGTATTTATTTATTTTTCTAGTGTCATAGATTCAGAGAATGGTTTGGGTTGGAAGGGACCTTAATGATCATCTTGTTCCAACAGCATCAGCATTTTGTCCCTTATATCCCTCTCATTCAGTAAATCATCTAAAGAAACAGCAATGCGTGGTAGTGTATACGGTAGGGTTGATACAAGCTGTTGTTAGTCCTAAATAATATTTTGTAAACAGCCAACACCAAACATAAACCAAATGAGAATACTAAACTAGATAACAAATGGAAACTAAACTGTCTTGTATAAATTTTTTTAGAGGGATAAAGAGAATTTATAGCTAAGAAAATGTAAATTTGTTTTTCAGTAACTTAAGGCCTTAATATTCAAAAGTTATTAAGAGAGGGATAAAAAAAGGAAAGAGAAAGAATAGAAAATCTGAAAGAAAACTCCAAACTCTTAAGTCTCCAAATACAATTCTTTCATTCTTTGTATGAAGCCTTTTGCCAAATAGAAATCCAGTATTGCAACATCACTGGAATCAACATAGATACACATGAAAAAAGATTTGACCTTTCTCACATTATCAAAATGATGGAGATCAGTTTTTCAGCCTAAAACCTATTAGAGCATTCTCCTTGTTACACTCAAAATTAACACTGTGTTCTCCAGTTGTGATTTTATTAACATGGTTAAGCCATGTTTGGTTGTGTAGTTCTCCCAAGTGCTTGCTTGGCAAATGCTGCTTTGAGTTACTGGAAAATGTACATGTCATGAAGCCAAGCTGCAATAATGTTGCTGTTGCTATTCTACACCTCCCCATCAGCTCTGAGGTCCTGTACAAAATTGTCCTCTTAGAAAGACTGCCAAAGTTAAGTGAAGAAAGTTTCACTCTAGCTCTTTGTTGTACTGTCCCTTTTGTTCTTCCATAGAATCACTACAACTGTCTTGCCTTGGCAAAACTGAGCCTCAAATATGCCTGTCTCATAACAAGTATTAGCAATGCACTCTAAAATTAGCTTACCTTCTGGATTATCCTCCACCAGTGAAAACAGAGAAGCTGAGATAGCCCTGTTCTAAGCATGAATTAGTGTGAGATGATTAAATGTAAAGTAACTTCCTTACTAGTATTAAGACACTAAGTCATAACTTGTTTCTATACCCAAGGTTTTTAAGTTCAGCTGCCAAAATTCTGTAAACTTGTACCAGCAGGACAAAGCCAGTATCTTTTGAATTTCCTCCTTTTTATGCTGCAAAAACATATTAATATTATTGATATTAAAAATAATAGTCCACGAGTAGCACATTTGTCTTTTTCACAGTAACTGCTAACAGTACTGGACTGAAAACTTGAAGGTACGGTACTTACAACTACATACAGAGGGATTTTGGCTCCCTCTAGTGAAAAAAGGCATCAACATCACAGTGGCGCGTCGGCTTTCCCGTTCAGATACGGACGATAAAATAATTCCAGGATGTTTAACTAATGCACTGCAGCGCCTCAGTCTGCTACACAAGGCAACCAATGCAGGACTTGGCTGACGTGAAGTGTTAGAACTGGATGATCTTTGTTAAGCTAAAAGATGTCTCATTCTGCAATTTCCTTAGGAGGATTTTTTTTTATTTATTTCTGTACAAGTATATTGAAGAAAAAGCTGCTGCAAGATTGACAGCTGTCGGTGTGGGGGTTTTGGTTTTTTGTTTGTGTTTATTTTGTTTTTTTAAGAAGTTTTAACAGCTATTCCTTTTGGATTAAAATACTTGTGAATACTCAATAAAAAGAATCAAAAGAGAAGGAAAGTTAGGTGGAGTGTGAAAAAGAAGGCAGAATTAAAAAAAAAAATCAGATGCACTTCTGCATAGAAGTGGACTCTGAGTACCCCTGTTCTGTTTCTAGCTGCCTTAAACTAACATTATTTTCCTTTTCTTCCTCCATTTTTTTAAAGAGAAGAATAGAAAAGCCAAGTGAGAGAAGAAAATGAA
This sequence comes from Lanius collurio, assembly GCA_020086605.1. NCBI lineage: Eukaryota > Metazoa > Chordata > Aves > Passeriformes > Laniidae > Lanius > Lanius collurio. The sequence continues at coordinate 1,147,296 of JACBWW010000060.1, read as the reverse complement.
AGAATATAGTAAAAGAACATTAATAACAAAAAGAACATCTCTAAAAAGAGAACAATAACAATGTCAAAGGAACAAGGTAATGACTATTGTTGCCAATGTTCAGCTGAAGAACAGCCTGTCAGATTGATCTCAAGCTCTGCTGGTGTGGTTTAAACTATTTATTTCTCTTAGGTGACACAGGTCTGCTTAAAGTGATTATAACAAATGGCAGAGTGCAAGAGGGTACCATTAATGTTGTTTGAGCAGGATAAGTCTGTTCTTTTTCATAGCTTGTCAAGATTTTACAAAAAATCTGTTTTCCTTTTCTTTTTCTAGATAAGGCATGAAAAGCAAAACTTCATTTCCAGTTTTTAGCAAAGATCAAGAAAAAATAGAATGTTTTGTTGAGTTTTCTGTTCTTTTTCCTCCAACCCGTTCAGAATTTAATAAACGAACACTTTAAGAAAGCTTCATTTTTCACAAGAAAGCTTTATTTTCAAACACAATGATTAGCCATCTCTAATATATTTCTTGTATTATTCAGAAACATAGAGTTTAAACTAAACAGAAGAAGGGTGAGAAGAAGGACTAAAATCATTGCTGATCTGAATGTTCTTTTTAATTTCCTTTATATACATCTCAAGTAAATCCAATTCCTTAATCTATTGTTAATTGTCCCAAAGGCATACATCAATTCCAACAGATGATTATTTGAAGGGTGGAAAGGGCATGGTAATTTTCTTGGTAAGTGATCTGTTTCTTCTTTAATAGTGAGGTTATGGGAATTTATGTGTATTATCCAGGTAAATTGCTGTTTAATTTGGACTCCTTTGTTGCATACATGTATTAGAGTGTAATGAACTACCTTAAATTTGAACACATAAATGTTTAGAGGACACAAGAGAAAGGAGAAGGAAGTAAATGCTGGTATAAAAGTCCACAAAAACATGTTTCAAGGAGAAAAGCTCAAATCTTCCTAATGTGATCTATAGCCTTTTGCAGAACACATGGAACTGCTTCCAGGAAAGGTATTTTTTTTTCATCTGCACCAAACAAGAGTGCATGAATAGAAATGTCTAGGCAGGAATTTTCCTTGGGTGAGCGAAAAAAATTTAAGCCTGTGTTTATCAGAAAACTGGTTACCTTGTCTTAAGAAGAAGATTGAAAACTAAAATTAAGTTGGAGTTGTATATTTCATTATAGACAGTGATCATAAACTTGCAACAGAATAAGCCTATTCTGACAGGTGAGATTTTCACAATAAATAGTAATCCGGGAAGATGATGAAATCATTGTGTAACATATTGAAACTAGATTGTAAATCATCTAGTAAAATCTACAGTCTATTTTAAAACTATTTAAGCTGGATGTGGTGTTGTAATAACTTGTAATAATATTTAAAATTTTAATAAAGCAACTTGCTCAAGATGCCTAATATTCTGCTAAACATCACAGAAAATAAAATAGTTTTTTCTTGGTTGTTTCTAAGCTTCAGTGATGCAGTTGGATTACACATTGTCCACAATTAAGGAACTGAAACTTTCTTATGGAAGCTAAAAACAGACTTTGTAAGAGAAACAACAAAGGCAGTATAGCTCAGAATAAAAAAAGACAAATGTCAATGCAGAATAACCAAAAGTACGGTACTTGAGCACAGTGTAATAATTCCAGATCTCTATCTGGACTATTGTTAGTCACTGACCATACATAGGTATTTTCCATTCATTCAGAAAATGAGCCATAGATTCTATCAACATCAGCTGCTTAAGAAATAGGGAACCATATTGAAAATATTATTGATGTTTATAATGGCCAAGTAATTAACTGGGCAAAGATAACAACTCTGAATAGTTGCTGACTTGCGCCAGGTAATATCGTCCCTGTAATTATGCACAGTAAAAGAAAATAGAGATACTTCAATTAAAAATTTAAATCAACTAGGCTTTCTGAAATAATCTCTTCTGCCTATCCTAAACAGAAACTTCTCTTCTTGAGAAATATGAAACCATGAATTTTTAAAACTGCGCAATGCTTTTACCTGATTTCCATCTTTCTTTCCAGTGTATGATGCTATTGTCTTTTTATTTAGAGGGTGGAGCAATTGCCCTGAAGGGTAAGACTGAAAGAGCTGGTGGAGAAGAGAGATGAGGGGCAATGTAATCGAGTCTTACAAAGTCATGAAAATGGTGAGTAAGGCAAATACAACAAGTACTATTTTTGGCAAGTCCTAAAATCAGAGGCACTCACTGAACTACTAGGAAATAGCTAGTAAGAAGAGCACTTAAAAAACAAAGCCGCCTTTTTTCCTTCTCTACAAAGCTGGCAGTGAACTTTTGCTTCAGTAGACTATAGAAACACAGCATCAAGAGATTCAGAAGAGATTTCGCAGACAATGATCTGTAAACTGGGGATATGCCCTAAATAACATCTGTTTTCTACTGCTGGCAGCGAGAGGTGGACAAGATGGACCCCTACCCACATTCTTATAACCCTGTCCTTTTCTCAGTAATCCTATGTTCTTGCACGTGACTTCCAATGCACTTGTTTTCCATTGGATTCCTCTCTATCCTCTTCAGACTCTTTGCCAGTGATGCTGTTGGGTGATGCTGTTCTTTTATCATACTTATTGCACATACATGTACTGTTTGGCTGGGTTCGTCTACTCAGAAGCAACGTGAGTGACTAAAAAACCTGGAGCAGATGCCTAACTCTCTGTTACATTCTTCTGCTACGGCAGCAAACAGAATTGGCAGTATATGGACCTGGGATTTGTGTTAGGAAAAGTGAAAATGTGTCTCTGCTTTCTACTGATCCCTGTTCATTGTTTTCTATCATCTGCAATCCATTTCTTCTACTTGTAAGCAGGACATTCCCTGCTGCACCATTCCCCCCCCCCCCCAACATGAATGTAGTTTTGAGTTTTTCTTAGTGTTCCTAGATATTGTAGAATAACTGACACAGAGATTTCAAGAAAAGCACAGTTAGAGCAGGGAATATGCTTGGATAGAGTAGAATATATTTATTTTAAAAAACTTCTTTGAGTAACTGTTACAACATTAACCTTTTATCAGCACACAAAGAGCTACAAGGAAACAAATCTAGGCAACATAGTAACTTTGGTTTCTCCCAAAATGTTGTATGTGAGCTTAATGCTATTTGGAATAAAAAGTATTCAGGCACTGTTTACATTTTGTGACTACCTGATTAGACCTGGATTCAACAAATTATTTTTTTTCACTGAAAATTAATTGTCAACTTGAAATAGGCTATCATTTAGAAACAGGACATAGTCATGCAACATTTGGATAGCTGTATAACATAAATTGTGGACTTTCAGGAGAGATTGAACTGATTGCATATTGCTATTTATTTTTTTTTCCAGTTATACAGAAGAAAACAATTATCTTTGACTTTACTGTCTTAGCTTAGACTGTTCCATAGAGTTTCCATGTAGATGCTTCATGTAGATTTTGAAATACTAATGTATCTGCTCTGTGGGAGCGTTTCTGAAGGTATGTTAACATGTAACTTACAAAGTACACTTAATTGTATTTATTTGATTTTTTTTTTTCTCTTTGGATTAATACTTTAAATCCCTTAGACTGTATTTTGCACACTAAATCCCACTTAGATATTTAAATGAGACTAGTAGTTGTAATTTTGTTCTATAGCTTCTCAGCAGTGAGCATGAAATTCTCTTAAGAGAAAAATGTCTTTCTTAGACAGTTATTACCTCAAAAAGGAAGATGGCTCATAGTTTGATCAGGAATTGCACTAATGGGATGCATAGCAGAACAATCTGTAGCATGAAGCATCTACTTGCTCTTTCAAAGAAATTGTCTTTTCCATTGCCCTGAGCTAAAATTGCAGTGCTGATCCCTCCTCCTGGAATAGTTTAACCTACTGTGTACACAACAATCACTCAGGTACTGCCTAATCATCTTTGGATGGCACTTTTGAAAAGGCCTATTGTTGTTGTTGGGGAATTCTCTCAACAGGTATTATACCGTGAAAGGAGCAGAAATGAAATATGGAATGATATTGGGTAGATGTTCAGTGATGTTTATTTCTCCCAGCTGCATGGCATCAGGCCTGCTAGTGATCTCCCCAGTTATGGGACCCCCTGCTCTTTTTCCCCGTCCGGGAGTCCCCACCAACCAATCCGGACACAGCATCCGGGCACACATGAGCAGGGAGCAGGGGCAAACCCTGTTCATGCAGGGTCCCCTCCTGCAGGACCTCCCAGCAGGGAGGTATCTCCACATCTCACCCTTTTGTTTTTACCAAAAAGTGATTTGAAACTTAACATTGGAAACAACTAAATCAACACAGGAAAACAAGAACAATTTCAAAAGAAAACAAGCTATTTTCCCCAGCTCCCAAATGTCCAAATAGATTTTTCTTTGGAGCATCTTAGGTCTGGAGGAAGGGAGACAGGATTCTTTGAGCACCTTCCATGGGGAAACTGAGGCAGGAAAGGATTTCTTCTGTTTGTACCTGTTGGAGTTCTTAACAATGACAGTTATTTTTTTTTTCCTCCCTCTTATTTATCCCCCCCTTGGTATCAGAGAGGAATTGTGGGGAAAGGGAATTACACAGGGAAGCCATGGGGTGAAAAATGAATTGGGAATGGGATGAATTTAAGAAAGAGTTCCTATTGGGTATACGGTAAAAGGGAAAATTAGGAGTGGGAAAGGGAGGTAGCTGATACGGATATGGTCTATAATTTTGTGCGTACTGACTGCCTTTGACTGGAACACCCTTAGGCCGTGTCACGTGGGCTGCCTGCGGGCCTTTTCTTCCTTGCACATTGTCAAATTCTACAATTTCTCGATCTCCCAAGCTTGGAATATATTTCTTGGGGTTATTTTTATTATGGCAGTTTGATACACAAAAACATCTTCTCTAGTGTCCCATCTCGTTATAAATCCGTAATGGTTCTTTACATTATACCATTTCACAGTCCCTAAAACCCTAGTTGTGATAACTTTTCCCTTTTTCCACGTTGTTGCTGTTTGCTGTCTGTGTTACTGCTTTCACTTTCGCTTTCACTTGCTCTCACGCTGGAGCTGCCGCTGCTGCCGGCACGCCCTTGCTGCAGGGTCCCGACTTCTTGGGGTGGCCCTTGGGATGGGCCGTGCCACTGCACACCATGGATGCCTATTGCCCATGCAATTGATGTTACTGAAGAGGAGATTTTGATTTTCCTCCTCTGACACCAGCCTTGACTCTTAACCAAGTTGATCTAACTCACAGAATGGCAGAGTATTACCCACCATTTTACTGAATTAATTCTCTAGTACCTTTTGCAGTTAGAAATTAGGGCACGTTATCTGAGATGACAGAAGACAGGGAAATGAGGAAGAAGTGGAATGTCTTCCCTATGGCTTCTTGTAATATTAGTCTTGCTCAGCTGAAGAGGAGGTGCTTCTAAAGACTTAGAGACAGTAATACCTCAAATCCAAATAGGTATAGGCAAGGACCAGTTGTAGACAGGTATTAGTCTAAGTTGTTGATAAAGACAAGATGACCAAGAGAATCTTGCTGCTTCATTTCAGTAATCCTCAGTCTTTCTGTAGTTCACTTTCCCATATATAAATGCCATCATTTCCCTATGTTTACAATGATATTGTGAAGATAAAAGGGAAGTGACTATCTGAAAGGGCTGGGAAGGACTCTGACGATATATAGTAATCTAGAGTTTCTGAGATGCAAGTTGTCAGGCTGCATATAAATCATTATCAATTGCCCATAGCTAGCAAAATAATCAGTAGACCATACATACACATCTGATCAACTGTGTTTTACTGTAAATAAAAAGCAGAATGATTTTATAGTGTTGCCAGTATTTTTGCAACTGCAGTCTAGAGAACTAGCACTTAAAACAAAGTCTTATCATTTAATATTGAAGCAATCTGCTACATACAGCCTGTGGAAATGCTGGTATTATGCTATGGAATGTTCTATTGAATTGATTTCTTCATTAAATATTTAGAATCTGCATGATATCCCTAATGTGGCAAGATTTTGTCATCTTTTGAAATTTGTTAAAAGTCTATTTTCATATCAAGTATTTAAAACACATTGAAACAGAGGTACTATCTCAAACAAAACCAGGCTTTCAAGTGATTTCTTCAAAGATAAAGGAGGTGTAATTGCATTTGACACTCAGCTGTTTCCAGTTATTTGATTTCACGTAGTTGAGTAGGCTTCTAGGGCTCTTGCTATTGTGGTATGAACTGCTGTTTTCTCCTCATCTTTCAGATAAGTTTATGTATTTATGATTTAGTTTTAGGCAGTCCTGCAGGGAGCAAGGAGTTTGATCCAATGATCTTTATGGGTGTCTTCCAACCTGAGATACTTTATGACTCTGTGACTCCATGCGTGCATCCAGGATGTCACTTCTCTGTCAATCATTTGTAATGAAAAAGTAAAACAACTACAAGTCCATAATAGCAATCAACCAATTAACCACAGTACAGGAATACCACAGCTACTTTACAAATCCTCACACAGTAGCATAGGAGACATGCATTGTAGACCACAAAAACATGAAAAGGGGAAACTAATATTTTGCAATGGAGTAAAAGTTGTTAATTAAAGTTAGCGTAACTTAAAACTTCCAAGTAGTAGGAAAAGGAAGGCTTTTTCTTCACATATGATTAGTGTAAGCAATTTCTCTTTCCTAACAAGTAAATTTGATTCTATCACCTTTAGCTAGACTCTGAGATAACTTGCTTTTAGTGTGTGTGGGTTTTGTATTGTTTTATTTTGTTTTCTGGGAGGCTAGGTTAAGGATCAGAAATAACAGGGAGCTAGATGGCAAAAGCATGTTAAAACTAAGTGAGAATTTTAAATTGAACTCTTCAGAGTGCTTTGCAATTCTGAGTGTCACATGTCATGAACACATTTCTGTCCACAGGCACGAGAGACTCCCTGACTACAGGCAGCTGATTCTCAGGATTGTAGTCCCGGTGCTTCCCAGCATGTGTCAGTATGAATCCATTGGAGGACAGCATCGTCAGGTTTTACTGGCACTGCTGGACCATGAATTGGCATGGTAGCAGTGCAGGGAGGCATTTGTTCTTTGTGTCTGGCAGAAAGCTAGTATAAAGAGCTTGAGTTATGTTTTAAACTACTGCAGTAAGATTCTTGCCTTTAAAATGCTGACAGAACCTGTAGAAAGACATTTATGAAAACTGTTTTTTGGAAGTGACCTAAGGTGCGTCTGTTATGTGAATGGACAAGAGAACATCTTTACAGTGCTGTCATTAGTAGATTTTCCTTAAAAATGAGAGCTCAGTGTAATTAGTGATTTTATCTTCAAAATTGTTGTTACAACAGTAAAATATGTTTCCTATTTTCCTTCACACCTCATTCCCTGCCCTTTCTGAGAGTGGCTATGTTAAATATGGAGTTTGGTTGATGCTGGCAAGTGGAATCTAGTACTTTTCACTTTAAGGGTTATTGTCTGAAGAACTTGTGAATTTTCTTCTGCGATCTACATGTGGTACAATAGGATGATGATGCCCTTCATACAAGCAAAAAGAGATCTTCCTGTCAGTTTGGTCAGCAGGTAGCATTTGAGTTCAGTAGTAGAGTTCAAAGCTTCAGGCAACTACTTTCACATATATTCCCACTGTACCCCATGAATCTGTTAATATAGTTTTTATAACTGTGGTACTGTTGATCTGACTTTATTAAGTAAATTCAATAAGGTCATAAGAAATATAATCTTCAAATATTTGCAGTCTTCGAGAGTAGGTAATATTTCTGAAGATTAATAATCTCTTTGGAAGCAGGTATAATCTACACAATTTTCTAATTTTAATTTTGGCTTTCTTAAAAATCCAAAATGTAAAATGCAAACATTTTCTATATTTGCATTTTGTTTATAGGTTAATATACATTTGATTAATAAGCAATCTTTATACAGTCTGATAAAACTGATATTTAAAGTGAATTGTATATTGACTTGAATAGCCTATAATAGTATGCTAACATTTGATCTTAAGCTTTAAAAATTGATAAATTTATGAATGAGATGTCTCAAGATCCTTCCAAGTAATTTGGAAATTGCACGTTAAATCTTTGAAATGGTGATTCTGAATTAATCCCACTATATGTTCCAAAGAAATGCATTAACCTAGGTTCCTGATCCTGATTGGATTATAGGTTGATTACTGGTATGCTAGATGCCATTTTAATAAGCTAAGAAATAAATCCCTCTCCAGTCTTCCACGGCCTTCTACTTGATTTATGTCAATCTTCCTATACACCTACTCATTTTGAATTTGAAATGATAGGTGAATCTCTGTGGGAACTGAGAGCTGGTCTGAAGGCCTCACTGACATTTCCCTCAATGCAATCAGTTTTTACCTGTGAGAATTGCAGAAGCAAGAAGATAAACAGAAAGAAGTTGTAACAAAAGTGAGGATACTGGCCAATGTTTAGCAAAGGATGTGTGTACACTATAGACAACCAATAGTATAGTACTGTAGGAAAATAACAGCCAATGAACATGTAGCTAAGAAAGTGTATAAAAGAAGGTGTGTAAATAATAAATCTGCTTTTTGCCATTACTTGGGGCAGAGTGTATGTGTGTCGTGACCGTCTCAACAGCGGCAAATCTCTGTTCATATTTGCAGGTGGCATCTACACAGATGAACAAACTAGATGGTATTCTTGCTAAATCAATGGATAGAAACATAGTCCTGTCCCTTTTTGTACTTACCCCTTTCTTGTCACATTTAAAAGTGCTATACTAAAATCATTTGACCTTCTTGTAAAGAACTAAATGTTAAATGACATTAGTGTGCACCAAAGGAAAAACTGATATTAAAATGTAGATAAAATGATTCTCAAAAGGGGTCAATGGTGACAAGAAGTTTAGAACTCCTCATTTTCTAAGCTGTGCTCTAAGCATCTTGTGCAGATGCCTAGAATTGTCCTCTGGTCAGCTGGGAGCTTTTTTCACTGAGTTTTGTGATGCTGATTTGCTATGATTTTAACTGTGTGTTGCTGGCATGCCAGCATAGATTAGAACACTCCTGAGTTTTGGTAGTTCTGGACCATGACTAGGAATTTATTTTGCCTCAAACAGAAATACATGAGACAAAACTACTGTTTTCTATGGCAAGCTTTTAAAAGTTGTGCTGCTCTGCTGATAACAGAATTTTTTATCTTCTTCTAGGGATGCTTTTGGACTGATAGATCATTTGAGCTGCCTTCTCTTCTGCTGGTCATTGAGCCATTCTTGCTGCCAGCTCTGCACCTATTCCCACTCAAGACCTAGTACATCTTTGGCTTGCATAAGTGTTATTATAATTGCTTTGTTTGTATTACCTACTCAAAGTAACATGTAGCACAGGTTTTAGTTTGACTGCTATTTTTGAAAAGAGCAAACTTTGCATCTCCTATATTTTCTTCATCTAAAGCTGTAATTTTTCTTCTCACTGTTTTCTCTAGCAACATACAAACTGTACTTAATTAGAGTCCTTTTAAAATGGTAGGATGACAAGCTGTATCAATTTAAATCTAGAATTTAAAAACCTCAAAACCAACTACCTTTTATTTGATGCTGAAAAACTTGAGATTTTGGTAGAATTTGTGGCTTTCTCCTGCATAGTTCTTACAATACACCATTTTTACCCTTAAACAGGTTGAAAGTCTGTGGGTAAGAATCAGAGACTGATGCAACAAAAGGAATCAGGGCTGGTATCTATTACAGGCTGCCTGATGAAGGGGAGCCTATTGACAAAGCCTTCCTGCTCCAGGCTTTGTCTGGAGGCATTGTGTTCACGGCCTCTTGTTCTGCGGGGGAACTTCAGCTATTCTGACTACTGAGAAAGTAGTACAGCCAGCTGTAGAGAATCCAGGAGACTCTTAGAATGCATAGACTTTGTCCCAGGTAATAGACAACCCTATCAGAGGGGATGCCATGTATCTGTTGGTCACTAACACCAACAAAAGCAAGCTGCTTGGAGACATCAGGATTGGAGGCAGACTGGGCTGAGGTGATCATGCACTGATGGAGTTTGCAGTCCTGAGAGATGTAGGACAGTTAAGGAGTAAAGTTAGATCACTCATCTAAAGAAAACTTCCAGCTCTTCAAAGAGACAGTCGAGAAGATGCCCTGGGAAATTGCCCTCAGGGACAAGGGGGTGGAACAGACCTGACAGATCTTTAAGGAAGTCCTCAATAAATGCAAGAGATATCAATCCCAAGAGCAAGACATTGGGCAAGGAAGGCAAGAGACCAGCAGGGCTCAATGCGGACCTGCTGGTAAAACTAAAGGGGAAGAATACATGCACAGTCAGTTGAGGCAAGGACAAGTGACCTGGGAAGAGCATAGAGGTGTTTAGGGATGGGATGAGGAAGGCCAAGATGAAGCTGGAACTGAACCTGGCAAGGAACACAATAACAAGAAGGGCTTTCTACAGGTGTGTTGACTAGAAAAGGAAAGTCAAAGAAGGTAACAACTGATGAGGAGGAGGCTGAGGTACTTAACAGCCCTTTTGCCTCAGTCTTCAATGATCTCTCTTCCCAAAACTCTCAAGTCAATGAAGAGCATGATGGGAACTGGAGTAGCAAAATCTCTCCCACTGTAAAAGAAGATGAGGTTTGTGAGCCTCTGAGGAACCTGAATATACATAAGTGTGTGGGACCTGAATAAGATGCATCTGAGAGACCCAAAGGAATTGGCTCATGTAGTGCTAAGCCATTCTCCATGGTACTTGAACAGCCATGGCATTCAGGTGAAATTCCAGGTGACTGGAAGAAGGGTAACACTGTACACATCTTTAAAAGGGTAGAAAGGAACACCCTGGGAACTACCAACCTGTCAATCTCATTTCTGCACCTGGGAAGATCATGAAGAAGCTATATTTATGCACACAGAGAACAGAAACGTGATCCAAGATAGCCAGAATGGCTTCACCAAGGGCAGGTCCTGGTGGATCAACCCGGTGATCTTCTATGACGGAGTGACTATATTAGTGGACAAGGGAAGAGTTACAAATGTCATACATCTGAACTTCTTGAAAGCCTTTGGCACAGTCCCCTGTCAGGAGCCAGACAGTGACAGAAGCTGATAGCTGTGTAGATCTTCTAGCCTTGGTTCAGCGGAAACCAGGGGACAGATAAAACTCAAGGCAAGAACAAGAAGCAAAGATGGAACACAGAGAATGCCATGACCTGACCACTTTGGCATAAAGAAGATGTGAAAAAGGTCACCGCTGGTGAAAGGGGGTGTCTGCAAGGACTTGATAGTGTTGCTATGGGAACAGGGGCAAAGGCAGTTTAACTAGAGAAATTTGTCCAAAAGTTAGAGAATTATAAATGCAGGTGATTCCTGTAATAAACTGGCTTTGCTTGCTGCTTTACTAGCATCCAGCAGGGTCTGGGTCTTTTTTCTCAATCTTCACAGTCCTTTATAACTTTCTGTTCTCTAAACTGAAGAGAGATGGATTTAATGGGTGGACTATTTGGTGAATGAAGAATTGGTTCCATCCAGAGGGTAGTAGTCTATGCCTCAGAGTCTGGATGAACACCAGTAAAAAGTGCTGTCCCTCAGAGTTTGTTATTGGGACCAGTACTATTTAATATCCACAGTAATAACAGAGATGAAGGGTTCAAATGCACCCTCAGCAAGTTTGCAGATAACACCAACCTGAATGGTGCAGCTGACACACCTGAAGGACAGGATGCCATCCAGAGGGAGCTGGACAAGCTTGAGAAGTGGCACATAGGAATTTCATGAGGGCTAACAAGGCCAAGCTGTGTGGGATCTGACCAGCCCCTGCCCTGGCAGGAAGGCCTGCTTAGATAATGAGATTGCACAATCTCCTGCAGGCTCCTCTTAGGAAGGCCAGCATCTTTTGGTTACAGCGAGAGAAAACAGACCCAATGATCCTCTATGAAACCTTATGGAGATTATTTGTTACCAACTGGCCTTTTACCCTTTCACACCCATCCCTGTACCCCCATAAAAGAGACCTCTCACCTCGAGAGAGAATCTGTCACTGGTCTCCCTTTGCTGATGCTGGATAAATAAAGCCACTTCTGTGGAACCACCAAATGGACCTCTCCCCTCTCTTTCCTGGTCTGGCCTGAGGGGTTGCCTCACAGAGCAAAGCTGAAATCACTCGCTGAATCACTAAAGAGTGGATGGCCTGCTAAGCCAGGCATCTCTGCAGGGCACCTGGGTGGCTGAGTGAAGCCACAACCTCCTGAGAGATGGTTCCTTTCAGGATCACCTCTCTGGGCCAGGCCATGGCTTCTTGGGCCTGAGCCTCAGACCCCAGCACCAGCCACCATAAAGCTGGTGCTGCAGCTTCTAGGGCAAAGCAAGCCTAGTACCAACACAGGCTGGGAATGAACAGATTGAGAGCAGCCCTGACCAGAAGGACTTGGGGGTTTGTAAAAGACTGGAACAGGTAATCTGTTTTGAGACATCTTAGAGGCTTGGAATGTGTGGTGGGGAGTGGGTCTGGTAGGGACCTGCTCCAGTGAGGTTGTGCCCTGTCCCCCATATTCCCCAGCCTTGCAGTGTCCATCAGCCATGGCACAATGGAGGCAGCCCCCAGTGTTGCCTAACCCAGCCCCCGAATGGCCAAGCAACCAAAAGTCCCACCTGGGAGGAAGGGTCTTAAAGAAGGCTGACAGTTCTTTAACCCTACCTTCATCTTGGAGCTTTACATGGCTGGAACCCAGGAATTGATAGCTATGTCTGTTTTTGTATATCTTTCCTGTCTTTCTGTTTTTCTTCCTTTCTTCTTCTTCTAACTCTTCTCACAGAACATAACATCGATGGGTTTAAAGGTTTTCTATGTTCAATGGGATAAGTCTATGCTGTGATAAGTGATTAATATTTCTGAATTTATTATGGTTTGCTAGTAACATTTTGTGTGTTTTTTACCTCTTGAAAATATCTGGTTGGCATTTTCTCCTTTGCGTCTATCCAGAGCAAAAGAACTTTGGTTTAGCCCTAGATTTAAGTGACCAGGATGTAACAGGGTGCTGGGGGTGAGAGCTGGGCATGAGCCAGCCATGGGCACTCCCAGCCCAGAAAGCCAAGTGTGTCCTGGGCTGCATCCAAAGCCCCGTGGGCAGCAGGGGAGGGAGGGGATTCTGCCCCTCTGCCGTGCTCTGAGACCCCACCTGCAGAGCTGCCTCCAGCTCTGGTTTCCAGCACAGGAAGGACATGGAGCTTTGGAGCCAGTCTAGAGGAGGGCAACCAAGGTGATCAGAGGGAGGGAGCACCTCTTCTAGGAAAAAACGCTGAGAGAATTGGGATTGTTCAGCCTGGAAAAGAGAAGGTTGACCTAATTACAGCATTCCAGTACCTGAAGCCAGCCAACAAGATAAATGGAGAGAGACTATTTACAGGGCATTTTAGTGATAAGACAAGGGGGAAGGGCTTAAAACTGAGATTGAGTAGGTTTAGATTAGAATTTTT